>JBAMBS010000915.1:0-180735 GCA_037044455.1 Zygothrica quintamaculata | reverse complement strand
TTTAAGCAATTCTGTAGTATCCACAATATTGTACAGTATTGTGGTGGCAACAACAAAGTGATACTGTATAATACAGTATATAATAGATGAAGCCAAGTAGTATGTAACAAAGATTTCAAATGCCCAAATGCTAAGTTAATTTAAGGCGCCAGTCTAAAGTGGCTTGCACTTTGATTTAGGGTCGACAATTTGTACTATTGCCATTTGGTAGCTTATAGTCGTAATGTAAGCGATGCTAGAGCAAAGGATAAGGTGAAAACGAGTTGAAATTTCCGGTCTAACCAATTTAAGTAACTTTCAATTGATTTACGACCTGAACTTTAGGTTTCAAACTTTCAGATTTCAACTTTAATCAAAACTATCAGAGATTGTTATAGTAGAGAAAATCGACTATTATATAGATAGTTAATACTGATACTGATTTGATTTTTCGTTTTATGATATGATAATGATTTGGTCATGTCATATGCAGTCGCATTACTATAAAAATCCTATTAATCCACGATTTTATTAAACTTTCATATATCTCATATATATATGTTCATAATTTATGATCTCTATAAAACTTAACTAACAATGTGCCACTCAACCAGAACAGCATAGGCTCATAGCTTCGCATTCAAATGTTGCTTTCATATGTTCAACGCCAAGTCCCTTCGGACATGCGCAGTAGAAATTACCGTTGCTACAATGGGGGAAACAGTTGTACGATGCTACAGCTTCGCCCCTGCGAAGTAACAGTAATGTGAAACGAAGGAGATGAGATTTGAAACGAAACGAAACACAGCGGAGAAGTAACGTTCGGTCGTTCTTCGATGTGCCTGTGGTACGCGTAGGATACGAAACAGAAACAAACGGTAAATGAAGTCGCGGTCGACGATTGTTAAGCCCGACAGACAGAAAAAGCAGCGGGAGAACACGAGTTTCCTGCCTTAAGATAAATGCGATTTAGTTGAAAATTTGCATCCTTTGCGTGCGGACGTGACACGCAGTCCTCAAGAGGAAGGCAACTTGTCGCGGAATACGTGAATTTCAGTTTGAATTTGAAATCGTGCGCGATCTGAGACCGAAGAGTGACAAGCGACGACAATGTTGTCTATGAAGCTTCACTGTTTATTAACGTATAGAGACTACTGTCCGTATAGCATTTGGTTCCAATGCGCATAAGAATACCAAAATTATAGCAACAAATATAGTTGAAGATAAAAATAGAAATAAAATGAAATAAAAAAAATGAAAGAAAACAAAACATGTTCTGGTTTCTTATTTGAGTGAGTGTCCTGTCTGAGTCAGCGTGTTGAGTTGGCCTAAATCACTTGCAAAATTTGTTTATTTTTCTTGTGCGAGTATTAAAATGGGATATTAGAGCAGCTACGAAAATGTGCAGAGAACATTAAAGTGCTACAAAAACAAAAGTACAAAACAAAAACAAAAACAATAACAAAAATAAAAACAAAAATAAAAATAAAAGATAAGCAACGGAACTTCAAGGAAGCTAAAGCACTGGCCGCAACGCCGTAAAAAGGGATTATTGTGTATCGTCCTGGCAAAATACTCACCCGGACTTGAAAAAAAAAGAAAGAAAGAGGAATAGAGAGTGGAGGAAAAAAAAGAAAAACTTTGAAAAATATTTTCAGCGTGGATTATGCGATAAAGTTGAACTCAAGTGTAAAAATTTCTTCACGTGTTAAATCGTATTATTACGGACTTGTCCAAAGAAGAGGGCTTAAATATATATATATAACACTTAGGACCATATACGTTAAATAACAATGCGAGCAATTTAATTTTAAAGATAATTCTATACATATATATACATATATATATATATATATATATATAGATATATAAAAATATAAATCATTACTAACACATCGATAAACATATATGAAACCCGGTTAAACACTGTAAGTGCTGCAAGTTTTTAAGTCATTGTGCAAAGTTTTTGCCATTAATCATAAGGAATACCCCCAACGTTTGTGCTACTAGTTTTGGCATATGGAAAGAATGGTTTAAGTTTTTCATATTGAATTTGATAATTGCCTGATAATATGCACATATAATATATGGTATATATTGTACTTTAAGACAGAGATAAATGAGCTGTTTACCTTTGGTAACAGATTGAAAGTCTTAACAGAAGTAAGAGCTTAGTTGATAGCTTAGGATTATATTTGTAACAAATTAAGATTGGATAAAGTTAATCACACTAGGTAAAAGTTGTTAATGATTAGCCTTTACTTATAGTTTATATACTGTTTACTTAAGATTTTCCATGATGATTTGATCATTGTATAATCACAGTTTCTCTTTATTTACTTCAATTAGCAAAAGTGTTCACAAATATATATAGAGTACTTTTTATTACTTTGATATCGACTTGTGTAACTAAAGCAAATAAAAGATAGAATATTGCAGAAAAAGTAAAAAAAAAGAATAAAGCAGAATAAGATAAACGAAAAACGAAAAAAGTTTAACTAGAACAAGGTGAAGCAATAGCGAAAAGCAATGAAAGCTCGAGGCTATAAAATCAAAGAACGTTACAAAAAACTCAAAAATACATAAAGCAAGTTGCAATTTGGTGAAAAGCAGCGGAAGGAAGTACAAGAGCAACGCCAGGACTCCGGTGAAATAATTCAATAAACCTATTTATATGTTACTGCGATTTTAACTGTATCTCTGTCTGGGATTTTCAACTGCGACTGGGATTGCGACTGCGACTGAGTCTTCGACTGGTATTGAGGCAGGGAGTCGTAGTGGGACTGGGAATAGACACATTTTGCAGAGAATGCCAAAAAGTTTGCCAGTGAAAGAGGGCAGAGTGCAATCAGAATCAGGAAAACAGCAATTGGCAGGGGCCAGCAACGTGCTGAGAACTTGAAGAAGATGCTTCAGATGATGCCACAAACGAGTCCCCAATGGCTACAGACGGCAGGCAATGAGCGCACAAAAGATGCTGTAAGTGTCATTGCAGCAAGGAACTGTTCCATTGGGAATGTGAGCACAACCAGGACAACCAGTATAACCAAAACAACTAGGACAACTAGGACAACTAGTACAACTAGTACTAAAAGCAGCAACACAATGGTGACAGCAGCAGTCACTGCCCAAAAACGGCGACAATTTTTACGCATCAACAAGACGATGACTTGGCAGCGCATCAGTCTGGCATCTCAGTTGCTTGTGCTTCTAGTATCTGATATCCTTGGAAGGCGTAAGTACAGTTCAACGCATATGTCTCGTCTAGCATATACATATTTTTGATTTAATTTTACGCATTACTGAACCATAACACATGACATGACTTATGATTTAACTTGATCAAAATCTTGAATATGGCTTAAAGGCAGCTGATCCCATATTATGTTTTGGCCTTTTCATTGTTCTCAAATTTCCATTTAGCTATGCAACAAGAGTTTTTAAATCTGATTTATACAATATATATAATATTTGATTTCCATTTTTTTTTTTTTATAGTTTTCATATAGTTTCCGTTAACACTGGAAAACATTTAAAATCTTAAAGGATATGCTTACTCTTTTGGAAAATGTATATATTAAGTGGACTCTTTCGCACACCTTTGTCTTTATTCAATGACCTCACAGCAATTATAATTTCCACTCGATGAATTTATCTACTGTGTTTGGGATCTTAATGCTTGACTGCTATGCATAGTGGAACAAACACAATTATAAATGAATATAAGAATTGATATAAAAATAACAAGAGAAAAGGAAATACCATAAAAAAATCAAAAGAAAATTGTGCAATTGAAAACAATTTTATTTTCTTTCCATAATTAACATCATTAACTATAAGTGTGCATATATATATAGTGTAATATATTGTGTACCACTGTGCAACCCTTCAAGCAGTCATGCAAAAGTCCACTTCATTAACTTTGCGCCACTTTTCAGATATTTTACTCGGATTTGTTAGGCGTAGATGAGTCCGAATTAAGCCGTAAAATTATTTAATAAATTTTTATCATATGCAGGTTTAATCTATTTAAGCAGCTAATAACTGTGGCTAATACTTAATTGATTGGCTGATTAATTTATATTCCTTTTAATTAACTTTATGTTATTTTACTACTTAACCTATGTAACTTTGCTGTTAAGTTTTCATAAAGAAATGGAATATTATAATTATAATAATTATAATAATAAATAATTCTTATTGTTACATTTTCATCTCCTTGTATGCGTATGTATAGGTAGTATTTATGTGTCATTTAAATTATAAACAGATGTGTGCACACACTTGAGTAAACTTTGAAGGGTTTAACGTGAAAAGGGCACTCCGACTCCTTGTCCACTTGGAAATAATTAACGAGCCGCAGTTGTGAGTTCTTTAACCCGACGGCCCTCTCGAGTGCCATTGTAAATGGGAAAACCACTTACAACTGCTGCAGCTGTAACTGGCCAATACAAGGATGTATAGCAAGAAAAATAAAACAATAAATTTCAGTTCAAGCTCGGAGCATGAAACTCCAAAGAGTTCTTGTGGAAAATGCGCTGAAAACATTAACAAAATTGAAAACTTGCCAAATATGTTTAATAAACACATTTTCCCTAGCACGTCCAGATAGAGAGAGAGACCAAGAGATATTGTGTGCAATAGAGAGACAGAGAGGGATATATATGCTTATACAATTTAGGAGTAGATGGTAGGGAACTGCTGCAATTTCGTTTTGCTTTCATAAAAGTTAAAGTGCAGCTGGTTTTGCCAAATAAGTGAAGTTTGTCTGGTATTATATAAATTTTGTAATGTTATGGGATTTGGCATTAAGAGTTTGCAACAGTGTGCATTTTGCTAATTTAGAGAATGTGCCAAAAGTTAGCAGCAAACCTGCCACAGGTTGCCTTGGTCCTTGTCCGTGGTCCTTGTTACTGCCTGTGGTCCGCAAAGCAATTCAAAAATGCTTAGCAGTCGCATACCCCGGAAAAGCAAATCGTCTAATGCCCAAAAACATTTTTGGAGTATACACGATCCTATTGGGTCATTCACAATCTACTTTTACTAGGGCCAAAAGTGTGTGTTTACCTTCATAAATTATGAATCCACAACAGGCAGCAACCCACATGTTCTGGCCCATAGACATTTGCACATGTTGGTTGACCTCTGTCGCTGATGCTGTCACCAGGCTGTGCATGATGTGTAACCCCCAAAACATCATCCCAAAATATATAACAGTAAAAAAAAAGAAACACAACGTAACTTATCTGAACTGAACTGTACTGAACTCAACCTAACTAAACCCATCCGAACTGAACCAGAACGCCAGCTGTGTGCTGAGCACAGGTTGTGCATCATAAGTGTCAATTTTGACGTTGCTTCACGATGTACAGTGGGAAGGACTAGATATCCTCGCTAGGCTTCACCTTATTTTATATTTAAAAATATTCGCTTAGCTTTCATTATTTTGCATACTTAACGAAGACTTGGCAATATTTTATTCTTTTTATGTCATTTATTTAATTTTTAAATTTAATTTATTTTATTTATTCAATTTAGTTTTGAAGTTTTTGAAATCTTTTTATTTTATTTATTTTTGAAATTTTATTTATTTTATTTTATATATTTATTTAATTTAATTTATATATTTTATTAATATTATTTATTTAAATTATTTTATATATTTATTATATTTATTTAATTTACTTTATTAATATTATTAATATTATTTATTTTATTTGTTTTATTTATTTTATTTATATAATTTATTCTATTTTTTTTCAATTTTTATTTATTTTACTTATACCATTTATTTGAATTATTTTATTTATATTATTAAATAATATATTTTATTTATTTTAGTAATCAATTAATTTTATTTATTGTATTTATTTTAATTAATTGAATATATATATTTTTTAACATAATAGTCTCAATTTAAGAGGTGAAAATTAACATCTAAAATAGAAAAAATAAAAGAGGTTAAGCATTTTACTTTCTGCTTTTGTCACCTTCTTCCAGTGTGCCTTAACACATTCCCCCTACTCAGTAACAGAACTTTCTGTAAAGGTCAAATGTATCGTATTTTTATCCAAGAAATTTGTTCCTTGGTGCTCGTTTTGTAAAGGGAAAGGAACCTTAAATTATGCAGAGGGTCAACGTTGATGTTGCTGACAACGCTGCAAGGAATCAAAGGCGCACACAACTCCAACAGAAGTGAGCACAATGGTAAAAAGAAAAATACTTAAAGCAACAACAATATGAAGCAATGTATAAAAAGAGCAAATACAAACAAAAATTGTAGATTTAGTGGTTCTGGCGTGTAATTGTTGAAAAATGGGAGAAATGTCCACCAGATGAAAAAGTGCAACCGGACAGGAGTCAACGAGTCTTATGAGAGCCCTTGGACCAAGTGTGAAATTGGCCCAAAAATAACTAGCCAAATGCTATAGCTATAGCATTTGGCTCTATACGAATACGAATATTGGGGCACAGGTTCAGTTTTTGGCCAACGTTGAAATTTATGAAATATTCCCAGAGCACAGTGCACAGTGCACAGAGCACAGAAAGCACATGCCGACGGGCGAGGACGAAATACAGGCCAAAGCCTGATGAAAAATGTTTTGTTTTGGCGACGTTGGAACTTATTTATGAGCTATGCCGCCGGCGACGGCGTTTGTTGGATGCCAAAGGAACCATAGAATGGGATGTAGATGGTGTCGGTTTCTGTTTCTGTTGCTGTTGCTGTTGCTGTTGCTGTTGCTGTTGCTGTTTCTGTTTCGCCATCCTGTAGCAGTGCCTCTGGATAGATGCCTGTGGGCGGGTCAATATTTGGTAGTCAACAATAAAATGCTATGAGATAAAAAAAAAAGCATTGCGGAAAAGCTCAAACAGATAATGTAATGTCCTGCAGATTCGCATAATTATTTTGCTTGATTTATACGCAACCACTTGGGAGCCATCCTGAAAGGCCTGAAAATTTATTGAAGTCATACTCAAACTCATACTCATACCTTAATATAATATGAACTTCATTTAAATATTCGTTTTTATTCCATGGAATTTCTAATAATCAAAGCTAAAATGCAAAATAGTTGCGAATAATTGTAATTTTGTTTGCATTTCAGTAGCATATTTACATTACAACTTAAAATTCCATTTGAGCTTCAATCAGTAATCAGTCACTTGCCCAGTTTAAAGCAAACAAAATATATATATATATAGTATATATATTCTAAATTTCATATAAATTTTCCCCGTTTTATTTAATATATTATAAATTGTAATTAGATTGAAAGTAAAGATTGTCGAGATGGAAAATCTTCAAATATAATATCAAATCAAGTTTCAAATTTTAATTTGTCATTCAATCTATAGAAACTTATTAAATTAAGTATGGCTATAATATATATATATATATATATATTAATGAAAACCAAAAGCAAGTCAAAGTTTCATAGAATTTTTGTTGTTGGTGTGAGTGATTCCATTTGGTCTTTAATAATGCTGCACGTGTTTGATACAAAACAAATAAATGAATAGTACTTGATGAAAAGAGTGACAAGAAATTGCGTATGGCATGCTTGCTTTTAAGCACATTAACAGCAACCTGAAGTAAGAGTAACGAGTTTCAGTATACAGTGCGTATACGTAATGCGCTGCTGAGCAAATGCTCCAGTTTCAATTTGCGCAACCGAAAACTGAAGCCAAAGGCGAAAAAACTTTCATTTTTTTTTTCTTCCTTTGCTTGCTTCACAAATATACAAACACTCAGGCATACCTATACACAAACAGACACACACACACACACACACATACACAAACACGTACATGAACATGATGCCATAAAAATAAATTGAGGCAGCGCCACCAAAAAGCGAAAGTACTTGTATCGAAGAGACAAAGGACTAAAAGAGCGCCATGATGAAGGCGCGAGGCGTTAGACAGTAGGAATCGTATATATAGTATAGTATAGTATGGACACCCATAGTACATTTTACAGTGGGTGAGTTAAGTCAAGTATTCGAGTTGTTTTTCTGCTATTGAATTTCATCGCTAGTCGTCGTCGTCGTCCTCGTCGTCGTCGTTGACTCGCGACTGCTGCTTTTAGTTGGTATTCCTCTTCTTCTTAGTGTTGTTGTTGTTGTTCTGCATATATTTTAACTGTGACACCCAACATATGTTTCAGTTTGAATGACTACAAGAAAATTGTTGAAGCAATTTTCACTAAACACAACATTTCCACACACCAAATAGCAAACACCAAACACCAACACCAACCCACAGCAGGTATACAAATAGAATAGAAACAGTTGAGGGGATGTGAGGGGGCAAGTCGACTCTATGAGCTTTGTTGTTTGAACCACTTACCAGCACACATGCAAATGTATCTTTAATGCGTAGACAGCATTTTGTATTTGCATAACGTATAGATACAATTTCTATATAATTTTATGCTTCTTGCTCCTCCAGACACACCCCATACACTCAATCGTTTATATATATATATACATATACATATTTATTTATTTATTTATTATTATTTATATTCGTGTGTGTGTGTGTGTGTGTCGCAAAAAAAGACGCACGTAATTGCTTATTGATCGATTTTGTAAATGTTTCCTAAATACAAATTCTATATAAATTTATGAGTTATTCATGTACAACTCAAACATTAAGTATATTATTACATTTCCCGGCTGTAAAAAAAATGGGGAAAAAAAATCAGCATGCTACAAATCATATATATAATATATATATAAAAGGCCAAGTGTGTAAATACTTGACAACAGCTTGACATAAGTGCAAATTGATTTAATATCTTAGTTCAGATGTAACATTGCATGATCTAAAAGTATATTATGTATGCAACTTAGGATAGAAGTATATCTCATCTCTTATGCTTATGAATGAGTGTCTGGTGAGTAGCAAAACAGTTGAAATTGCTTATTAATAGCGCCCCAAGGAGCATCATTACGAATGATGCTACACAGACAGAACGGACAGCACAGACAAAGCAGACGAAATAGACTAGAAAATAACAAGTTCAGAACTGACAATAATAAAATAGACACAATTGCGGCTTTACCTTGGACCACTACCAACTACCAACTACTTTCTGTAGGAGTGAAGAGTGTAGTTGAAATACTGTTAGCTACTGGGTAGTGGGTAACTGGGATTTGATCCTTGAAGGACATGAGACCATGAGCAATCTGTCCGCGCGTGTTTTATGCACACTCCAGGCGACCATAACCCAAAGTAGTCCCCAATGAAAAGTTTTCCTTTTATGTATGTTCTTTTGCTGTTTAGTGTGTGGTCTGCCTAGAAACTTAACATTTTACTATTCCACTTATATATATATATATATAGCTATCAGTTTTCATACAATTCAAATCTTAGATTTGAATTTTTAATTATCAGTGTCTGTCATTCGCGTATCATCTAAGCACTTGCCATTGAGTTTGTTTTCCTTTTCCGTTTTTCCAACGTTTTTGACTTTTTTTTTTAATAGGATATGTAATTACTTCTAGCCCGCAGCGTTGTCTGAATTACAGACGCATATTTTTTATAATTACTTGAGCCCGCAACACCAAAAAGCCATAAAAAAGTTCTTTTTTTCGCGCGCTTTTAGCCAAAGTTAATGTGAGTTTTGATATAGCCACTACGCTAATGATGTACGCGTATGCGCATCAAATGGCCAACAAAATGCCTCTAAGCGTGAAATCATAATTAAGCCATTGACCTTTAAAGGGTCAACAGTACTCCAAAAAGAAAAAGGCAAAAAAAACCTCAGACATAAATATTTTATAATTTTAATTAACTAAACATACTTAAGTGTGCTCGACCTAAGACATAGCTTAATTAAAACTAACTAACTAAATATGTTAGTAAGCAACTTAGCTGATGCTAAGTTAGACTCGATCTAGTTCAGTTAACTGAATGGAAAATAAGGTGCCATAACATATGAAAAAAAGGTCAAGCAACTATAACTCCACATTATATATATGCACTAAGCTAAGGTCCTGTCTACCCTTGAGCCATGTGTCAGCGTACGATGCCAATTCCAGACAAGCAACGGGCACATTGCACCTGTGAACTCTGCCCCCGAAAATACACTTAAAGTTTAAGCAGCTAGATTTCATGTTTAGCTATAAGAAATCTAGATTTTGTTTTCATTCATATGTAGTAGTATTAAATAGACTGAAAGACATATTGAACTTGTTATCAACATAGATAACTGGGCCCATATCAGACATGAATATTTGGTCCACTGTCAGAGACTGTCAGTTCATGTTGGTTATAAAGTAGATACGAGATGGCGCATTATGTTGTCTAAACAGAAATTCAAATTTACATACATATATAAATATATATATATATATATATATGTATGTATGTGTGTGTGTGTGTGTGTGTGTGTTTATAGTATATACACCTGTGTGTATTTGGTTCTTGTGTAATAGTCGACGGTAGCAATCCTAATTTGAGTAATTTTGGGCCTCATTTCAGAGCATTACTATTCAGTTTGCGTTCAAATTCTGGTAGTAGAGTTGTATGTGTATCTGTGTGTATGTGTGTGGCAGCAATGGGCGAAACTGTACTGCTGTGGTAACAGGCTTAAATTATGAACATCTAAACATCCTGTGGCTACTACACTGCCACTTACTAAAACAATCTCAATGGCAGAGTTTCAAGTGGACGTGATGAAGTGGAAGGAAGGAAATTTTGAAGGTGGTAGGCAACATTTTGCCAATGGCCAAATTCAAGTAGATGGCCACAAAACAAAAACAATTTAAGTGTTATTGCACGTTTCGCTTACATGTTCTGGCAGCGCCTACAAAACGACATCCTACTGTCAACTATATATTGTTTTTATTTTCTCTCTCTCTCTCGCTCGCTGTCTCTATATCCTTCTCTGTGAGCAACAGCAACAACAAATTGTATCTAAGATGTCTTCAAACTGAAGCCTGTCTGCCATTTTGTCACCAAGTGCAATAAGTGCTAGGATCACACTTCTACTGCTTGTTGTTGTTTCTATCAACGCCGTTTCTCAATCTCTCTTTCTCTGTTTTTCTGTGTTTCTATTTCTGTTTCTTTACTTTACTGTGCAGAGAGTAAGACAAACACACGGCAAGTTTACTTTTGTGGCCTGAAAATTAATCGGCTTAGCAGCCCAAAACAAACAGCAACCAAATATATAGATAGATAGAAGTTTGACTTAACTTGCCACTAAAACCAACTATAGAGACTCGCAAATGGAATTGAAATTGTAAAAAGAAAATTGTTAAAGAAAGGAAAAAACCAAGTCTGATTTTAGGATTTTGATGTATCCTTATGCAATTGCCACTAACTAAACTACTCAATTTTCAAACGGCTTTCCCAAAGAATAATCCATTTTAATTGAAAGCATATACAATGCCAAAGTCAATGTTGCCTGGAGCAACACACTAATACCAATACCAATACCAATACGTATACGTATACGTATATCAATACAAATACTATCATAGATAGCAATCTTAAAACATTCAAACAAACTAACAAACAAACAAATAAACAAGAAAATACAAGCAAAAAGTGCATACAAAACTTCCAGAAGTAGTTTTTCTTTTTTCCTTTCTATTTTTGTTAAATTTACTATTTTTCATTTTCATTTTCAATTTGCATTTTTACAGCATTTCACATTTGTGGTTGTGTTGAGCTTTTTACCTTTTCATTTCTTTTTTTTTTACCACTTTTTTTTAACCATTTTAAATGGCTGCTGACCCGAAACCTTATCGACACGCCCAAATCTCACGCATACAGCATACCATATACATACCCCTACCCCTACCCCTACCCATATCACTACCCTTAGCCCATTCGTCCAAAATGTATACGTATGAAAATTTATGCGCTTTTTACGCTACTGATTTTTTTTTTTTTTTTTTCGAAAAGTGACACAAGAAAAAAAGGAAAAAAAATTGAAAGAATGGTTGGAAAAAAAATCGCAAAACGTAATGTCAGGTAGACATTGGTACCTAAATCAAGGTCTGACAAGAACGTGAAATGAAATAATTTAAAAATGCAAATTCTTTTTAATCAGAACGTTGTAATCTAACCAAAAGAAGAGAATGGAAAGAGAATCTGCAATCAGTTTTTTAAGCCCAAAGTTAAACCACTGATTTAATTCAGATTCCAAAGTTTGTTAACCTTTCTGCGAGCCTCAACGATAAATACTATAAGTATTAGTATTAGTATTTGCCCTTTGGCTAAATATGCTGCACGTTTGCAGTTAAAACATAATCAAAGAAAATTTTCCCATTTTCATATTAACTCTCTTTTCTTTTTTATATTTTAATCAGAGTTGAAATTTAATTCTGGAGGTTTTTAATCAATTTATTTATATTAATTTAATTTCATTTAAAATGTTACTTAATAAGCAGCTTAAATGTCATTAGATATATATATATATATATATATACTTATAATCACTTATGTGCAAGGAAATGTTGGGAAATTGAAAGTTGATTTTCAAAGTTTAAAATTAATTGCTTTTATTGATAGCAATTGCATTCAAAGCAAGCCGAGAAAATGTTGAGAGAATGGAAAGAGTAGAAATGGAATAAAAGTTGACAAAATGAGAAAATAACTTGTTACCAACACTTTGAAATCGTTGCCTACTCAATTTGTAAACGCCTTCTAAACTTTACACATGAATGAGCTCTATTTCCCAGAGTTCACGCCCTCATCATTTTTCCCTCAGCAAATGCGACGGCTGCTGCTGCTTCGGCTGTTGGTGCCTATTGACCCCAAGGCGACATGTTCTTTTGAGGGTCGTGACAGTCAACTTTTGTTAGCGAAAACTTCCTTTGAGTATGGGTAGCTAATCACTGGGAAAACAGTGCAATACACACACACACACACACACACACGCGCACACACATACAAAACCAAAGCTTAGTTTGAAAAGGGAAAAAATGAAGTAGAAACAAAAAGAGAAAAGAAAAACAATTTATTACATTTACTGCCTGAAGTGATTAGCTTGTTATTTTATTTTTACTAAACTTTTTTTTATTTTTATTTTTGTTACTTTTTTTATTTTCCTTTTTTTTTTTGTTTTGATTTCCATTTTTTTTGTATAAATTTCATGGCAATTTGTTAGCATAATATTAGCGTTAATTATTATTATTTATGCATGTTAATTTCAGCAGATATGTTTATTTTAATTGCTATTATAAATTGTAGTAAAAATGTGAAAATAAAACTAAGCGCATAAATATTTGATATTGATTAAAGCCTAATTAGTATGCATTATTGTCACAAGTTGTTAAATAAATGTCATTATAAAATATTTTAAATGTTTTTATTTTATTTTTAAAAACACAGGTGAAAACTGAAAACAAAAAGCCAGAAAACTAAAAACTGAAATAAGTATTACCAGTAAGGTTGTTAAAAATTTCACTTTGTGGCACATACTCATAAACACATTTATGCACACACACACACACACACACACACAGAAAGAGAAAGAGGGAGAGCGTGTAAATGTTAAAAGTAAAGGCCAAAAAGAAAAACTTTTTCAACAAGTCCTGGCCATTAGCAGCATGGGGTCTAGGGTAGCAAAAATGAAATGTAAAAATTTTCATACTTTTAATTAGCATAAAAGCGTAATTGAAAATTAACTGTAACAATATATGAATGAGAAGTAAGTCAGAGCGTGTGGCAAGGCAGCAAGGACTCTCTTTATTCATTTTATATTTTTTTCTCACACACAAATCTAAATGAATTCAAGCATAATAATCATTTAAAGTATATTATTATTATGTTTATTAGAATTTATTTATTTTCCTTTTTTATAAAGCTTCTTAAGCATATCCTTTAGGCGTATTTCTTCTGTTTAGTTGCTAAGGATTGTAGCATAATTTCTTTTTATATATTTAATATTTGCTTAGGATTTATAATAAATAAATATACTTTTTCAAATTAACTTTGAACTCTTGCTTACATAAAATAAAAAAAGAAATAATGAGAAATTCAATTTAAAATTCAAAACATTTTTTTGTTATCTTTTTAAATTTTGTATAATGTTTTTACTTTTAAACGATCTTAAATTACGTAGAATATCTGCTTTATAGTTAAGTACTACAGTTTACTAATGTCTTCCCTTTTTTTACCACACACACACACACACGCACACACATAGACCTTGTAACCTGCAGCTCATCCCATGACCAGGCCACTGCCACAGTGCCATGGCTAACGACATTGCCGAGATCCACTTTGCCAGATAGCCCAATGACAACACAAAACGATCTAATTACGTCAGCCCAAAACTCAACAGCAATGCTGACAGTGAAAAAGCCAACAACACTGGGTCACAGGAGCTCAACTCACGGCATGTCATCAGCAGACCCAACGATAACAATGTCTAAGTTGGAGACGGTGGCAGCGGTGGCAACACCACTAGTACCAACAGTGGTAGCGGCAGCATCTAAGTCCGCACAAATTGGGCTAACTATGGTGCCCACATTGGCAACTGAAACGCAAACAATTTCTACAACGACAACGACAGCGACAACGACAACGCCAACGTTGGCGATGACGAAAATGGCAACAATGTTCATATCAACAATTTATCCAACATCATCATCAACAACAACAGCAACAGCTACAACAGCAGCAACAACAACAACAATGGAAGAGCCAGCTAAAGCTGTGCCAGTACAAATGGCACCGGCGACAGGAATGGCACTGACGGAAACGGATACCCACAACTCCATTGAAATGGCTTCAGGGGAGGAAAATACTATACAGTTGCATTCGCATCCGGCCAGTGCTGATTCACTGACTAAGGGCTTCTCCATACCCACATTTTTGCCACCATTTCCCGTATTCGCTGCCGCAGATCTGCCAGCTTACCGCGCTGCCGCAGATGCAGCTGCAGCTGCTGCCGCCGCAGCTGCCGCCGCTGTGGCCGCAGCAGCATCAACCATTCCCTCAGAGACAGTAACATTGTCACCCGAGCAACGTCGACGTCAAATATATAATGAGCAGCATTCCTACTTAGCC
The DNA here is from genome assembly GCA_037044455.1 of Zygothrica quintamaculata. Lineage (NCBI taxonomy): Eukaryota > Metazoa > Arthropoda > Insecta > Diptera > Drosophilidae > Zygothrica > Zygothrica quintamaculata. The sequence continues at coordinate 165,726 of JBAMBS010000915.1, read as the reverse complement.
TCCCACAATGGGCAACTAGAGCCAGGACAGCAGCCTCGCAGAAATCTCACAATGCCTGTGCTAAACATCACAGCACAAATGGGAAATCACGCGTACATGCCATGTCAGGTAATACACTATACTATACTCCAAAAGTGCTACAACACCCATACCCAAAAACCTCTGTAACAAATCCAATTCCAATTCCCATTCCCAATCTGTTCTACCATTAGCCTTGTGACTCAGCAAAGCTTCTGCTGTGCCTATAGCACTTACACGTAAGTTTACACTTGTCAACTGTGTTAGCTTTCCACATTAATTATTTGTCTACCAAAAGACCAAATACTACAGTTACTTTAAGCTATATCTCCTATAACTTAGGCTACATAGGTAGAGCTATTGTGAGCTGTAAAAATTGTACTACAAGTTGCCTTTACTTCAGTTAAAAGCTGCGGCAATCTATAACAAATTTAATTATATTTTTGGGATATAGTCTCAATTACAGTTATATCAACTTTTAATAGGTCTCTTAGTAACATATATCATCCATTAAATATACGTCCTATTCATCTGTTCATCAATACAACGCCGCATTCATTTGCAGCTTGTATCACGTTGCGTATACTTAATTTCAAAATTTCTGCCACAATTTCTGTCTGTACATTAATTTGCTTCATTAAATTTAAATCAATTTCTATATAACTCAAAGTCTAACTGCACATCTAATGAGTTTCACAGCAAATATTTATCTTTGACACATACTCATTACTGTTTTCATTTTGGCTTTCGTCTTGCCAATTGTATAGACCAAACCGAGGTTAACTTAGCCTAGTCGGGTTTGTGCCAAGAAATTATATATATATATATATATATATATATATAATGTTGCTGCTGAGATCAGCATAATTTCATTTGCATTTCAACAATTTATTTTGTTTACGTTTATTTTTGTTTCGTTTTTTTTTTTATGGCATAAACAAGCAAGCTATCCTTACCCCTGACCCTACCCTTTAGCCCTAACACTGCGCAAAGTTCTATGTGAATTTTTGTCGTATAAATTTCTGCAATTTGTTTTCTACATGAAGTTCTTTGGGTACTGTTTAACCGTGTCATCTAAAAAAAATATTCAAGTAAAAGAGAGAAAAGCAACGACAACAACAACAACAACAACAACAACAGTAGCAATAATAATAACAACAACATACACACACACACACTAAAACACATACACATAGCTATTCATGTAAATGCAAATGTAAGGCCTGTTATAATAGTTGTTGCTACTGATGGTGTTGTTGTTGTTTTTGTATCTTTTGTACATTATATTATATACATATATATATGTATATATGTATATGTATAGTATTGTGTACACAATGTCCTGTGTATATGCAAATATATATGTCTTCGTCCTTATTTCTATCTCCATCTGTATATCAGTCTCCCATGCTATGTATGAGACCATACAATATGTAAATAAATACCAGATAGTTGTAGCTCTGTGAGAGTTGAAAAGAAATTCCATACAGGATTGCTTGGAATGTCCTTTTGCATTTCATATATGTGTATATGCATATATATACATAACTTTAGTTTAAAGTTTCTTTTCAAGAGATATCAGTAGCATTATATTGCTATAGTTTCAGAGTTCAAATCAAGACAAAAATAACACTTTAAATTAACTTTATGCAGATCCATCGCCTGTCGGATAAACCTGTATCCTGGGTACGTTTACGGGATGGACATATTATTAGCGTGGATGAAACAACGTTTATAGCCGATGAACGTTTTCAGTCCATATACCAGGAGGATCATGACTTCTGCTGGTCACTGCAGATCAAGTATGTGGAGCCAATGGATGCTGGCTGGTATGAATGTCAAATGGCTACAGAGCCCAAATTAAGTGCCAAAGTTCATCTGGATATAATCAGTAAGTTTTTCATATTTATCATATACAAATCAATATATATGTAAGTATTTCTCTCAGCACCCAAGACTGAATTAATCGGTGATCAGATACGATTTGTCAAGGCTGGCAGCAAGGTGGCGCTGCATTGCATTGTGCGTGGCACTTTGGATCCACCGAAATATATTATATGGTTTCGTGGTCAGAAGAAGATCAGCGAAACAGATGAACGCACTGGTTGGCATACACAATTGGATCGCAATATCTTTGGTACAGTGGGTGATAATCAAAATACGGTAAAAATTTCATTAATTATTGCAATAATATTGATAGAATTTCAATATGTTTGCGCTTTTCTTTGAGTCATAATAATCGATATATTCATTACAGATCGGCTCATTAATTATACCATTTGTACGTAAGGAGGACTCGGGTAATTACACGTGCCAGCCATCGAATAGTGTCTCCGTCTCTGTTGACCTGCACGTCCTGAGCGGTGAGTCCTTAATATAATTCAATATGTCTGACATGTGTGTGTGTGTGTGTGTATTATTGCTAGTGCGAGTGCGTGTGAATTATTTTGTCAGCAAGTTAAATGATTCATATTAATTGCAACTGTCACCACTCACACACACAAACATACACATATATATATATATATATATAAATATACTCATATATATATATATAACTATTGCCAACAGGTGAATACTCAGCATCGGCTATCATGTCCGCAGCAGCAATTGGCACACAGCTGAGCACGTTTCTGTTACTGTTAGTCCTTAGGCTGCCCGAATTGCAAGGACTTCATGGACTGCTTCAAACGTTTGAGCTACTGTGGGGAATGCAAGGTTTGTTGGTCAGAACGTGACTTGTGACGTGACTTGCTTATTGAAATCCCTATAGCTACAGCTACAGCTATAGCTATAGCTCACATCTTCTTCTTAACAATCTTACCTACATCTCAATCTCAATCTACATCTACATCTACATCTACATCGACTCAGCAGCAGCAGCTCTAGCTTTGGACTTCAATTATTTGTAAGCTATACGCGATGTGTAGTTATATAATTTAGGTTAGGGATTAATTAAAGCAGCCATTGTAAATAGCTGACAACACGGGGGGATGGGCGGGCGGCAGAAGGTAAAACTTTCTATAATTAAGTTAAATGTTACATTACATTACATTACATACATACGTACATCTGTGTTGTATATACATATACATATACATATATATATATAAATATAAATATAAATATATATCTAAAGTAAATATAAAATATATAAATATAATCAAATTACAAATATTTCTAATTAAATTAATAAGAGATATTTAAATTTAAAAGTTGTGAATTAAATCAATAATTAGATTATTGTAAGCCAACTAAAATTCAAATTTAAAATTAAATTAAAAAAATATAAATAAAAATTCAATAAATAAATGTGAAATTCAAATGATTTTCTTGCATTCCTTTCACTTTCTTTTTTTACTCAACTGAAATTTAATATAATTGTCACAAATATAAATTTCTATCGGTGAACCAAATACCTTACAGAGTTCAAAAGGTTAGGGTCGATATTATTGAGTGCGGTTTTCCTTATTGAATTCTAAAAATAAAAATTGCTTAAATTATAATTTGATATAAAAAATGTTTTTGATTTTCTAAGTATTATGATATATATGCATGTTATCTATTGATTCAAGTCCTTAATCAAATCCATTCAATATGATGATAAAAAGCTACTTACGGCAATGAAACCCAAAAGGGAATTGGTTACGTTTGCAGTGAATAGGCAAAAGGACATTCAAGGATATGCATAAATAATTTAATATTTTATGGTAATAATTTTTATTTTTTTTCTTTTTTTTTTTTGGGACCATCAAAATGGTTGCCCCAAACAATGCAAAAGATATATATATATATATATATATACATATATAATTATATCAAAACTGTTTGTTCAGTCAGTACCATAAAATGGCCGAAAGACCAAATGGCCAACACTTCGAGCCACAAAATCCAAGTGTATTAAAATGGAGCCGTAAACCATAAAATGACGAATTCCAGTTTCAGGCGACAAAACGGGGCCATAAAGCCTTTAAGGTAGACGCTCTATTTTATTGCAGCGGAAATCACATCTCAGCCATTTCAAAAACACACACACAATAACAAAAACAGAAAACACAAAAGAGAGTGAGTGAGACGGGGAGAGAGAAAGAAAAAAAAACAAAAGAAAACAAAACAAAACAGCACGTAAAATTTGTCGTATACCGCAACAAGAATAAAGTTGGTTGAATGCTTCAATGGGTAATATCAAGAGGAAGAGTTGGCAAGTAGAAAGTAGACAGACAGAGAAAGAGTGAGTGAGAGAGAGAGAGCGCGAAGAGAACAGAAAAGTAAGAAATAAGAAACAGGCAGTAAATATTTTGCACAATGTTACCCAAAGCTGATGACTAAGTGACTGACAGCTTGCCGGATGCCGTAGGGGGCAGGGGAATGGAGTAATGGGGGAAATGGGTAAATGGGGAAATGTTGGTAAGTAAAGTCCAGGGAAACAAGCCATTAAACCAAATAAGATGAACCAGTTGAAAGTGCTCATATTACCCTGAAAATTATTTACAACTTTTACTTTAAGTAAATATTTATCTAAATAAATATATATATATATAAATCGGATAAGAGCAAAGCCTATTAACTGTTATTATGATTATAGAGAAAGTTAAGTTTAGTTTTTTGGTGACTGCTTGAAATTTGAATACAACTTTAATTGATATATCCTTTTGTCTGTGTCCACATTTTGATGTGTCCTTTTGAAGTTGAAGCAAATCTAATAGGTTTAAGTATGATATTTCTTGGCACTTTACAGGACATGAAGCAAAAATCAAATTACTGGCATACAATTTATATATAGCAGTATCAGAAGTATACTGTCTTGAAGTGACAGCAAAGAAATCTCATAAAACATGATACACTTTTGTTTTGGATAACCAATTTTTTTATTTTCCTTTTGTTGTTGTTGTTATTGCTGTTATTCCTCGAACTTCACTTGAGAAACAATTTTTTAATATTTGTTTTACAACAAAAAGGAGAGAAAAAAAAAACCCTGAATGACTTGCTGTTTCTTTTCCTTTCAATGAAAAGCACAAAGCAAAAGAAAAAAAAAATATATAAAATGATGGGAAAAATAATGACTTAAAAATACATAGGAAACAGAGGAGAAGTGCACAAAATGACATCCTGCAGTGACTTGTCGGTCATCGTGCAAGTGCTCCAGTGTACTGCAGGGCTTCCTCCCATTTAATTGTGTTAACATTGGGGCTAACTCATGGCTGCCCTCTTGTGTGCGTGTGTATGTGTGTGTATTTTTAGTGTGTGTTTTATGCTTTTTGATGTCTGCTGTCGTTGGAAACATAACACCAGGCAACATGCCACCACTTTTACTTGCAGCTTTTTGCTACGGCTGGTCGTCTATATTATTTTTTTTTTTCCTCCTTTTTCTTTCTTTACATATTTTTTATATTTTCGAGTTGGCCTTTTCTACGCTTTACGCCTTCCACTGGACGCCATAGCCCCAACTACCACACCCGCTCTTTACCTCGTGTGCTACTTGTTTCTTGGTCTTGAGGCATGTCTCTGAAAGGCATTTAAGTTGGGTAAAGTATTTTTGGTTTAACTTTCCGCATTCAGGCAATACAACGTACCAGCACTTCTACCAGCTCCTCCGTTAGCTACTCAACCATTTGCACCCTTCACCCACCCACCGACTTGCCCACTTGCTAGCTTGCCCTGATTCGGTTGCTCTGTACTTTGAGTAGGGGGGAATTTTACTGTCAAGCATGGAGGTTGACTTTTCGAGTGTACTGTGTCGTCAGAGGGTTTAGTTGTGTTTGCGGTTTCGCATTTCGGCAAACAGTAAATAAACGATGTACAAGCAAAACTCTTAAATGTCCAAAGTAAATAAATAAGTGTGGTTTTTTCTCTTGGTAAAATTTTCTTGTATATTGGCTTAAATTCTATGGCTAAGAATAAGTAACATATTTAATTGTATAAATATAAATAAGACAAATAACTTTCAATCACTGCAAATAAATGGCCAAAAGTAAATAAATTAACATTTAACTTGATGCCCATCAAAAACAATGCCAATTTTGGTAGTAAATAAATATGAAAATTACTCAAATTACCAAGAGAAAACTAAAATAAAATAAAAGTTCATTAAAAAGGCGACAAATTGCATTAATTATTTAAAATTAAAATACTTTCACTTTGATAGAATAAAGAAAATAAATATAAAATAAAAAAATATGCTGATTTAATTTATTTGGTTTATCAACAAAAAACTTAATCAGCAATATAATTAACACCTTCAAATGATTTTTTAATAAATAAATAAACCTTATTTTTCATGAACAAGAATCAGTTATTTATTTTATTTGTTTTAACACATAAATTTCAATTTTTATAAAATATATATGATTGTTAATAACATTCAATCATCATCATCAGTTTAATGCCTTTTAATGTGTTAATTAATTGTCGAAAAGTTGAAACGAAAAAAAAGATGAATTTTCCACTAATTCTTTGAATTGAATGCTCTTTTTTTGTTATATTTTAAGTTGTCCTTTAAGTGTTTTACCGCTTTGTAAACTAATACCCCTAGCTTATTTTTTTGGACTTTGATTACAGGTAAAGTTAAATCTGTGAAATCTTCTTGGAATTCAAACAGATTGTTGACATTTGAAGCATTTCTAAGATTTGCGCTGACGCGATCTGCGAGTTAGTACCTTTAATCCTATATTTATAATTAGATTTTAAATAAGAGCTTAATATATTTCATATAAAGTAGAACTTACGTATATTTTCCCTTTGGGCTTTCTTGATTTTAGCTTTTAGTTTCTTTACCTTTTTTTCAAGATTCATTTCGAATTCCTCTATTTGACCTAACTTACTGCAGCGTAATAAATGCTTTAACTTAATATTCAAACGAATTATTGCAGGATCGTCCATCTGTAGACAAGAAGGATTAGAACAGTTATATATATATATTAATCAATAATATTTTATCATTCAACTTACGTTACTAAATGTGATTTACGTTATTATCGCTTGAAAGTGAACAGAATAAGCTCAATGTTATACACTATTGAAGATATATGAAAATAATAATAATTTTATTTTATATAAGAATATTTTGGATATATTGGAAGTGTTTTCTCAACTGTAAATAAATGATTACTACGTTTTTCGGATATAATAATATGAGGTAAATTTTGAAATGTCAAAATTGCTTGACATAAAAAAAATTTTACAACACAGACTTTTTATAGCAGCCAGCTTTCTGTAGTGCTGTGCACCGCAACGCTTCCGACAGACTGAAGCAAAGCGGGCAAAATATAAAATTGATAAAATGCGATAATGGCATTTTATTTATTTAAAAAAAGCATAAATTTAATTTTTATTGAAAAAAGGAAATCTAATAAAAATAAAATATACTTTTTTAACTTATTTTTATTATGAACATAAAAAATAACCCGCAATATTGTAACACCTTAAATTTTATTGGCATAAAAATAATAATTTTCCATCAATAAAAAGCAGTAATTTATTTTAGTTGTAATTTAACACATAAATTTAGAATATATATAATTATATATAACAATATTTCTGGTTAATATATTCAATTGTTGTATGTTTTATTTCTCTTAGTATATTTTTAAGTTGTTCAATGAATGATTAGTATCCTCTATAAAAATTAATAACTTATTTCGATTTGAATTTTGAGTTATAGCTTGCAGTTTGATTCTGTTACGATAAAAAACATTTAAAAATTTACAAAATATATATTTATGTTTTAGTAAACGTTTAAGTGTAGGTTTTATTATATGGTTATATCTTAGCCACATAAAAAAAATGCAAGTTCAATGAAGAGGCAAAGCGAAACAAGTATGATCCGCTTATCGTAATGCATCTAATACGTTTAATTTTGAAGAAGACAAATTACATTCAATGGCTGCCAAAGAATCCAATTCACTTGGCAGCCATTGAATGTAATTTGTCTTCTTCAAAATTAAACGTATTAGATGCATTACGATAAGCGGATCATACTTGTTTCGCTTTGCCTCTTCATTGAACTTGCATTTTTTTTATGTGGCTAAGATATAACCATATAATAAAACCTACACTTAAACGTTTACTAAAACATAAATATATATTTTGTAAATTTTTAAATGTTTTTTATCGTAACAGAATCAAACTGCAAGCTATAACTCAAAATTCAAATCGAATTAAGTTATTCATTTTTATGGAGGATACTAATCATTCATTGAACAACTTAAAAATATACTAAGAGAAATAAAACTTACAACAATTAAATATATTAACCAGAAATATTGTTATATATAATTATATATATTCTAAATTTATGTGTTAAATTACAAGTAAAATAAATTACTGCTTTTTATTGATGGAAAATTATTATTTTTATGCCAAAAAAATTTAAGGTGTTACAATATTGCGGGTTATTTTTTATGTGCATAATAAAAATAAGTTAAAAAAGTATATTTTATTTTTATTAAATTTCCTTTTTTCAATAAAAATTAAATTTATGCTTTTTTTAAATAAATAAAATGCCATTATCGCATTTTATCAATTTTATATTTTGCCCGTTTTGCTTCAGCCTGTCGGAAGCGTTGCGGTGCACAGCACTACAGAAAGCTGGCTGCTATAAAAAGTCTGTGTTGTAAAATTTTTTTTATGTCAAGCAATTTTGACATTTCAAAATTTACCTCATATTATTATATCCGAAAAACGTAGTAATCATTTATTTACAGTTGAGAAAACACTTCCAATATATCCAAAATATTCTTATATAAAATAAAATTATTATTATTTTCATATATCTTCAATAGTGTATAACATTGAGCTTATTCTGTTCACTTTCAAGCGATAATAACGTAAATCACATTTAGTAACGTAAGTTGAATGATAAAATATTATTGATTAATATATATATATAACTGTTCTAATCCTTCTTGTCTACAGATGGACGATCCTGCAATAATTCGTTTGAATATTAAGTTAAAGCATTTATTACGCTGCAGTAAGTTAGGTCAAATAGAGGAATTCGAAATGAATCTTGAAAAAAAGGTAAAGAAACTAAAAGCTAAAATCAAGAAAGCCCAAAGGGAAAATATACGTAAGTTCTACTTTATATGAAATATATTAAGCTCTTATTTAAAATCTAATTATAAATATAGGATTAAAGGTACTAACTCGCAGATCGCGTCAGCGCAAATCTTAGAAATGCTTCAAATGTCAACAATCTGTTTGAATTCCAAGAAGATTTCACAGATTTAACTTTACCTGTAATCAAAGTCCAAAAAAATAAGCTAGGGGTATTAGTTTACAAAGCGGTAAAACACTTAAAGGACAACTTAAAATATAACAAAAAAAAGAGCATTCAATTCAAAGAATTAGTGGAAAATTCATTTTTTTTTCGTTTCAACTTTTCGACAATTAATTAACACATTAAAAGGCATTAAACTGATGATGATGATTGAATGTTATTAACAATCATATATATTTTATAAAAATTTAAATTTATGTGTTAAAACAAATAAAATAAATAACTGATTCTTGTTCATGAAAAATAAGGTTTATTTATTTATTAAAAAATCATTTGAAGGTGTTAATTATATTGCTGATTAAGTTTTTTGTTGATAAACCAAATAAATTAAATCAGCATATTTATTTATTTTATATTTATTTTTTTTTTTCTATCAAAGTGAAAGTATTTTAATTTTAAATAATTAATGCAATTTGTCGCCTTTTTAATGAACTTTTATTTTATTTTAGTTTTCTCTTGGTAATTTGAGTAATTTTCATATTTATTTACTACCAAAATTGGCATTGTTTTTGATGGGCATCAAGTTAAATGTTAATTTATTTACTTTTGGCCATTTATTTGCAGTGATTGAAAGTTATTTGTCTTATTTATATTTATACAATTAAATATGTTACTTATTCTTAGCCATAGAATTTAAGCCAATATACAAGAAAATTTTACCAAGAGAAAAAACCACACTTATTTATTTACTTTGGACATTTAAGAGTTTTGCTTGTACATCGTTTATTTACTGTTTGCCGAAATGCGAAACCGCAAACACAACTAAACCCTCTGACGACACAGTACACTCCAAAAGTCAACCTCCATGCTTGACAGTAAAATTCCCCCCTACTCAAAGTACAGAGCAACCGAATCAGGGCAAGCTACCAACTGGGCAAGTCGGTGGGTGGGTGGAGGGTGCAAATGGTTGAGTAGCTAACGGAGGAGCTGGTAGAAGTGCTGGTACGTTGTATTGCCTGAATGCGGAAAGTTAAACCAAAAATACTTTACCCAACTTAAATGCCTTTCAGAGACATGCCTCAAGACCAAGAAACAAGTAGCACACGAGGTAAAGAGCGGGTGTGGTAGTTGGGGCTATGGCGTCCAGTGGAAGGCGTAAAGCGTAGAAAAGGCCAACTCGAAAATATAAAAAATATGTAAAGAAAGAAAAAGGAGGAAAAAAAAAATAATATAGACGACCAGCCGTAGCAAAAAGCTGCAAGTAAAAGTGGTGGCATGTTGCCTGGTGTTATGTTTCCAACGACAGCAGACATCAAAAAGCATAAAACACACACTAAAAATACACACACATACACACGCACACAAGAGGGCAGCCATGAGTTAGCCCCAATGTTAACACAATTAAATGGGAGGAAGCCCTGCAGTACACTGGAGCACTTGCACGATGACCGACAAGTCACTGCAGGATGTCATTTTGTGCACTTCTCCTCTGTTTCCTATGTATTTTTAAGTCATTATTTTTCCCATCATTTTATATTTTTTTTTCTTTTGCTTTGTGCTTTTCATTGAAAGGAAAAGAAACAGCAAGTCATTCAGGGTTTTTTTTTTCTCTCCTTTTTGTTGTAAAACAAATATTAAAAAATTGTTTCTCAAGTGAAGTTCGAGGAATAACAGCAATAACAACAACAACAAAAGGAAAATAAAAAAATTGGTTATCCAAAACAAAAGTGTATCATGTTTTATGAGATTTCTTTGCTGTCACTTCAAGACAGTATACTTCTGATACTGCTATATATAAATTGTATGCCAGTAATTTGATTTTTGCTTCATGTCCTGTAAAGTGCCAAGAAATATCATACTTAAACCTATTAGATTTGCTTCAACTTCAAAAGGACACATCAAAATGTGGACACAGACAAAAGGATATATCAATTAAAGTTGTATTCAAATTTCAAGCAGTCACCAAAAAACTAAACTTAACTTTCTCTATAATCATAATAACAGTTAATAGGCTTTGCTCTTATCCGATTTATATATATATATATTTATTTAGATAAATATTTACTTAAAGTAAAAGTTGTAAATAATTTTCAGGGTAATATGAGCACTTTCAACTGGTTCATCTTATTTGGTTTAATGGCTTGTTTCCCTGGACTTTACTTACCAACATTTCCCCATTTCCCCCATTACTCCATTCCCCTGCCCCTACAGCATCCGGCAAGCTGTCAGTCACTTAGTCATCAGCTTTGGGTACATTGTGAAAAATATTTACTGCCTGTTTCTTATTTCTTACTTTTCTGTTCTTTCGCCCTCTCTCTCTCTCACTCACTCTTTCTCTGTCTGTCTACTTTCTACTTGCCACTTTCCTCTTGATATTACCCATTGAAGCATTCAACCAACTTTATTCTTGTTGCGGTATACGACAAATTTTACGTGCTGTTTTGTTTTGTTTTCTTTTGTTTTTTTTTCTTTCTCTCTCCCCGTCTCACTCACTCTCTTTTGTGTTTTCTGTTTTTGTTATTGTGTGTGTGTTTTTGAAATGGCTGAGATGTGATTTCCGCTGCAATAAAATAGAGCGTCTACCTTAAAGGCTTTATGGCCCCGTTTTGTCGCCTGAAACTGGAATTCGTCATTTTATGGTTTACGGCTCCATTTTAATACACTTGGATTTTGTGGCTCAAAGTGTTGGCCATTTGGTCTTTCGGCCATTTTTGTACCGCTAACAAACAGTTTTGATATACAATATGTATATATATATATATATCTTTTGCATTGTTTGGGGCAACCATTTTGATGGTCCCAAAAAAAAAAGAAAAAAAATAAAAATTATTACCATAAAATATTAAATTATTTATGCATATCCTTGAATGTCCTTTTGCCTATTCACTGCAAACGTAACCAATTCCCTTTTGGGTTTCATTGCCGTAAGTAGCTTTTTATCATCATATTGAATGGATTTGATTAAGGACTTGAATCAATATATGCATATATATCATAATACTTAGAAAATCAAAAACATTTTTTATTTAAATTATAATTTAAGCAATTTTTATTTTTAGAATTCAATAAGGAAAACCGCACTCAATAATATCGACCCTAACCTTTTGAACTCTGTAAGGTATTTGGTTCACCGATAGAAATTTATATTTGTGACAATTATATTAAATTTCAGTTGAGTAAAAAAAGAAAGTGAAAGGAATGCAAGAAAATCATTTGAATTTCACATTTATTTATTGAATTTTTATTTATATTTTTTTAATTTAATTTTAAATTTGAATTTTAGTTGGCTTACAATAATCTAATTATTGATTTAATTCACAACTTTTAAATTTAAATTTCTCTTATTAATTTAATTAGAAATATTTGTAATTTGATTATATTTATATATTTTATATTTACTTTAGATATATATTTATATTTATATTTATATATATATATGTATATGTATATGTATATACAACACAGATGTACGTATGTATGTAATGTAATGTAATGTAACATTTAACTTAATTATAGAAAGTTTTACCTTCTGCCGCCCGCCCATCCCCCCGTGTTGTCAGCTATTTACAATGGCTGCTTTAATTAATCCCTAACCTAAATTATATAACTACACATCGCGTATAGCTTACAAATAATTGAAGTCCAAAGCTAGAGCTGCTGCTGCTGAGTCGATGTAGATGTAGATGTAGATGTAGATTGAGATTGAGATGTAGGTAAGATTGTTAAGAAGAAGATGTGAGCTATAGCTGTAGCTATAGCTGTAGCTATAGGGATTTCAATAAGCAAGTCACGTCACAAGTCACGTTCTGACCAACAAACCTTGCATTCCCCACAGTAGCTCAAACGTTTGAAGCAGTCCATGAAGTCCTTGCAATTCGGGCAGCCTAAGGACTAACAGTAACAGAAACGTGCTCAGCTGTGTGCCAATTGCTGCTGCGGACATGATAGCCGATGCTGAGTATTCACCTGTTGGCAATAGTTATATATATATATATGAGTATATTTATATATATATATATATATATGTGTATGTTTGTGTGTGTGAGTGGTGACAGTTGCAATTAATATGAATCATTTAACTTGCTGACAAAATAATTCACACGCACTCGCACTAGCAATAATACACACACACACACACACATGTCAGACATATTGAATTATATTAAGGACTCACCGCTCAGGACGTGCAGGTCAACAGAGACGGAGACACTATTCGATGGCTGGCACGTGTAATTACCCGAGTCCTCCTTACGTACAAATGGTATAATTAATGAGCCGATCTGAAATGAATATATCGATTATTATGACTCAAAGAAAAGCGCAAACATATTGAAATTCTATCAATATTATTGCAATAATTAATGAAATTTTTACCGTATTTTGATTATCACCCACTGTACCAAAGATATTGCGATCCAATTGTGTATGCCAACCAGTGCGTTCATCTGTTTCGCTGATCTTCTTCTGACCACGAAACCATATAATATATTTCGGTGGATCCAAAGTGCCACGCACAATGCAATGCAGCGCCACCTTGCTGCCAGCCTTGACAAATCGTATCTGATCACCGATTAATTCAGTCTTGGGTGCTGAGAGAAATACTTACATATATATTGATTTGTATATGATAAATATGAAAAACTTACTGATTATATCCAGATGAACTTTGGCACTTAATTTGGGCTCTGTAGCCATTTGACATTCATACCAGCCAGCATCCATTGGCTCCACATACTTGATCTGCAGTGACCAGCAGAAGTCATGATCCTCCTGGTATATGGACTGAAAACGTTCATCGGCTATAAACGTTGTTTCATCCACGCTAATAATATGTCCATCCCGTAAACGTACCCAGGATACAGGTTTATCCGACAGGCGATGGATCTGCATAAAGTTAATTTAAAGTGTTATTTTTGTCTTGATTTGAACTCTGAAACTATAGCAATATAATGCTACTGATATCTCTTGAAAAGAAACTTTAAACTAAAGTTATGTATATATATGCATATACACATATATGAAATGCAAAAGGACATTCCAAGCAATCCTGTATGGAATTTCTTTTCAACTCTCACAGAGCTACAACTATCTGGTATTTATTTACATATTGTATGGTCTCATACATAGCATGGGAGACTGATATACAGATGGAGATAGAAATAAGGACGAAGACATATATATTTGCATATACACAGGACATTGTGTACACAATACTATACATATACATATATACATATATATATGTATATAATATAATGTACAAAAGATACAAAAACAACAACAACACCATCAGTAGCAACAACTATTATAACAGGCCTTACATTTGCATTTACATGAATAGCTATGTGTATGTGTTTTAGTGTGTGTGTGTGTATGTTGTTGTTATTATTATTGCTACTGTTGTTGTTGTTGTTGTTGTTGTTGTCGTTGCTTTTCTCTCTTTTACTTGAATATTTTTTTTAGATGACACGGTTAAACAGTACCCAAAGAACTTCATGTAGAAAACAAATTGCAGAAATTTATACGACAAAAATTCACATAGAACTTTGCGCAGTGTTAGGGCTAAAGGGTAGGGTCAGGGGTAAGGATAGCTTGCTTGTTTATGCCATAAAAAAAAAAACGAAACAAAAATAAACGTAAACAAAATAAATTGTTGAAATGCAAATGAAATTATGCTGATCTCAGCAGCAACATTATATATATATATATATATATATATATAATTTCTTGGCACAAACCCGACTAGGCTAAGTTAACCTCGGTTTGGTCTATACAATTGGCAAGACGAAAGCCAAAATGAAAACAGTAATGAGTATGTGTCAAAGATAAATATTTGCTGTGAAACTCATTAGATGTGCAGTTAGACTTTGAGTTATATAGAAATTGATTTAAATTTAATGAAGCAAATTTATGTACAGACAGAAATTGTGGCAGAAATTTTGAAATTAAGTATACGCAACGTGATACAAGCTGCAAATGAATGCGGCGTTGTATTGATGAACAGGTGAATAGAACGTATATTTAATGGATGATATATGTTACTAAGAGACCTATTAAAAGTTGATATAACTGTAATTGAGACTATATCCCAAAAATATAATTAAATTTGTTATAGATTGCCGCAGCTTTTAACTGAAGTAAAGGCAACTTGTAGTACAATTTCTACATCTCACAATAGCTCTATCTATGTAGCCTAAGTTATAGTAGATATAGCTTAAAGTAACTGTAGTATTTGGTCTTTTGGTAGACAAATAATTAATGTGGAAAGCTAACACAGTTGACAAGTGTAAACTTACGTGTAAGTGCTATAGGCACAGCAGAAGCTTTGCTGAGTCACAAGGCTAATGGTAGAACAGATTGGGAATGGGAATTGGAATTGGATTTGTTACAGAGGTTTTTGGGTATGGGTGTTGTAGCACTTTTGGAGTATAGTATAGTGTATTACCTGACATGGCATGTACGCGTGATTTCCCATTTGTGCTGTGATGTTTAGCACAGGCATTGTGAGATTTCTGCGAGGCTGCTGTCCTGGCTCTAGTTGCCCATTGTGGGAGGCTAAGTAGGAATGCTGCTCATTATATATTTGACGTCGACGTTGCTCGGGTGACAATGTTACTGTCTCTGAGGGAATGGTTGATGCTGCTGCGGCCACAGCGGCGGCAGCTGCGGCGGCAGCAGCTGCAGCTGCATCTGCGGCAGCGCGGTAAGCTGGCAGATCTGCGGCAGCGAATACGGGAAATGGTGGCAAAAATGTGGGTATGGAGAAGCCCTTAGTCAGTGAATCAGCACTGGCCGGATGCGAATGCAACTGTATAGTATTTTCCTCCCCTGAAGCCATTTCAATGGAGTTGTGGGTATCCGTTTCCGTCAGTGCCATTCCTGTCGCCGGTGCCATTTGTACTGGCACAGCTTTAGCTGGCTCTTCCATTGTTGTTGTTGTTGCTGCTGTTGTAGCTGTTGCTGTTGTTGTTGATGATGATGTTGGATAAATTGTTGATATGAACATTGTTGCCATTTTCGTCATCGCCAACGTTGGCGTTGTCGTTGTCGCTGTCGTTGTCGTTGTAGAAATTGTTTGCGTTTCAGTTGCCAATGTGGGCACCATAGTTAGCCCAATTTGTGCGGACTTAGATGCTGCCGCTACCACTGTTGGTACTAGTGGTGTTGCCACCGCTGCCACCGTCTCCAACTTAGACATTGTTATCGTTGGGTCTGCTGATGACATGCCGTGAGTTGAGCTCCTGTGACCCAGTGTTGTTGGCTTTTTCACTGTCAGCATTGCTGTTGAGTTTTGGGCTGACGTAATTAGATCGTTTTGTGTTGTCATTGGGCTATCTGGCAAAGTGGATCTCGGCAATGTCGTTAGCCATGGCACTGTGGCAGTGGCCTGGTCATGGGATGAGCTGCAGGTTACAAGGTCTATGTGTGTGCGTGTGTGTGTGTGTGTGGTAAAAAAAGGGAAGACATTAGTAAACTGTAGTACTTAACTATAAAGCAGATATTCTACGTAATTTAAGATCGTTTAAAAGTAAAAACATTATACAAAATTTAAAAAGATAACAAAAAAATGTTTTGAATTTTAAATTGAATTTCTCATTATTTCTTTTTTTATTTTATGTAAGCAAGAGTTCAAAGTTAATTTGAAAAAGTATATTTATTTATTATAAATCCTAAGCAAATATTAAATATATAAAAAGAAATTATGCTACAATCCTTAGCAACTAAACAGAAGAAATACGCCTAAAGGATATGCTTAAGAAGCTTTATAAAAAAGGAAAATAAATAAATTCTAATAAACATAATAATAATATACTTTAAATGATTATTATGCTTGAATTCATTTAGATTTGTGTGTGAGAAAAAAATATAAAATGAATAAAGAGAGTCCTTGCTGCCTTGCCACACGCTCTGACTTACTTCTCATTCATATATTGTTACAGTTAATTTTCAATTACGCTTTTATGCTAATTAAAAGTATGAAAATTTTTACATTTCATTTTTGCTACCCTAGACCCCATGCTGCTAATGGCCAGGACTTGTTGAAAAAGTTTTTCTTTTTGGCCTTTACTTTTAACATTTACACGCTCTCCCTCTCTCTCTCTCTGTGTATGTGTGTGTGTGTGTGTTTATGAGTATGTGCCACAAAGTGAAATTTTTAACAACCTTACTGGTAATACTTATTTCACTTTTTAGTTTTCTGGCTTTTTGTTTTCAGTTTTCACCTGTGTTTTCAAAAATAAAATAAAAACATTTAAAATATTTTATAATGACATTTATTTAACAACTTGTGACAATAATGCATACTAATTAGGCTTTAATCAATATCAAATATTTATGCGCTTAGTTTTATTTTTACATTTTTACTACAATTTATAATAGCAATTAAAATAAACATATCTGCTGAAATTAACATGCATAAATAATAATAATTAACGCTAATATTATGCTAACAAATTGCCATGAAATTTATACAAAAAAAATGGAAATCAAAACAAAAAAAAGGAAAATAAAAAAAAGTAAAAATAATAAGAATAAAAAAAAGTTTAGTAAAAATAAAATAACAAGCTAATCACTTCAGGCAGTAAATGTAATAAATTGTTTTTCTTTTCTCTTTTTGTTTCTACTTCATTTTTTCCCTTTTCAAACTAAGCTTTGGTTTTGTATGTGTGTGCGCGTGTGTGTGTGTGTGTGTGTGTGTATTGCACTGTTTTCCCAGTGATTAGCTACCCATACTCAAAGGAAGTTTTCGCTAACAAAAGTTGACTGTCACGACCCTCAAAAGAACATGTCGCCTTGGGGTCAATAGGCACCAACAGCCGAAGCAGTAGCAGCCGTCGCATTTGCTGAGGGAAAAATGATGAGGGCGTGAACTCTGGGAAATAGAGCTCATTCATGTGTAAAGTTTAGAAGGCGTTTACAAATTGAGTAGGCAACGATTTCAAAGTGTTGGTAACAAGTTATTTTCTCATTTTGTCAACTTTTATTCCATTTCTACTCTCTCCATTCTCTCAACATTTTCTCGGCTTGCTTTGAATGCAATTGCTATCAATAAAAGCAATTAATTTTAAACTTTGAAAATCAACTTTCAATTTCCCAACATTTCCTTGCACATAAGTGATTATAAGTATATATATATATATATATATATCTAATGACATTTAAGCTGCTTATTAAGTAACATTTTAAATGAAATTAAATTAATATAAATAAATTGATTAAAAACGAATTCTTTTGAATTAAATTTCAACTCTGATTAAAATGTAAAAAAGAAAGAGAGTTAATATGAAAATGGGAAAATTTTCTTTGATTATGTTTTAACTGCAAACGTGCAGCATATTTAGCCAAAGGGCAAATACTAATACTAATACTTATAGTATTTATCGTTGAGGCTCGCAGAAAGGTTAACAAACTTTGGAATCTGAATTAAATCAGTGGTTTAACTTTGGGCTTAAAAACCTGATTGCAGATTCTCTTTCCATTCTCTTCTTTTGGTTAGATTACAACGTTCTGATTAAAAAGAATTTGCATTTTTAAATTATTTCATTTCACGTTCTTGTCAGACCTTGATTTAGGTACCAATGTCTACCTGACATTACGTTTTGCGATTTTTTTTCCAACCATTCTTTCAATTTTTTTTCCTTTTTTTCTTGTGTCACTTTTCGAAAAAAAAAAAAAAAAAATCAGTAGCGTAAAAAGCGCATAAATTTTCATACGTATACATTTTGGACGAATGGGCTAAGGGTAGTGATATGGGTAGGGGTAGGGGTAGGGGTATGTATATGGTATGCTGTATGCGTGAGATTTGGGCGTGTCGATAAGGTTTCGGGTCAGCAGCCATTTAAAATGGTTAAAAAAAAAATGGTAAAAAAAAAAGAAATGAAAAGGTAAAAAGCTCAACACAACCACAAATGTGAAATGCTGTAAAAATGCAAATTGAAAATGAAAATGAAAAATAGTAAATTTAACAAAAATAGAAAGGAAAAAAGAAAAACTACTTCTGGAAGTTTTGTATGCACTTTTTGCTTGTATTTTCTTGTTTATTTGTTTGTTTGTTAGTTTGTTTGAATGTTTTAAGATTGCTATCTATGATAGTATTTGTATTGATATACGTATACGTATACGTATTGGTATTGGTATTGGTATTAGTGTGTTGCTCCAGGCAACATTGACTTTGGCATTGTATATGCTTTCAATTAAAGTGGATTATTCTTTGGGAAAGCCGTTTGAAAATTGAGTAGTTTAGTTAGTGGCAATTGCATAAGGATACATCAAAATCCTAAAATCAGACTTGGTTTTTTCTTTTCTTTAACAATTTTCTTTTTACAATTTCAATTCCTTTTGCGAGTCTCTATAGTTGGTTTTAGTGGCAAGTTAAGTCAAACTTCTATCTATCTATATATTTGGTTGTTGTTTGTTTTGGGCTGCTAAGCCGATTAATTTTCAGGCCACAAAAGTAAACTTGCCGTGTGTTTGTCTTACTCTCTGCACAGTAAAGTAAAGAAACAGAAATAGAAACACAGAAAAACAGAGAAAGAGAGATTGAGAAACGGCGTTGATAGAAACAACAACAAGCAGTAGAAGTGTGATCCTAGCACTTATTGCACTTGGTGACAAAATGGCAGACAGGCTTCAGTTTGAAGACATCTTAGATACAATTTGTTGTTGCTGTTGCTCACAGAGAAGGATATAGAGACAGCGAGCGAGAGAGAGAGAGAAAAAAAAACAATATATAGTTGACAGTAGGATGTCGTTTTGTAGGCGCTGCCAGAACATGTAAGCGAAACGTGCAATAACACTTAAATTGTTTTTGTTTTGTGGCCATCTACTTGAATTTGGCCATTGGCAAAATGTTGCCTACCACCTTCAAAATTTCCTTCCTTCCACTTCATCACGTCCACTTGAAACTCTGCCATTGAGATTGTTTTAGTAAGTGGCAGTGTAGTAGCCACAGGATGTTTAGATGTTCATAATTTAAGCCTGTTACCACAGCAGTACAGTTTCGCCCATTGCTGCCACACACATACACACAGATACACATACAACTCTACTACCAGAATTTGAACGCAAACTGAATAGTAATGCTCTGAAATGAGGCCCAAAATTACTCAAATTAGGATTGCTACCGTCGACTATTACACAAGAACCAAATACACACAGGTGTATATACTATAAACACACACACACACACATACATACATACATATATACATATATACAAATATATATATTTATATATGTATGTAAATTTGAATTTCTGTTTAGACAACATAATGCGCCATCTCGTATCTACTTTATAACCAACATGAACTGACAGTCTCTGACAGTGGACCAAATATTCATGTCTGATATGGGCCCAGTTATCTATGTTGATAACAAGTTCAATATGTCTTTCAGTCTATTTAATACTACTACATATGAATGAAAACAAAATCTTGATTTCTTATAGCTAAACATAAAATCTAACTGTTTAACTTTAAGTATATTTTGGGGGGCAGAGTTCACAGGTGCAATGTGCCCGTTGCTTGTCTGGAATTGGCATCCTATGCTGACACATGGCTCAAGGGTAGACAGGACCTTAGTGCATATATATAATGTGGAGTTATAGTTGCTTGACCTTTTTTCATATGTTATGGCACCTTACTTTCCATTTAGTTAACTGAACTAGATCGAGTCTAACTTAGCATCAGCTAAGTTGCTTACTAACATATTTAGTTAGTTAGTTTTAATTAAGCTATGTCTTAGGTTGAGCACACTTAAGTATGTTTAGTTAATTAAAATTATAAAATATTTATGTCTGAGGTTTTTTTTGCCTTTTTCTTTTTGGAGTACTGTTGACCCTTTAAAGGTCAATGGCTTAATTATGATTTCACGCTTAGAGGCATTTTGTTGGCCATTTGATGCGCATACGCGTACATCATTAGCGTAGTGGCTATATCAAAACTCACATTAACTTTGGCTAAAAGCGCGCGAAAAAAAGAACTTTTTTATGGCTTTTTGGTGTTGCGGGCTCAAGTAATTATAAAAAATATGCGTCTGTAATTCAGACAACGCTGCGGGCTAGAAGTAATTACATATCCTATTAAAAAAAAAAGTCAAAAACGTTGGAAAAACGGAAAAAGGAAAACAAACTCAATGGCAAGTGCTTAGATGATACGCGAATGACAGACACTATAATTAAAAATTCACATCTAAGATTTGAATTGTATGAAAACTGATAGCTATATATATATATATATATAAGTGGAATAGTAAAATGTTAAGTTTCTAGGCAGACCACACACTAAACAGCAAAAGAACATACATAAAAGGAAAACTTTTCATTGGGGACTACTTTGGGTTATGGTCGCCTGGAGTGTGCATAAAACACGCGCGGACAGATTGCTCATGGTCTCATGGCCTTCAAGGATCAAATCCCAGTTACCCACTAACCAGTAGCTAACATTATTTCAACTACACTCTTCACTCCTACAGAAAGTAGTTGGTAGTTGGTAGTTGGTAGTGGTCCAAGGTAAAGCCGCAATTGTGTCTATTTTATTATTGTCAGTTCTCAACTTGTTATTTTCTAGTCTATTTCGTCTGCTTTGTCTGTGCTGTCCGTTCTGTCTGTGTAGCATCATTCGTAATGATGCTCCTTGGGGCGCTATTAATAAGCAATTTCAACTGTTTTGCTACTCACCAGACACTCATTCATAAGCATAAGAGATGAGATATACTTCTATCCTAAGATGCATACATAATATACTTTTAGATCATGCAATGTTACATCTGAACTAAGATATTAAATCAATTTGCACTTATGTCAAGCTGTTGTCAAGTATTTACACACTTGGCCTTTTATATATATATTATATATATGATTTGTAGCATGCTGATTTTTTTTCCCCATTTTTTTTACAGCCGGGAAATGTAATAATATACTTAATGTTTGAGTTGTACATGAATAACTCATAAATTTATATAGAATTTGTATTTAGGAAACATTTACAAAATCGATCAATAAGCAATTACGTGCGTCTTTTTTTGCGACACACACACACACACACACGAATATAAATAATAATAAATAAATAAATAAATATGTATATGTATATATATATATAAACGATTGAGTGTATGGGGTGTGTCTGGACGAGCAAGAAGCATAAAATTATATAGAAATTGTATCTATACGTTATGCAAATACAAAATGCTGTCTACGCATTAAAGATACATTTGCATGTGTGCTGGTAAGTGGTTCAAACAACAAAGCTCATAGAGTCGACTTGCCCCCTTACATCCCCTCAACTGTTTCTATTCTATTTGTATACCTGCTGTGGGTTGGTGTTGGTATTTGGTGTTTGCTATTTGGTGTGTGGAAATGTTGTGTTTAGTGAAAATTGCTTCAACAATTTTCTTGTAGTCATTCAAACTGAAACATATGTTGGGTGTCACAGTTAAAATATATGCAGAACAACAACAACAACACTAAGAAGAAGAGGAATACCAACTAAAAGCAGCAGTCGCGAGTCAACGACGACGACGAGGACGACGACGACGACTAGCGATGAAATTCAATAGCAGAAAAACAACTCGAATACTTGACTTAACTCACCCACTGTAAAATGTACTATGGGTGTCCATACTATACTATACTATATATACGATTCCTACTGTCTAACGCCTCGCGCCTTCATCATGGCGCTCTTTTAGTCCTTTGTCTCTTCGATACAAGTACTTTCGCTTTTTGGTGGCGCTGCCTCAATTTATTTTTATGGCATCATGTTCATGTACGTGTTTGTGTATGTGTGTGTGTGTGTGTGTGTCTGTTTGTGTATAGGTATGCCTGAGTGTTTGTATATTTGTGAAGCAAGCAAAGGAAGAAAAAAAAAATGAAAGTTTTTTCGCCTTTGGCTTCAGTTTTCGGTTGCGCAAATTGAAACTGGAGCATTTGCTCAGCAGCGCATTACGTATACGCACTGTATACTGAAACTCGTTACTCTTACTTCAGGTTGCTGTTAATGTGCTTAAAAGCAAGCATGCCATACGCAATTTCTTGTCACTCTTTTCATCAAGTACTATTCATTTATTTGTTTTGTATCAAACACGTGCAGCATTATTAAAGACCAAATGGAATCACTCACACCAACAACAAAAATTCTATGAAACTTTGACTTGCTTTTGGTTTTCATTAATATATATATATATATATATATTATAGCCATACTTAATTTAATAAGTTTCTATAGATTGAATGACAAATTAAAATTTGAAACTTGATTTGATATTATATTTGAAGATTTTCCATCTCGACAATCTTTACTTTCAATCTAATTACAATTTATAATATATTAAATAAAACGGGGAAAATTTATATGAAATTTAGAATATATATACTATATATATATATATTTTGTTTGCTTTAAACTGGGCAAGTGACTGATTACTGATTGAAGCTCAAATGGAATTTTAAGTTGTAATGTAAATATGCTACTGAAATGCAAACAAAATTACAATTATTCGCAACTATTTTGCATTTTAGCTTTGATTATTAGAAATTCCATGGAATGAAAACGCATATTTAAATGAAGTTCATATTATATTAAGGTATGAGTATGAGTTTGAGTATGACTTCAATAAATTTTCAGGCCTTTCAGGATGGCTCCCAAGTGGTTGCGTATAAATCAAGCAAAATAATTATGCGAATCTGCAGGACATTACATTATCTGTTTGAGCTTTTCCGCAATGCTTTTTTTTTTATCTCATAGCATTTTATTGTTGACTACCAAATATTGACCCGCCCACAGGCATCTATCCAGAGGCACTGCTACAGGATGGCGAAACAGAAACAGCAACAGCAACAGCAACAGCAACAAAAACAGAAACCGACACCATCTACATCCCATTCTATGGTTCCTTTGGCATCCAACAAACGCCGTCGCCGGCGGCATAGCTCATAAATAAGTTCCAACGTCGCCAAAACAAAACATTTTTCATCAGGCTTTGGCCTGTATTTCGTCCTCGCCCGTCGGCATGTGCTTTCTGTGCTCTGTGCACTGTGCACTGTGCTCTGGGAATATTTCATAAATTTCAACGTTGGCCAAAAACTGAACCTGTGCCCCAATATTCGTATTCGTATAGAGCCAAATGCTATAGCTATAGCATTTGGCTAGTTATTTTTGGGCCAATTTCACACTTGGTCCAAGGGCTCTCATAAGACTCGTTGACTCCTGTCCGGTTGCACTTTTTCATCTGGTGGACATTTCTCCCATTTTTCAACAATTACACGCCAGAACCACTAAATCTACAATTTTTGTTTGTATTTGCTCTTTTTATACATTGCTTCATATTGTTGTTGCTTTAAGTATTTTTCTTTTTACCATTGTGCTCACTTCTGTTGGAGTTGTGTGCGCCTTTGATTCCTTGCAGCGTTGTCAGCAACATCAACGTTGACCCTCTGCATAATTTAAGGTTCCTTTCCCTTTACAAAACGAGCACCAAGGAACAAATTTCTTGGATAAAAATACGATACATTTGACCTTTACAGAAAGTTCTGTTACTGAGTAGGGGGAATGTGTTAAGGCACACTGGAAGAAGGTGACAAAAGCAGAAAGTAAAATGCTTAACCTCTTTTATTTTTTCTATTTTAGATGTTAATTTTCACCTCTTAAATTGAGACTATTATGTTAAAAAATATATATATTCAATTAATTAAAATAAATACAATAAATAAAATTAATTGATTACTAAAATAAATAAAATATATTATTTAATAATATAAATAAAATAATTCAAATAAATGGTATAAGTAAAATAAATAAAAATTGAAAAAAAATAGAATAAATTATATAAATAAAATAAATAAAACAAATAAAATAAATAAAACAAATAATATTAATAATATTAATAAAATAAATTAAATAAATATATATAAAATAATTTAAATAAATAATATTAATAAAATAGATAAATTAAATTAAATAAATATATAAAATAAAATAAATAAAATTTCAAAAATAAATAAAATAAAAAAATTTCAAAAACTTCAAAACTAAATTGATTAAATAAAATAAATTGAATTTAAAAATTAAATAAATGACATAAAAAGAATAAAATATTGCCAAGTCTTCGTTAAGTATGCAAAAAAATGAAAGCTAACAGAATATTTTTAAATATAAAATAAGGTGAAGCCTAGCGAGGATATCTAGTCCTTCCCACTGTACATCGTGAAGCAACGTCAAAATTGACACTTATGATGCACAACCTGTGCTTAGCACACAGCTGGCGTTCTGGTTCAGTTCGGATGGGTTTAGTTAGGTTGAGTTCAGTACAGTTCAGTTCAGATAAGTTACGTTGTGTTTCTTTTTTTACTGTTATATATTTTGGGATGATGTTTTGGGGGTTACACAGCCTGGTGACAGCATCAGCGACAGAGGTCAACCAACATGTGCAAATGTCTATGGGCCAGAACATGTGGGTTGCTGCCTGTTGTGGATTCATAATTTATGAAGGTAAACACACACTTTTGGCCCTAGTAAAAGTAGATTGTGAATGACCCAATAGGATCGTGTATACTCCAAAAATGTTGTTGGGCATTAGACGATTTGCTTTTTCGGGGTATGCGACTGCTAAGCATTTTTGAATTGCTTTGCGGACCGCAGGCAGTAACAAGGACCACGGACAAGGACCAAAGCAACCTGTGGCAGGTTTGCTGCTAACTTTTGGCACATTCTCTAAATTAGCAAAATGCACACTGTTGCAAACTCTTAATGCCAAATCCCATAACATTACAAAATTTATATAATACCAGACAAACTTCACTTATTTGGCAAAACCAGCTGCACTTTAACTTTTATGAAAGCAAAACGAAATTGCAGCAGTTCCCTACCATCTACTCCTAAATTGTATAAGCATATATATCCCTCTCTGTCTCTCTATTGCACACAATATCTTTTGGTCTCTCTCTCTATCTGGACGTGCTAGGGAAAATGTGTTTATTAAACATATTTGGCAAGTTTTCAATTTTGTTAATGTTTTCAGCGCATTTTCCACAAGAACTCTTTGGAGTTTCATGCTCCGAGCTTGAACTGAAATTTATTGTTTTATTTTTCTTGCTATACATCCTTGTATTGGCCAGTTACAGCTGCAGCAGTTGTAAGTGCTTTTCCCATTTACAATGGCACTCCAGAGGGCCGTCGGGTTAAAGAACTCACAACTGCGGCTCGTTAATTATTTCCAAGTGGACAAGGAGTCGGAGTGCCCTTTTCACGTTAAACCCTTCAAAGTTTACTCAAGTGTGTGCACACATCTGTTTATAATTTAAATGACACATAAATACTACCTATACATACGCATACAAGGAGATGAAAATGTAACAATAAGAATTATTTATTATTATAATTATTATGATTATAATATTCCATTTCTTTATGAAAACTTAACATCAAAGTTACATAGGTTAAGTAGTAAAATATTGGAAAATTTATATTTAATGCATATATAACATAAAGTTAATTAAAAGGAATATAAATTAATCAGCCAATCAATTAAGTATTAGCCACAGTTATTAGCTGTTTAAATAGATTAAACCTGCATATGATAAAAATTAATTAAATAATTTTACGGCTTAATTCGGACTCATCTACGCCTAACAAATCCGAGTAAAATATCTGAAAAGTGGCGCAAAGTTAATGAAGTGGACTTTTGCATGACTGCTTGAAGGGTTGCACAGTGGTACACAATATATTACTCTATATATATATGCACACTTATAGTTAATGATGTTAATTTATAGAAAGAAAATAAAATTGTTTTCAATTGCACAATTTTCTTTTGATTTTTTTATGGTATATCCTTTTCTCTTGTTATTTTTATATCAATTCTTATATTCATTTATAATTGTGTTTGTTCCACTATGCATAGCAGTCAAGCATTAAGATCCCAAACACAGTAGATAAATTCATCGAGTGGAAATTATAATTGCTGTGAGGTCATTGAATAAAGACAAAGGTGTGCGAAAGAGTCCACTTAATATATACATTTTCCAAAAGAGTAAGCATATCCTTTAAGATTTTAAATGTTTTCCAGTGTTAACGGAAACTATATGAAAACTTAAAAAAAAAAAAATGGAAATCAAATATTATATATATTGTATAAATCAGATTTAAAAATTCTTGTTGCATAGCTAAATGGAAATTTGAGAACAATGAAAAGGCCAAAACATAATATGGGATCAGCTGCCTTTAAGCCATATTCAAGATTTTGATCAAGTTAAATCATAAGTCATGTCATGTGTTATGGTTCAGTAATGCGTAAAATTAAATCAAAAATATGTATATGCTAGACGAGACATATGCGTTGAACTGTACTTACGCCTTCCAAGGATATCAGATACTAGAAGCACAAGCAACTGAGATGCCAGACTGATGCGCTGCCAAGTCATCGTCTTGTTGATGCGTAAAAATTGTCGCCGTTTTTGGGCAGTGACTGCTGCTGTCACCATTGTGTTGCTGCTTTTAGTACTAGTTGTCCTAGTTGTCCTAGTTGTACTAGTTGTTTTGGTTATACTGGTTGTCCTGGTTGTGCTCACATTCCCAATGGAACAGTTCCTTGCTGCAATGACACTTACAGCATCTTTTGTGCGCTCATTGCCTGCCGTCTGTAGCCATTGGGGACTCGTTTGTGGCATCATCTGAAGCATCTTCTTCAAGTTCTCAGCACGTTGCTGGCCCCTGCCAATTGCTGTTTTCCTGATTCTGATTGCACTCTGCCCTCTTTCACTGGCAAACTTTTTGGCATTCTCTGCAAAATGTGTCTATTCCCAGTCCCACTACGACTCCCTGCCTCAATACCAGTCGAAGACTCAGTCGCAGTCGCAATCCCAGTCGCAGTTGAAAATCCCAGACAGAGATACAGTTAAAATCGCAGTAACATATAAATAGGTTTATTGAATTATTTCACCGGAGTCCTGGCGTTGCTCTTGTACTTCCTTCCGCTGCTTTTCACCAAATTGCAACTTGCTTTATGTATTTTTGAGTTTTTTGTAACGTTCTTTGATTTTATAGCCTCGAGCTTTCATTGCTTTTCGCTATTGCTTCACCTTGTTCTAGTTAAACTTTTTTCGTTTTTCGTTTATCTTATTCTGCTTTATTCTTTTTTTTACTTTTTCTGCAATATTCTATCTTTTATTTGCTTTAGTTACACAAGTCGATATCAAAGTAATAAAAAGTACTCTATATATATTTGAGAACACTTTTGCTAATTGAAGTAAATAAAGAGAAACTGTGATTATACAATGATCAAATCATCATGGAAAATCTTAAGTAAACAGTATATAAACTATAAGTAAAGGCTAATCATTAACAACTTTTACCTAGTGTGATTAACTTTATCCAATCTTACTTTGTTACAAATATAATCCTAAGCTATCAACTAAGCTCTTACTTCTGTTAAGACTTTCAATCTGTTACCAAAGGTAAACAGCTCATTTATCTCTGTCTTAAAGTACAATATATAGCATATATTATATGTGCATATTATCAGGCAATTATCAAATTCAATATGAAAAATTTAAACCATTCTTTCCATATGCCAAAACTAGTAGCACCAACGTTGGGGGTATTCCTTATGATTAATGGCAAAAACTTTGCACAATGACTTAAAAACTTGCAGCACTTACAGTGTTTAACCGGGTTTCATATATATTTATCGATGTGTTAGTAATGATTTATATTTTTATATATCTATATATATATATATATATATATATATGTATATATATGTATAGAATTATCTTTAAAATTAAATTGCTCGCATTGTTATTTAACGTATATGGTCCTAAGTGTTATATATATATATTTAAGCCCTCTTCTTTGGACAAGTCCGTAATAATACGATTTAACACGTGAAGAAATTTTTACACTTGAGTTCAACTTTATCGCATAATCCACGCTGAAAATATTTTTCAAAGTTTTTCTTTTTTTTCCTCCACTCTCTATTCCTCTTTCTTTCTTTTTTTTTCAAGTCCGGGTGAGTATTTTGCCAGGACGATACACAATAATCCCTTTTTACGGCGTTGCGGCCAGTGCTTTAGCTTCCTTGAAGTTCCGTTGCTTATCTTTTATTTTTATTTTTGTTTTTATTTTTGTTTTTGTTTTTGTTTTGTACTTTTGTTTTTGTAGCACTTTAATGTTCTCTGCACATTTTCGTAGCTGCTCTAATATCCCATTTTAATACTCGCACAAGAAAAATAAACAAATTTTGCAAGTGATTTAGGCCAACTCAACACGCTGACTCAGACAGGACACTCACTCAAATAAGAAACCAGAACATGTTTTGTTTTCTTTCATTTTTTTTATTTCATTTTATTTCTATTTTTATCTTCAACTATATTTGTTGCTATAATTTTGGTATTCTTATGCGCATTGGAACCAAATGCTATACGGACAGTAGTCTCTATACGTTAATAAACAGTGAAGCTTCATAGACAACATTGTCGTCGCTTGTCACTCTTCGGTCTCAGATCGCGCACGATTTCAAATTCAAACTGAAATTCACGTATTCCGCGACAAGTTGCCTTCCTCTTGAGGACTGCGTGTCACGTCCGCACGCAAAGGATGCAAATTTTCAACTAAATCGCATTTATCTTAAGGCAGGAAACTCGTGTTCTCCCGCTGCTTTTTCTGTCTGTCGGGCTTAACAATCGTCGACCGCGACTTCATTTACCGTTTGTTTCTGTTTCGTATGCTACGCGTACCACAGGCACATCGAAGAACGACCGAACGTTACTTCTCCGCTGTGTTTCGTTTCGTTTCAAATCTCATCTCCTTCGTTTCACATTACTGTTACTTCGCAGGGGCGAAGCTGTAGCATCGTACAACTGTTTCCCCCATTGTAGCAACGGTAATTTCTACTGCGCATGTCCGAAGGGACTTGGCGTTGAACATATGAAAGCAACATTTGAATGCGAAGCTATGAGCCTATGCTGTTCTGGTTGAGTGGCACATTGTTAGTTAAGTTTTATAGAGATCATAAATTATGAACATATATATATGAGATATATGAAAGTTTAATAAAATCGTGGATTAATAGGATTTTTATAGTAATGCGACTGCATATGACATGACCAAATCATTATCATATCATAAAACGAAAAATCAAATCAGTATCAGTATTAACTATCTATATAATAGTCGATTTTCTCTACTATAACAATCTCTGATAGTTTTGATTAAAGTTGAAATCTGAAAGTTTGAAACCTAAAGTTCAGGTCGTAAATCAATTGAAAGTTACTTAAATTGGTTAGACCGGAAATTTCAACTCGTTTTCACCTTATCCTTTGCTCTAGCATCGCTTACATTACGACTATAAGCTACCAAATGGCAATAGTACAAATTGTCGACCCTAAATCAAAGTGCAAGCCACTTTAGACTGGCGCCTTAAATTAACTTAGCATTTGGGCATTTGAAATCTTTGTTACATACTACTTGGCTCATCTATTATATACTGTATTATACAGTATCACTTTGTTGTTGCCACCACAATACTGTACAATATTGTGGATACTACAGAATGTGGTTATATGGTATGATATGGTATGGTATAGTATGGTTACTGAGTCCGGCAATTTGTGTGACAATAAAACTACGCAACGCCATTAAATCTGACCCAATATGCGAGGCGTGATATACGGCACGGTCTAATCTTGTGTGCTTTTGTCAAAGAGCAAGTAACAAATAAATAAATATTATTGAACTTTTAAGTCCCAGGAGGGCAACAGCGCCAATGTCTGTGCTGGCAGCATAAACCCGCAGCACCAAACAATCAAAAGGAGGAGTTTCTGGTTGAGAGAGGTAGGGAGGTAGGGAGGTAGCTAAGAGGAGAAATGAGGTAGTAGGTGGTAGATATGTTTCGCTTCTCTCACAAAGTAGCAGCATAAATTCTTGCACAGTTCAATTTATCGTGTATTGACACAGTTTTTCGTATAAGATGAAAAAAAAGAAAGTATTAAAAGAAAAAAAGAAAAATAAAAATAAACTAACGTAAAATAAAGAAACAAATAAAAATGTTTACAAAATACAGGGAATGGCGACACAGGCTCACCATCTGGTACCGGATTCTCGCGAAAAGGCTGCAGGAATGCCTTCAGCTTTGCGTCATATATATACATATATAGAGGGAAAAGCTATTGTTATTACCTCTTTGTTGTGTTAACACACCATTGGTGGCATTTTCAGTCAGCCACCCACTTTAAACACACACATACTAACACACAAACAGTTCTATATAAGTATATTTCATATAAAAGATCCTTTGTCCGCCGCTACACCATTAAAGTAAAATTTGAAATGCAAATGATGGTGGTGCCCGCTTGTAAGTGCGGAGTTAAAATGTTAAACTTTTGGCTCACAAAATAATCAAAATATACTTTATGTCGCATTTGAGCCACTCGCCGTTGTCTTTCTGTCTCTTGGCCAAAGCAAAAGCAAAAGCAAAAGCTCATGAATTGGGCGAAAAGGCAACACATGTTGTCAGTAAACTCATACCAATATCTGGCAAGCTGTTAATTTGAGTGTTTCGCATTATGTGACTGGCTCGTAAATTGTAAATGTTTATGGCTCGAATGGTCGAATGTTTCAGTTCAAAGAGCAACTAAAATTTTTATAAATACAAATAGGATGCTCAACATAAGTATTATTCCCAATTCAATCTGGCAATTTGATTGCTTCTTCGTTTTCTTTTTTGCTTTGTACTTTTCTTTTCTTTTTTCTTTTTGTTTTTTTTATTTTTATCACACCTAAAGAAGTTTGTCAAAATGTCTCTGATTGTATGACAGCATCTATTTATATACATATATAGATATATTTATATTTATATATAGCTCCATTAGTCATCAAATTTGGTCTGCTTTGTCCCATAAGTCTAATTTAGTGAAAGTTTTTTCTCAGCAACGAACACTCACAAAACTTATAGAGAGAACAAAGTAGAAGCAAAATAAAGCCACAATAAATATATATATATATTTTACATAGATTATTTGTATTTTGGATGGAGAAGTAGGGAATGCAAATAGTACGCTACTATTGATAATGTATAACTAAATATCTGTTGCACTTTCACCTTACTTACTATTCGACAAATTGGAATTTCAGATGTGCTTCACTGCAGACACTCTCTGTGAATGCAAGTGAATCGTTTGCTGAGTGCACAGGAACTGAACGTATTGTATGTGTAGGTCCTTGTGCTTGAGCTGGCTCCTGTGACACTCTATATATATATATCTATATATATGTGTATAGAGTGCAGACTATAGTTTCTACTCAAGATGAGGGGATAAACGGTATAACGTTTTCCCTGTTTTCTGTTTTTTTTTTTTCATCTCTTTTTCTTTTTATTGAAAAGAGCCAATGGAAAAGCGAGCTGATAGTTAACTGCTAAGTAAAATGGATGAACGTTGCAATTAAAAGCAAATAAAACGCGTAATCGAATGCCATTCAAAATGACAATTGCAATGGAAATGCTATAGACGTTTACTAGAGTGCTCAGCTTGTATCCTTTGTACACTTTGTATCCTTTGCATCCCTTTCTATTTCTTTTTCTATCCTTTTTTTTCGTGCTGTTTGCTATTTGTTTGCATGCTTTGTGCTAAGCCTTCGCTACAAATGGGGCTTTAACTCCACGAATTAACGGTAAATATAATTACAACCTTTGACCCCGCATTACAGACTGTATATAGGTATATATATATATATATAGAGTGCCCAAATCCGTTTAACTTAACCTACCAATGCTACCAAAAGTACCTCAATTTATTTAATGTTCGTCGTGTGTCTAATTAGTATAAATTTCCGCTCATAATCATAACTGTAAAATTATTATAAATTTCGTGTTCTACAATGGATATAACCAGTATACAATATACAACTCTTAAATTTTGTACTCTTGAACCCATCCCCAAGGAGCGTGAAAATTGAAGTGTCGCGTGCCGAAATTAATGAGATTTTTCTTATATATTTTTCTCGCTCGTTGCGAAAATTTGTATAACAAATTGCATTTACTTTATTTAAGCCTGAATAGTAGCCAAAAAATTGTACTCCATAAACTCCAGTTAAAGAAAAAATAAAGTAAATAAAAATCTAATGAAACATTGCAAAACAAGTAAGAAGTCTGTAGTCGAGTGTACCCGACTACGAGAGCCCCTTTGCCTACATATACAGCCATACACACATACTCATACATACACACAGTTCTGCACGTACTTGGCCATTGCGCGCGCCTTTTAGCCCCCCACGCTCTATAGCGCGGTACTTATTGTTGTATAACTTCCGTGTTTATAGTTCAAATCTAACGAAATTCACAACGTAGATGGAGAATGGTCTACTTAATATGTGTGCGTAAAAGAAATTTGATCGGTTAAAAATTGTATCTGAAAATCGATTTTTTCAAATTGCGGGGGTCAGGGGAGGAAATTGAAAAATCAAAAACAAACTTGTACAGCGTACAAGCATAACAAATATATGTTCCAAATTTCGTTGCTCTAGCTCTTATTTTGCGCGCACTACTATACCCCCCCGGAGCCCAAAACGCCACTTTTGCTGATCTATAACTTCCGAGATTTTTGATCAATCTTCACCAGATTCACAACATCGATCAAGAATGGTCCAATAATGATGTGTACCAAAAATAAATTTGCTCGGTTGAAAATTGTGCTTAATAATCGTTTTTTTCAAATTGCGGGGGTCAGGGGGGGAAATTGAAAAATCCAAAACAAACTTGTATAGCGTACGAACATAACAAATCTACGTTCCAAATTTCGTTGCTCTAGCTCTTATTTTGCGCGCACTACTATACCCCCCCGGGGCCCAAAACGCCACTTTTGCTGATCTATAACTTCCGAGATTTTTGATCAATCTTCACCAGATTCACAACATCGATCAAGAATGGTCTAATAATGATGTGTACCAAAAATAAATTTGATCGGTTGAAAATTGTGCTTAATAATCGTTTTTTTCGAATTGCGGGGGTCAGGGGGGAAATTGAAAAATCCAAAACAAACTCGTATAGCGTACGAACATAACAAATCTACGTTCCAAATTTCGTTGCTCTAGCTCTTATTTTGCGCGCACTACATTACCCCCCCCGGGGCCCAAAACGCCACTTTTGCTGATCTATAACTTCCGAGATTTTAGATCAATCTTACCAAAATTCACAACATCGATCAAGAGCGGTCTAAGTATGATGTGTGCCAAAAATAAATTTGATCGGTTGAAAATTGTGCTTAATAATCGTTTTTTTCAAATTGCGGGGGTCAGGGGGGGAAATTGAAAAATCCAAAACAAACTCGTATAGCGTACGAACATAACAAATCTACGTTCCAAATTTCGTTGCTCTAGCTCTTATTTTGCGCGCACTACTATACCCCCCCGGGGCCCAAAACGCCACTTTTGCTGATCTATAACTTCCGAGATTTTCGATCAATCTTCACCAGATTTACAACATCGATCAAGAATGGTCTAAATATGATGTGTGCCAAATATAAATTTGCTCGGTTGAAAATTGTGCTTAATAATCGTTTTTTTCGATTTGCGGGGGTCAGGGGGGGAAATTGAAAAATCAAAAACAAACTTGTACAGCGTACGAACATAACGAATCTAGATTTCAAGTTTGGTTGCTCTAGCTCTTATAGTCTCCGAGAAACAGGCGTTCATACGGACGGACGGACGGACGGACGGACGGACGGACGGACGGACGGACGGACGGACAGACAGACGGACAGGGCTAAATGAACTCGTCTTGTCGTCCTGATTCAGAATATATATACTTTATGGGGTCTCCGATGATTATTTCTATGTGTTACATACTTTTGGATTTTGCATATTTCCAATAGCTCCGCTTTGCTCTTTTTTTACAAAAAAGGCAAAGGGGCTAAAAACAAACTCAATTTTTGTTGACATACAGTTGATGCATTCTTATGAACTTTGGCAGCTTAGCATTAAAACAAATTCAGTATAAAATTGTGCCAAGTGACCTTTTTGAATGCTAATTAAAACTGTTACACAAACCAACACAAAATATCCTTCTATATCCTTTGAAAATGCAGCAATGAAATGTCAACTCGTTATAAGTAAATAGTCTACTTAATGTCACCAAAATATTCACTTTCACCAGCTGCAGGCAACACAGTACCAGCTCCAAAAAGGGCTTCATACAGCCATGGCGAAAAACAACAAAAGCAACAAAAAAAAAAATTAAAAACCATTTATTTTAATTTCCGAGCCAAATGCTGAGACTTAAACTGAGCAATGAGTACGGCTACAACAACAACAACAACAACAATAATACCAAGAACAAGCGAACCAAAAACTGAAGAGCGTTTAACAAAAAATGCCAAAGGAAAGCATTTATTTGCCAAATAACCTAAAACCACTCATTTTTCCTCATGCTTTACAGTAAGTATCAGACCTCAAAACAAGGTCACATAACGGTTTAAGTAAAAGAAGAAGAAATATAATTTTAAAACTCTTCTGCTTGTTTTAACCAAACTCTTTTTCTTACTGTACTAGCCAAATAAAGAAACTTTTCGCTTTAATATAATAACAATCAATTAAGTAAACACTTAAGTTAATTTTTCTCTTAAAATTCTCTTAAATTCCTTTAAGGAATTTTAAGCTTCTATTCTTTTCTTTCAATTGAAGCCAACTTACAATCAATGCAAAGCCATTTGATTGTAAACTGCAAGTGTTTTTGCTACCCACATGCAATGTTTGCTTATAAATATTTATAGATATATATATGTATATATGAGCATATATGTATGCATATGTGTATGTTAGTATGTTGAGCTAAAAATAAAAATAAAATGTAAGAAGTTTGAAAACATTTGCACAATTTGCAGGTGGCCCAGAGAAAAGCAAATCAACTGCTGCTAAATATACGACATTGAAAATGCAGCAGAGGATGATGAAGTTGATGGCAACATTATCAGGATGCTCTGTGGGAGTCGCATTTGTTATAGATATATATATATATATATATATATATATATACACTGGCTTTGGCCACTCTTAAGCTGAGTAATGTGAGTGCTTCCGCTTCCGACTGCGTAGCCCAGCCACTTCCGCTTTTTGTATAAAAATTTCGAAAATACTTAATACTCAATTTGCTCTGCTGAGAAATGATATTCCAACAGTGTAAGTGCAGCTGCAATCTGTAACTATATATATATATATATATATATATATCAGTAGTATCTGTTGGTATGTGTTTAAGTTGAATGTTGTGTTGTGTTAACTGTTCGCCACTTGGCCACATTTCCTTTCAGGCTTCTCTGCAACTGTTAGATAAAAACCTCTACAAAATTCTCTGGCTAAAGATGTTGATAAAAAATAAAATAAAAAAAAAACACTCACTTGGCGAGCAAATGGTGCTTGAATGCATTCACTTTGATTCGTATAAAAAATACAAAATAAATAAAAAATCATTGAAATCCTCTGGTTCTCTCTGCTCTGGCAGATTCTCTGAGTGTAGAGTCTGTAACATAAATTTTGCACATTGAAAACACTTAAGTATTTAAGTATATTATGGCTGCTTAATTACATAAATTGGCAACTTGTTTAACGGCCAATTCATCACTTATTCAATGAATCATTGTATAAAAGAAAAAATAAATCCCTGACGTTTTAAGTACATTGGCAATTGGGTTGTGTAAACTTGTTTATAGTTGCCAATGGCAAGTAAATTATGGCGAACTGTAATTTATATATGTATATGAATTTTAAGGGGTTAAATTTAAATATTTACTTTATTATAAATGACATTATGTTGACTTGCTTAATATATTTAACAGCTGCTGTTACCTTTAAGTTGACCATTTTCAGATGCTTTTTTAGCTTTTATTTTTATTTGTCTCCCCTCTATTTGTCACAATTTACGCTTCAAATGACCTCGGCCAGTTACGTGAGTTGCTTTGGTAGTGCCAGGTTAGTAGGATTTGCCAATATCGAACTGACAGCAGTAACAAGTTCGACGTGATATCAGCAAAAACCAGCAATACCAATGGGCCAAGGACTTCCATTCCATTCCTCCATACTTCTTTACCTTCTTAGCTCCGTACCTTCTATCATTGGTTACTTGCCCAAACTCTACGCATGTGTGCAATGGCTCCTTTTAAAAATAAATTTCATTAGTTGAAATGTCGAAACTTGTGATGGGGCACAGTGCTGCACTCACGTATGTTGCCGCTTGGCAGGAGGTGACATTTCACATGGAACTATT
Organism: Zygothrica quintamaculata; assembly: GCA_037044455.1. Classification (NCBI taxonomy): domain Eukaryota; kingdom Metazoa; phylum Arthropoda; class Insecta; order Diptera; family Drosophilidae; genus Zygothrica; species Zygothrica quintamaculata. Next base: position 128,243 of record JBAMBS010000915.1, on the reverse strand, counting down.
CGAATACGAATCAATTGCCTTACTCAGGTTGACAATATGGCTTCGTCTGCAGAAAGTTTTTAAGGATATTTTAAAACTCAAAAAACAAGGTGCCGAAACTATACGAATTGCATTTGCATATGAAATATTATTTCTAGAGTTTGAAAAACTTTGTCTTCGATATAGATATCTAAAACAGATTTCAATATGAATGTAATTTTCAATAGCTTTAACCTATTAGCATTGTAGGGGAAGTTAAATCCGCTTGCAAAAGGTATCTATATCCTGCAGGAGTCAAAGCAAGGACATTTGCCAAGTTTCATACAAAGCATTAAGATGAGCTTAAAATTGAATATATAAGAGCAAAGTTCAAAGCTGCTGTTTGAGCATAAAACAAAAATTTCTATTCAAGGACATCCTTCGTTTAGCAAAGGAACTATTTGAATACCCGAAAAGGCACTCGTCAGGCCGCTTATCTCATTGAAATTAAACGTAAATAGAACTATTCAAATATATTCATTATATTCACTGAATAGAATGCACTTCGTTTATTCAATTAAAACACCAGAAAAAAAATCATTTAATGCCACTTATTAAGTTGCAGTTGCATCTATTCGGACTAATTAAAAGTCGAAATATTAAAAAAAAAAATATTACTTTTTGTAGATATCAAAAATGAGTGAAAAGAAAATTGTGAAAGCACAAATTTTCGTGGTTTTTTCGCAAATTAATGGGTACTCTCAGACTTTTTGCCCTCCTCAAAGTATTCACTTACGTTTTTTTCATTTTTAATTTTTTTTTCCTTTTGCTTTTATGATGGAGATAAAGTACCGTAAAATTGTTGTAAAATATGTTTTAATTAAAAGGAAAATATTTTGATTTCAGTAAATACAAAAAAAAGGATGCGCCCAAATCTGCACCAAAATCACAACTGCAAACAAACAAGCATAAATTTACGCAAAATAAAAAAAAAAAACAAACAAAAAAGAAGATGAAATAAACGAAAAAAAAAGAACAAAATGAAAAACAAAAATACACACAGAAAGAAAAAATGAAAATAAAGGAGAATTTTGCTCAATACAACTCTGGCATTGGCAAAATGAAAAACGTAACAGATTTTGACCTCCTCCTTCCTATATCTCATATACAGATAGTCGGACAGATTCATAGTTAGATGAAACGGTACAAATTCCCAATGGCTGCTGCACAAATAGATATTTAATTTTTTGCAATTTCATGCAGAGTTGCCCCGTTGAGGCGCCTTACTGCGTGCAACATGCAATGCCCAGATGCCGCAAAATTTTGGTAGCCAACAAACAAGCATGAATTTCTTTTTTTGCCATCAAAACTTTCTACTAACTACCCAAAGCTCGTACATGTATGTGTCTGTCTGTGTATGTATGTGTGTGTGTGTGTGTGTGTCTGCGCGTGTGTGCCACTGACACACATACTAAATACTCTATTGACAAACGATATGAAACTAAAAGACAATTTTTAAAAAATTCCTTGCAAACATTTAATTGCAATTAAATCAAAAAAAAAAATAAAATTTATTTTTAGTATATTTTATATTTTTTTTAATAAGAATTTCTTTTTTATTTTATATATTTTACTTAATAATAAAATAAAAATAATAAAATAAAAATTACTTCTATTATACTTTGTTCTATTAATATGAATGAGTTAAGCTCTATAGAGTTAAAGTTTAGTTTACTTTTATATATGTACATATATACCCTGTAAAATGTCAAAAATCATATGTTTTATACATTTGGGAAATTAAATGTTTCATTTGAGTTTAAAACCAAATTTATTCATTTCTTTCTTCTCTTATCTTTTCATATATTTTCCTGAAGTTCCAAACAGAAATTGAAGGTCTTAGCAAAATGAAAATTTAATTAAAACAAAGAATTATTATTATTATTTGAAAGCAAATCAAATATGAAATATTATTTTTTAAAAACCTCAATAGAATGCAACAAATATAGTTTTTATTTAAATTTTTCTTTTAGTCAAAAAATATATGCAATTCCTTTATATATTTAGCTCACAGATTGTGCATAAATCAAGTGACAAAAACTATACCTATACACACACAAAATGAATATAAATATACTTTTAAATACTACCTTTAACATTTTTCTAAATGTAATTTGATTTAGCAAGCACTTCAAGTATTAAAATGATTATACAATACGATAAACACCTGTTAAATAGGAAATAGAAATTAGGTTTACAAATTTACAATTTTTCATTAGCTTTTTGCATGCAAATGAAACTGAATATGCAGAACTATTGATGAAAATCGTTGTAAATATATATATATATATAGTTACCTATCATATTTATAATACACAATTCAAAGAAATTAATATTTGCATAACCCCAATAGGCAGTGCAATCACAATGCAGCATTACAGTTAATGGTTATTGTAATATTTTTAAAAGCATTCCATCAACTGATTGATTTTCCCTCGTTTTGTTATTTTTAAATGATTTCTATACTGCATTTGGTTTATGCATAATTTCAAAATGCAACTGAAGTAGCATAAAGCATTATATTCAACTGATTTCACAAATATTTTCTATTGATTGTTTTTTGATTATAGTATTTCATTTTTTATCTTCTTTGTTTATATCCAAATGGAATACTCAACCACATAATGCTAAATTTCAAATCACAATTGATACCCGGCGACCCATTTTATATCATACAAAGTAATGCCCTCCACCCCTCTCTTTACACCAAGCACTTGACTAATCAAATTCCATAAATGCATTAGATTACATGCTTCTTCTTTAAAATCTACATACAACTGAGTATGTATGTCTGTATGTGTATACGTGTAACAATTGCTACTAGCTTATATAGCTGCTAGCTACGAACACTTCATGTATGTGAGAGTATAACAGTTTTAAGTTCTCTTGGCTAATATTCTTTATTTCCCTTGTTGTTTATTTTCCTTCACTTGCATTGAAGTATATTAATTTAATCACTAATTAAGCGCTGCTAAGCAAATTTTCTAAGATTGGTATATTAATATATAAAAAAAAAAATATATAAAAAGTGAAATCCAATTAATAAAAAGCTGCAAAGTCAGCACAAATAATTTAAATATTTTTATTTATTAAAAATATAATATATAAGAATATATATTTATTAAAAATATTTATTTATTAAATATATATAAATATTTTTATGTTAAAGATCAATAAAGAAATATTCTAATAAGAAATTTGTCTTCACTGGGAAACTGCTGCAAATTCAAAATAAATTATTTAATTTTTATTAAATTATAAAAAGAAAGCAGTTTGTATATTTTTTATGTTATTATACATGTATTTGTTATAATAAGTTCTATAATTTTTATTAAATTTAAAGAAAAACACTTTTTATATTATTATATATATATATTTGTTATAATTATATACATCAATTTGTATATTTTTTTAAGTAAAGTACAGTTTATTTTTTTCTACTTGATGATTGTAATGGGAACAGGCAACTGGTAAAAGTTAAAAAAATATTTGAACAAAGTGTGTAAAATATGTTGGAAAACATTTTAATAAAAGCATCAGCTACGTACTTATTTTTCGTACAGTTATTTTATTGCTCTGGAAAATCACAAACTTTTTTTTATCGCAGCTGTGTGTTTGTGTCATTTTTTTCTTTCATTTTCTGTGTGTTCTTTTTGTTTTTGTTGTTGTTTTTTAAACATAATTTGAAATTGTTTTGGTTGGAAATGCAGTGGCACGCTCTGGCTTTGGCCTTGTCTGACGCGTGTACGAGTGCTTATGTGTGTGTGTGTGTGTATGTGTGTGTTTGCTGTAGGTGGGGGTAAGCAGTACAATGTTCAAACAGCTAACACATACTCAAGCACGCACAGACATACATGAATTTATATACATACTATATATATATACACATATACATACGTATATATATATATATATATTTACTCACACGTAGAAAGGGCGACTGAATAACATATCCCAGACACCCATATTCCTCTCCATGTGGTTGCTGTTCCGTTTTTTTTCTTCTTTCTTTTTTTGTTTCTTTCACAAAAAACAATAGACGATTTTTATGTATGTAGGCGTGTACGTGTGCGTGTGCGTATATAAAAATTTTCACACATATGGCAAGTTGCTTTCAACCAACCATTTGTTGCAATATTAAAACAAAAGTAATGTAAAAATCTTTTCATTTTTTATGCCCTTAATTCAACTAAAATGGGTAAAAAGTTTAACAGCCAAATTCATATAAATTGCTAAAGAAACTGTTTAATCTACTTATCATAGTGATAAACACAAATTCATTATTTTAATCAAATATATAAATACAAATATATATATCTATATACAGTATAATATGATAAAAAATTAATTGATTTCATGGATTTATTGCAGGCATCTGTTAAACTTAGCCCATAGACTAACAAAAGTAATTGTTTCACCTTTGCCTGTTGCTGAGAGATAAGCACAAAGGATTATTATTAGCTGTCCTTTACATTTTAGCAGCTTGACATGTCTAAGAAATGTTAAGCCTATTATGGCTTTAATAATTTTAATTGATAGCCTAATAAATATGTTTAGTATATTGTTTTCATTCGAATATAAACAGCAAATAGACAAACAAATTTAAGTCAGAGGAAAATTTAGCATATATCAGCTAAAAGTTGCAGGGTTTGTTGTAGTTTGGCAGAGAAAAAGTAAAAACATTTTTGCTTCTTTTATTTTTTGTCATTTTCATTTTCATTTTCATTTTAACTTTTCATTTTTTTTTTACACTAGTCAAGCGTAGACCGTACATAGATTAAAAGTTGTGCAAGTGTCTGGTATGCAACAGTATTTCTTTTTTTTTGAAATACAAAATATGCACAAAGCACTAGAAAAAGTGGCTTTAAGCAATCAACAAACTGTTTTGGTTCTAGCCATTTAACACCCCTCAAATCTAGCAATCTATTAAAGTGTGGCTTAGGCCATTCTATTCTAGGATTTTACTCTAGCATTTTCCCCACTTTAATGCCAAAGAAATGAAAATGAAATGCCATAACTTTCACATTGGCAAACTAGCAGTATATGCAACAACATAATAAAAGAACTTCTCAATGTTGCTGGCATTTTTATTATTATAGTAGAGTCTCTGTCACTGTTGGTCTCATTGTTGTGGTTTCACTATAAAAATGATTATATTCTGTCTTGAGAATATGCAAAAATAAGCTGAGTTACTTTTGCCGGCAGCCCCAATGCAATATTGCAATATATGAGTAACAATTGCATAGTAAAGAGTAGAGTTAAAAAATACGCAGGAAAATTATATTTCTTCCTATTCAAAACAATAGCAAAAGAAGTTCTACTGAGTTCACAGGGCACACAGTTCACAGTTGGCAGCTCTTGGCAGGAAGTTTGTTGGCAATACAAAACCAAAAACAAACCCACACTCAATATACAAAATATACAAATAAATATAAGCAGAGATTCTTGTGCCACATTTGGTTGTATATCTTTTTATGGAAATCATTTCAACTTACCACATACTAAAAATAACACATACATGCAACAAACATACATATATATATATGTTACTTCCATTATACATATTGTTTTTCTTCTTTTTTTTTCCTCTATATGTATATTTCAAATATATATTTGCATTTACATATAACCATAAGGTACTTAAAGCTGTTTTCTATCTAGCCAAAAACCCTTGGGGCTTCAGTTAAACAACTTTATAAAATTATTTATATTATTTGAAAGTACTGAATAAATAGTGAAACTAAATGTAAGTAAATTTAATATCAAATGCTTAAGTCAAAGAACATATTATACATAATCTTCATATTAAATTAGTTTCAACAAGTTTATTAATATAAATTTATAATTGCATTTTAGCAGCACATTAGCCACAACTCTTATTAGAAATTTGCATTTCGTTATTAATATGATTAAATATTATTTTATTGCATAATCGTTTTATGCAATCAACTTTACATTCCTGTTTAAATGATGTCATATTTGTAATCCATGTAAGGCCAACAAAGGCTTTTACTTAAAATAAATATACAATTGTAATGATATATACAATTATCTATTGTTTAATTATATATCTCTTAGTAATAAACCAAAACATGTGTTGCACAAAATCAAATTTAATTGCAGGTTAATTAAAACAATCAAATGATGAAAGAGAATGTAAAAAAAAATAAATAAATAAAATAAAATGTGCAATATTAGCATCTGCTGTTGCTACTGTTTTATACTAAATAAATATATATAAATGTTATTTTAATTGAATTCAATCCAGGTCAATTGATTCCAGCCTACAAATACTCATTAACCCGGGGTTTAAGTCACAACTATTATTATAGATTTAAGAAGTTAATTAACAAAATTTAACAAACTTTTTCAACTTTAATATTAAAGCTCTTCAAATATATACACAAGTCTCTAGAGTATATTGAAACCGCTTAGAGGTAAAAATAATTGCGTATACGCCACGAGTACCTCACGCACTACAGAAAGTGTATGGAAGGTTGTGTATGTGTTGCCTTTTCTAAACTTTTCTGTGTTTTGTAAAATGGCACAGCAAGGGTAAGGGGAAGGGGAAGTGGAAGAGGATGGAAGTATGTGTTGATTTAGCTCAACTATTTCTCAGTGATGCAAATTTTGTTTTATTTATGATAGAAACTCGACAGGTAACTACTAATTCAGCTAGAAAAGCAGAGTTTTGCTCTTAATAGTGAAAGTTCTATGCTGTACTATGGCAGTTGCATCTATGATAAGCTTAAAGTTGTAAACAGCTTAAGTATATTTTAGTAATTATATATTATTATCTTATATTTATTTTATGCATTTTTGTTATTTTTATATTAATTTAAGATTTAATTTAGAAGCTTTTCGCAAACAAAAATTTATTTTTTTTTAATATAATATAATTATGATGAACGAAAGCAATAAACGTTCCTCTTCTTTGAAATATCGTATGATCACACAGGGGAATCCTCTATTTAATGTTATAAATGAAGTAGTATATATATATTTATATTTTATATATATTTTATTGATATTTTATATCGTAATTTAAAATGCCTTAATAGCATTGCTCTGGTAACATCTACTTCTAAGTTGATCTTATTTGTTTTTCTTTTCGAGCCGAGTTAAAGTTATATCCAATAATCGATTAAGTCATTATTCAATTATTTTTGTCTTTTTTGAACGAATTTTTTTTTTTTTTTGCAACATGAAACTGACGAAAACTGTTTTTCTTTAACCACAAACGATAAAACCGATGCACAATTGACGTCCATTGTGCCCGATGAATGATGAGCCAGTAGTTGTTGCTGCATAAATTATTTATGCGTCTGCATGTGTGCGTGTGTATGTTCTCTGTGTATGCGATGGGATCTCAGACTGAACTATAGCTCAAATCGGATGATGGCAAGTGATAAACGTTCTGACAGCTTGATAGACGTGCCGCAAGCAACCGAATACCAATGAACGCTCCCTAATGGACGCATATCACGAGCAAGCACAGCTGTTGTGCCCCATGCCGTATTTGACTCAACAATAGTTCAAATGCCACAAAAGTGATGCTAGCACTTTTCACAATTTAACGTGCAAATTAAAATCATTTGTCGACACCTTTTCTTTTAAGAGTGGCTAATCAAGCTCTGCTCAAGTGTTTTACCAAAAAAAAACAAACAAACCCTAACCAGGTCAACTGTGGGCTGTCAAGCATTCCAGACAGAGAAGCCTAGTAATAATTTTGCAGTTCGTTTGACTAAATTTCTGGCATTGTTCCCCGAATTGAGGCTCTGACATAGCAACCAGTTTGCCATTGTTTACAAGCAAGTTTTGATTAGACTGCAGGTGCCTGACAACCATTGTGTTTGTGTTTAATTATTAGCCTTTGTCACATTAACTCATAAGCGTCTATTTTTTGTAAGTTTTAGGCATGTTTTCATGTGCTTTGAGCTGTATTAAGCTGCTCCGAATTAGGTGTAGATTATGATTTCCATAGAGATAGGTCAGTTAACAGGTAGTGGCTTTAAGTATGAGTAGGTTAATTAAATTGAAACACAGAATAAATACGTATTCGACAACCTGGAATTCGTTTATAAATTCAACTCGCACTTCTCTATTTAATTAGTTTAAGAAACGTTCACGTTTAGCTTGTACGTGTTGCTTTCTATTGCCTTAAGCAGCAGAATGCCAAGTAATTAATTTATCATTGCTTTCGCCTATTGTTTGTGCGCAGATTTTCTTACAATACAAATATATATATATATATATAAACTTTATTGTTCTGCCTATGTTGGACTCAATATGCTGTTGTCTTTAGTTCATTTCATTATTAATATAACCTAAAAGCAAAGAAACTATGGGAACTTTTGTATTACAATTAAGTGGCCAACATTGATAAATAACTTCAACAGCTGGTCTTATGTTCATAACTTCCATAAGTTTTGTCTAAGTCTAAAAATCAATATCCTTACTGTCTGTATAAGTGAAAGTAAAATGAAAGCAGCATCTGCTCTTTAATATACACAACAAATCGAAATCAACTTTTAAGCACAAAAAGCAAAGCTGATCTATGTACTGTAATTTATTTCAATTTATCTATCAAGATGTCACAAAGCAACGGAAATTGAAATTAAAAACCTTATATTAAGAATAATGTCAACAAATGTGCAAAATAATTTAATGTAAATGCAGCAGACAACACATGCGAGACATTTATATATACATATATATATTTTCTTATATACAAGACATGACTTTAAATTTTTCTACAATATTATTAAAGTTTTATTCAAATTATATAGGAAAGTACTTTTTTTACACATATTATTTGTCAGATTTTCGTCTATATATTTTACTTCTATTTGGTGTGTGATTTTAAGTAAGAAATAGTGTTGAAATTTTAAATATAATATAATATAATCTTTTACTATTACTCTATCACAAAAGTGGCTGACCAGCATAATCTGCACTGCTTACGCACTGCTTATTTTCAGTTTAACTGCTTGCTGATGTATGCTGTACGTTAGCATTGCTATGCGCTGTTGCTTGTGCTAGCATATATACTACTTAATAACAAATCTTTGTAAATATCTAACTGAATTGAATGCTAATTGCATAAAACATATAAAATTTAAACGATTATCCAATCAGTCATAAAATTGCATGTATCTCCAGATGAGATGGATCCAATTAACTATCATCGTGAAGTTGGCTATGTAATAAGGGCAACGACTATGATACAGATTTCATGCATATATGTGTGTGTGTTTGTGTGTGTGTATACATGTGTAAATGCAATTGCAATATACTACACTATGCAACCAGGTACCATAATACATATACATATACAAATACAAATACATATACAAGCAAGTAGAAGTTTACAAGCTCAGCTAAAGCTGAAGCGAACCCAGTGGAAATTTGCATAATTGCGTTTAATTGAAACGAACATGTTAATAAGCATGAAAGGAGCTGTTGCAACGTGTAGGTCTTTTGCAACACTATGTAAGTATGTAAGTATGTGTGTAGATACAAATTGATGGGGCTGCAAATTTGCAATTTGCAATTTGCATATGGATATAATGCACCCGAATTGACACAGTTTCGCCGCCACTGGGCCAGTTCCCAATGTGCGTTCTGCTAGTAGTTATTTTTCTTTTTTTTTTAAAAAAAAAAAAATGGGAAAAAAAATGTGCAACATGTTACTGAATTTGGTTTTACTCATGTTCTATGCAAATGTCCATATGGCAGAGGATTGCAGTTTAAACATCAAAAGGACAGCAAAGTTGCAAAAGTTGCAACATTATAGCAAAAGTTCATGTCCGGTAGACGTGCTAACTGCAAATGCATAAGATTTTTCCAGCCATAAACCGATTAGGTCATATGAATATTTATGCCCTTAACGCGACACAATTGCTTTCTCTAGACCTTAATGCTCTTTTAGAGAGCATGCAACAAGCAGAAGGCACAATGTAGTCTTAAGTCTAACATAGTCCAACTATAATTTCATTATTTAAAATGTTGAAAATTACATTTTAGATATTCGCCTTAACTGTTAAAATGAAGTTAAAGCTTGCTCGAACAAATTCTGAGCTAATTTCATTTTAAAATTTACAATTTTGCCATACTAAATATATAAAATTAGTCTTATATAATATTATATAACAAAGCTAATATATAAAATATATATCTAAAGGTTAATAATAAACAATTAAACTGGAATTTTAAACCACTTTTTTAATATTTATTGTCATAGATCAAAATATATTTAGTTAATGGTCTGAGAGCTCTAACTAAATATATAATATTAGTCTTAAATAATATTATATATCTAAGGGTTAATACTAAACAATTGAACTGGAATTTAAACCACTTTTTAAATATTTATTGTCATAGATCAAAATATAATAAAAAACATTTAGTTAAAGTTCTGAGAGCTCTTTTGAATTGTAGCTCAGCGATAGTTAAATTTAGGCAGTTTAATTATTTATTTAGTAGCTTTTTTTTATCGTTTTACTCCCAGTTTAGTATAAATAATTAATATTTATATTTAAATGGCTTTTATCAGGTGCATTTTCTTTTGTTTATATATAATAGTTGGAGCATTGTGTGAAAAATATAAACTCATAACAATGGATAGAATTTATTCAAAAAAAAATAAAATGAAAATAAATAAATACTTTGAAATACATATATATATTTATATAGAAATTGATAAATAATTTGCTGTTGCTATTTATCACGCACATTATGGGCTAATTGACCTTGTTGTATTTTATACAATGTGACATTGTCTAATACTGGCATTGACTTGGTTTGCTATCTTGGCAACTGATTTATTTGTTGAATGGATTAAATCGATTTTAATCGTCCTGTAAGTGCGCTCAATGAAGTGCTCAATAAAGCACACGCGAATGCAATGGGTTAATAGGGCGGGGCAGTGGGGTGTGAGTGCCTGAGCTACTCAATCTTCTCAAGGACTCTTAGGCGCACAAGCTATGGAGGCATATTAAAGCGGAAGGGTAAAATAACAACATATACACTTCTGTATATGTGTCTGTGTGTGTGTGTGTGTGTGTGTGTGTGTATTGTTTCAGTTGATTTGTTCATCGATAAATCTCTTTATCGCCATAATCGTTAAAGTTCATTCGTCACGGACTTTGATTGCTCCACCAGCGACCGTTGAAGTCAAAACCTGGAAGCTAATGTTCACCATGGAGCTCATATAAAATTGGCTACAAAAACTTAGTACAAATATATGAAGTCTATAACAAAAAGGCAAACAAACAATAAATAAATTCAATGTCAATAAAAAAGGTGTACAATAAATATTAAAGCAAAACACACAGTTATGATATGATAAATTCATATTTACATTTTAATAAAATAAATTTTAAAATAAATAATATTTTATGTGTTAAAACAAATAAATAACTTTTCATATAATTTTAAATATTTTTTTGCCATTACACCCACTGTACATCATTGACTCCTAGTACAACATTTTTGTTGTAGTTGAACACGTTGAATGTGTTCATTGGCTCAGTACTTATTGCTCAATGCTCAGTGCTTGTATCGAGTATCCTCTCTATATACACCCTTATACCTCATACCCATATAGCATGTACATGAACCATGTACCGTATACCAAGACTATATGCCGTGTACTCTATAGCGTGTACCGTGTACCGTGTGCAGTTGAGTGTAATGTGGCGAGTGTGTGCATGACAAATTCATAGAAGCAAACAAGTTAATAATTGATTAAACGAGCACTTAGACACGTTTGTATTAAAAGCTTAAATATTATTTGTTTCATGTGAATGCAAGGAAAATCTCTTTAATTGTACAATATGAAGAATATAACATTCTTTATATGAGCTGCCAATAAGTTATATTAACAGCATATAAATGTTTCAAGCTTGAGGCTAAAATTCTATGGAAATTTAAATAATATTGAATTACAGTAAAACTCTTAAAGCAGCAGCATTCTTATATAAAATTTAAGCTTATCTTATAATACAAAACAATATCTGGGCATGTATATACTGAGGGGAAAACACATGAATAATATATAGGCTTACAGTTATCTGTAAGCTATTCATCACAAAATACCATAATAAATGAAATACTTTTAAGCAAAAAAAAAAATCAAAAAATAAACAAGTACAGGAAGGAAATTTATATACAATAACACTTTAGTCCTTGCTCTAGCTGTTAAATTCACTGAAATAAGCGTTTTAAGCAGCTGCCTTGAAGTAGAACATTGTAAACAAATTTTCATTTTGTGTGTGGCCAAAAAGTTTTCGCTTTCCTACAAGAAATTGTATGTAGCAAATTCTGTGATTTATTGTAAAAGTTTTTAAACATTTGTGTTCAAATAGCTGAATACGATATGTGCTGACACTTACACGGCTGTCAAAAGTGTTTAAATTTTACCAAATCTGTTCAATTATTTTATATACAATGCCAAATTTTAAAGACTTGCATATGATTAAATGAAATGTAATTAAATACTTTAACAAATAAGTTAAAGAAAAGTGAACAAAATTCAGCTTTAATATTATGCTCTTACTCTTCTAAAATATCTCCATTCTAATATTAAATTTCCTTAGGTTATTTGATGTTTTTATGACTTAAAGCTGGCATATGTATGATTTCAACGCTTCCTGCCAAGTCCTTTCGCAGCATTTATACCCTGGCTGAAAGTTATTTATTGTACCATATGTTGGAGGTTATATTGAAGCATTCTTTTATATATAAGTCTATATATAATTCTATAGTAATTTAAAGTAGAATTAACGTACAAATACTTAGCTTGCAACAACTTGTAATATACTTTAAATTTGGTATAAGAAAATATATTACTTGATATACCCACCTAACATATATCTCCGCGTACAGGGTATAGAAATTCAATAAAAAGATTATATGAATCATGTTATAATATTTTGGTGAATTTTCTTAAATTTCAAATAATACCCTGCGAGCAGTATTTATGCCATTTTAAATGAAGGCACGTGTTTTACAGAGCAAACGACAAGACCAACCTTTCACTCTCGCACCTGCACCTGACGCTTCACCTGTACCCACTACACTGTACCCTGTACCGTGTACCCTATATACTATAACCTCTGTTCCCTGTTTCAAGGTGTGCCGTCAAAAGCAACCTTAAACGAGACCATAAAATGGTAAGCGCTTTTGCTGGTACTCTTACTGCCAAAAAAAAAGAGAAAGAAAAAAAAACAGAAAATAAAAATAAAAAAAAAACCAAAGCAATAAAAACTAAAACAACTGTTTCGCGTACCTATGGAGCAGGAGAGAAGAGATTTGCTATAGGTAAAAAGGGCAGGTGGAACACATTATTTTGAAAGCACATTGAGCTTGAAAATGACTTTGTAAATGGCGCTCGACAAATATTTTATTACCAGAGAACAGCAACAATTTACGCTGTATTTTTTTTCCTCTCACTCTCTCGCGCGCTCTCTCTCTCTCTCTCTCTCTCTCTTGCATTTTACCTTTTATGCCAATGGAAAATTATAAATATATATATATAGAATGACGACAGGTAGTGGTTGTACTGCTTGTAGCAATAATAGTATGGTATTCATTTTCGAAATGAAATATGTTTCGGTATAGCTCAAAGGACTATTGCTATTTATAAGAGAATTGTTAAGCTTAAGTATTTTACAAATATTTATATAAGACTTAAGATATTAAAGAAAGTTTTCTTACTTGAAATATGGTAAGGATACTCAAGTTAATTTAAGTAATTAATGCATATATACATCACATATATACCATACATTTAGCTCTTAAGTCTGGTCACACTGGTAGTTTACTCCCTTAGCAATTTCCTTTTGTTGTTAGCCATTGTTTAAAAGCCGTTTCATTGTTTGTGCCATTGTCTAAAGGCTCCGGCCGGTGTTGTTTGCTGTAAGTCATAAGCCATTGTCTGTAGACGGTTCAATTTTTGTTCTTTTTTTTTCCTGCTCTGCTAAAAGTGTTGGCAGTTGGTTTTTGTGGCTGCCTTTGGTGTGGTCCATGCGGGTTGCAGTACAAACACCAAAAAAAATGAAAAAAAAAAGAAAAACAACTTCATTACCGCAACGTAACAGAGTGGTAAAAGTGAAGAAAAAATTACAGAAAATTAACGCTCATGTTGAATGCTTATTTCTTAATGTCATTTCTCACACGGGATCTAAAGGCGTTAAAAAAATGTTATACAGTATGCAAGTGATACCATAATCAAAAGTAACTCTCAGTATCTCAGTCTCTCAATGATTCTCAGTCTCAGTTTCATTTGAGATTTGGCCTTACTGGGCTGCCGCGTAGTTTGCATTAATTTCACGTTCATTTCATGCGATAATCGTATTTCTCAATGGAGAATTTCCATGTTGAAGGCAATTGCCATTGTCTGTGTCTTCCATATTGCTTTAATGGCGGATAACGTACTTAATGGCATCTATTAAACATTTAATTTATACACTTGAAAATCACATTTAGGCTTGCTTTGCTCTTACTTACTGTTTTTAACAACAGTTAAAATCTTGCCAGTTAACTGTATAAAAGACGTTAAAAACTGTATTCATTTTTTATGCTTAACTTTAATTTGATTACATTTATACTGTTACAAGGCAAAGAGTATACCGTTATAACGTATTTAAATTGGCACAATCATCAATTAATTCTTTATATATCAAATTTTACAATCAACCAATGCAAGTATATATTTTATATATATATATATATATATAAATTATATTATATATATGCATAGACTGTTTTCTTTAACAAAGTTGTTTGCAACTTAAACAAAAAAAAGTATTACAAATAATTTTAATTTCCGACAAAAGCACACAAATTAATGTACCATGCATTCAGTAAGCAAATCGAAAAGAAAGTTGCTCTGCCCTAAAATGCAATATGAAACCATTTGATACCCTTTAAATATATATATATATGCTTTACTTTTGCTCATTGATTTAGGCCATAATTGCTATCCTTAAAGAATTGCAATAAACATTCCATTCAATAAGAGTTCAGAGCTCAGTAAACAGTCGTTTGATTAAGTAAATCCATATACCCAATATCGCTTATTGACAAATAGAGTATTAGAGTATAAACCTTCTACAAATTCTAATTATTCATTGTAAACGCGCAGTGTTGACAGCGAAAACAATGAACGCACTCAACTATGAAAACTGCAACAATGCGCATTCCAGCGGCAGGCAGAAGAACAGACGGCAAAAGGCAAATGACAAGAGGCAGGAGGCAGCAGGCAGGCAGGAAAGGACATAAAAATGGCGCGTCAGGGGCAAGGATTTGAAGCATGGAAGCATCGTTGACATTTTTTACAATTTTCTAGTCGTTATTTACCATTGTTTCAGCTGCTATTGTAGCCAGCAACTCACAGATACAGATCCAAATGCCATTCCTGATGTAGATACACTACATACACTAGACACTATAGTAAACTATACACATACATATATATATTTATGTATATAGTATAGTACTCAAAGCTGTTGGCTATGACAGATATTTGTAGCATTTAGTACAAGTCCATTTAACATTAATGTACTTCCATTGAAGTTAACACACATCGCAGTAATAGAAGCAACTGCAGGCTGCAAGCAAATGTTTGTATTTGTTGTATGTTGACAATCGGAAATGTATTCAACTTTGAGTACGCGACACTTAAGAGCCTTAAATTCAAATTTCAAATTCAAATCAAACCCAAAGACCTGACCCTGAGCTCAGGTCAGGACAAGCAGTTGGCAATACAGCCAAAAGAAAGCAAAAAAAAAATGTTCTAAAAAATTATCAAATATTTTGCATGTGACCCACGCGCAATTAATGTTTGGTATATTCGGCTTGTTGCCAACAAATTTTATGTACTGTGCTGTATACCCTTTAAAATTAGTTAAATTAGGGTATCATAATGCAAGTTACAGATAGTTAAATAAAATTCGCTTTATACGTCTGCTTATAGCCAAACAGTTTTAATATATCTTTACAGGAGTAAAAGGAAGTTAATATTTATATGGCTACAGGGTATCTTTTAGTTATATACTTTTTATAGAAAATAAAACAAATATGTTTTTTATTTTTTGTGCGCAATGCGACAAAAAGCCACAGGCAAACTGGCAAAAACAACAATAAATTAAAAACAGTATAGAAAAATAGGTTTAGCGTTTCGATTCAAGCTGAATTCTGATAGTTTATAAGCAAATCGATAGATCGATGGCAGACTGATTTAGAATAGATTTTCTATAGCTAAGTTGATTAGAACAGATTTGTTATATATATATATGTGTGTGTGTGTGCTTCGATATGAAAATTATTTAGTTTTATATTCGACTTGATTGTTAATGGAGTAGGCCTTCGATTTTTATTTTTAATATAAAATAAAATTTTTTAATGTATTACATATAAATTTTCGTTCTTTTATATGTGAGTATTTTATTATGTTTTTTGAATGTTAATTAATTATAATTTAAATTAAATTCGTTGGCAGCTGAATGCTTTTGAAGGTACCGCTGGAAACAGACGAGTGCACTCAAAATCTTAGTAGTTTCGATACGGAGACACACGTAAAGTAACAGGAGACCAAATGGCCAATGTAGTCGTGAACACAACCTCGCCAATGGCCGGACGCCGCCTGAATCGGGACGTAAACAGGCTATTGGCTGCGGGGTATCCAACAACTGTTGACGACGACATGACCAATTTGGATGTACGCCTTGAAGGACCAATGGGCACAGCTTATGAAGGTGGCGTTTGGACTGTTAATGTTTCAATACCTCAAGAATACCCATTGAAAGCGCCTCGCGTTCGTTTTGTTACAAAGATCTTGCATCCGAACATTGAGTTCACTACAGGATTGGTGTGCATGAATGTATTTAAACACGCATGGTCACCCAATTATGATCTGGTTAATATATTTGAAACATTTTTGCCGCAATTATTGCGTCATCCAAATCCGCATGATCCACTTAATCATCATGCTGCGGCCATTATGAAACGTTCGGAGCAAGTTTTTCGTAAAACCGTATCAATGTTCCTTAAAATGTATGCTCTACCAATTGTCCTACCAGATCAAGCAAATCAAAAGGATTTAGAAAAAAAATCCTCTGACATGAGCTTGTCTGATCTATTGTCCGATGATGATGACGATTAACTGTTGGCTGGTCTTTTGTTTTTTTAATAGTGTGCATATTCCATGAACTACAAAGTGCTATATTTTTCCCTTTTTTTGATCACAATTAATACTTAAAATGTATTTAATAAAAAAAAAACAAGTATTAAGTAGTCTCATAAAAAAATTAGTAGAATAACAAATAAACGTTTTATATACCTATTATGTTATAAAAAGTTTCAATTTTCTTTCACAAATTATTGCAAAACAAAGTTCATACAATATCAAATTATTTCCATTATTATTTGATATTATTATCTTTCCATTTACTCAATTTAATTTTAAGTTTATAAATTTTTAATAATTTTTGCTAAATTTTTGTCACTTTCCATTTTCGCTTACTAAAATTTTTAAAAATTTTTCTAAAATTTTTTATAAATTTTTTCTAATTTTTTTATAAAATTTTTCCAAAAATTTTTTTAAAAATTTTTTCCTAAATTTTTTTACAACTTTTTTTCAAATATTTTTTCCAAATTTTTTTTTCAAATTTTTTTCCAAAATTTTTTTAAAAATTTTGTTTCTAAAATTTGTCTCTAGAATTTTTTCTAAACTTTAAAAAAAAAATTTTTTAACATATACTAAATATATTTAAATAAAATTTTACAATTCCAAAGTAAAAATCCAATCAATAAGAAGCTGAAGGGTGTGAAAGGTTCTTTAGGGTTTTGGAATATTTAAAGTATTTATTTTATGCAGCTCGTAGTTTCATCTCTTTGTTAAATAAAAATTTTAATTATGAAATGCATCTCAAATATTTGCTGGCTTTTATTTGAGTATTATCGAAAATTATTAAAATTATATATTAAGAGATAAAATTTAATTGCTCAAAAGCTTAATGTGCAGAAAACGAAATTCAGATATAAATTTTAACTATTAATTATTTCTTGCAAATTGAATACCAATTTCGTGATGAAATTTACACCTTGTGAAAATCAGTTAACTATACTCATGCAGCTGTTGCCAATTACAAAAGCAAGTTGAATTATCTGACAGGCAACACTGTAATTATTGTGTACATATATAGTTTATATGTAAGTCGAATTCCAGGAATGTTCTGTTTTATATCATTTAAGTAGAGAAGTATGTAAATGATATTTACGCTTAATTAATGATATATAATATTGGCTTAAATCAGTAACAAATATTATTATTAATTATGGAATATTTAAGAGAATTTAATAGCTGTAGCAGTATGATTTACCATAAGGAAAATCTACAGGCAGTGAGTGAATGCTTATAGATATTGGCACAACCATGTGGAAATAATGCATAAACTGTTATAATTAACGAGCAACAATTGAATTTAATGTTAAAAGTCCTTAGAGTGTCAAATGTCAGTCAACAAATGACTAGTAAATATTTGAATATTTGAAATTAAAATTTTATGGCACAATTGGCCCCAATGTGAATAGACAAATGAATTCACTTGTCTGTGTTTCATTGAATGGGATATTTGCTTTTTGCACAATTTTCCACAATTTTCACATGCCGCAATTGATATTCATAACAATGTTGAAAGGACTAAAGTGAACTGAACTCTTTGAACAAATTTATGGGAATATCTTTATGATGATTTAGCAATAGCTTTTACCAGGCTGTTGAGCAATCTTTAAAGATAATAAATGTCAGAAACTGAACAGAAAACAGTAATAAAATATTAATAAAATGTATTAATTTTAAACTAATTTATATTAATTTATAGCTTTCATTGCCTTCTACTATATACCAAAAGCACAACTTCATTAATGAGCATTCCATGGCTTGAGCTATTTTTCAACGTCAACTGCACCAATTACCAGTTGCTTCACATAACTTAATCGCAAATATTCTTATTAAAATTCCTATGCTGCCACATAATTAGCTATGGAAACTGAGCAGAAAGATAAAATTCCATGCAACAGTTGTCTATTTGTGAACGGGATAAATTCCATTTCATGCCAAATTTAGTGGTTGTTGAAATTTTGTCTCCAGTTAAATCAATAGTTAAAGAGTTTAAAAGGATAACGATTAGTATGAAATTTGTCTATTTGCCTGAAATTGGTTTAAATCGTTGCAGAAATATTGTTTAGTTGTTACCTCTTCTAAACTCTTTCTACCCTTTTCTTTTATTTTATAGCACCTATCAGCAATTTTGCTATTTTGCCACTTGCTAATGCCAATGACGTTTGCTGTGCAACGTTCCACACTGATGCTTCGACAATAACATTGGGGCAAGCAACAAAATCGATGAATTTGGCTGCACGTCTAACAAAAATAGATGCCAAAAAATATACTAGAATCTCGTTTTGTGGCCTGAATTAATGCAATACTCGTTTTCACAGCACTGAATGACTTTATCGCACATTTGAGCATTCGAACATTCGAACATTGGAACATTGGAACATCAAAATAATGCTGTTATTGGGGCATTGGATAGAAAATAACATCGTCTGCATGCAAATGACTGAAATGTAATGAATTGTATATATGTATATATGTATATGTATCACAAGAGACATGCAACATGTTGGCATCAATGAGCTGATTACATTACGCTTGAATGAATAGAACATTCAACTTGAAAACAAACTGTTGCAAGGTTATCGAAACTTGTATAAATATTTGTCTAGCTCTACAAAAAAAAAATATATATATATATACCCATCTCCTCTTACACTGTATCAATTTCTCAGTTTCTCTAACTGTCTCTGATTTTGATTCGTTTTTCAGTTAAATCCATTAAGAGCTGTGCACACCACTTTAAGTAGTTTGTCTTGATTTTCAAATTTGTCTTTTCACTTTTCACAGTTTTCTTTCAAAGCCACACAAAGTTTTTATTTGGAAAATTTAACTTGCATGTGATATACCGTCGAGTGACATAAAAGCTATGTGAAAATTCTTTTCATTGAATTTTATTTTAAGATATTTATTTTTGTATTTTATACCATAAATTCTTTACATATTATATATTCTTATTTGTTTTTTTTTATTAATTCCCTTTTCAATATAAAATTATATGTTGATTGTCTTACCTTTGCCACTTACAACAAAGCACTTTGTCGGCACAAAGGCAATACACCAGCTGGGAATGGCATCCAGGACCTCTTGCTGAGTGCCTGTAATTACTTTGTTTGGCCATTAAATCAACTCCTCATACTTATATTAAGATACCTGGGAATGCCTTTCCATAACAAGTATGCTATACAATATCTGGCATATTTTATGTGCTATAAATATATATATATATATATAGGGGAAGCATATATAATCAGGTCATAGATATGCTACAAGCCTAGGCTATACATTAGCAAAGTGAAGTAGAGTAGAAGCAAGTATACATTTGAAAGAAGATTCATATACAATAGACATGTGCTTAGCTGTACAAGTAATAAATATACTAATTGCGTACATTAAGTTGAAGTTTTTCCTAAGAAAACTAGAAAATACTTAAAGTACATTTTAAAGTGAAGAGACACTTCGAAGTTGAATAGTAAATGCTTGTTAAAACATTTGAAATACTGAAAGAGCTAAATAAGTATTGCTGCTTAAAAAGAGAGTGAAAGAGTGAGAGAGAAAGAGAGAGAGAGAGAAAGTGGGAGTAGATTTCTAAGGCGACAGTTGACAACTTTAAATGGTTCACAGAATACGCAGGATTCATAGAACTCGCAGTATTCGCTTGCATTGCTCGCTAATTTATTCCAAGTAAATTAACTCGGCATTCGATAGCGCTTTGGTCTTAGCTACAAAGATGTTGTAGGAGGCACCAACAACAACAATAACAACAACAACAACAACAAACAACAACAAACAACGCACGTTTCTATGTATTCCGAATGGCAACTCATTAGCATATTCTAATTAATTTATATTATTCCAAAATGCACAAACTTAATTGCTACGGCCACTTAGTTAATGAAATTGTTGTAGTTCAACTACGGACCGTGCGATTTCAGAACTTTATGCGACTTCAAATGACAATTTCATACTGCTTCTTCAGGTTAACAGTCTGCAGGCAATATAATCATAAGAAGAAAAAAAGAAAAATATATATAGCCAGATGAGAAGTATAACATGAGGATTCAGAAATAACTTTTAACAAGTCGCAAAGGAAGTCAACATCATTTTTAAGATGACACAAAACATGTATAAATATATATATATATATATTTATATTTATACAACTGTAATGTATGTATGTGTGTGTGTGTGTGTGAGTGTGTGGGTGTGCGTATCTTTCATTAAGAAACAGCAAAAGTAACCGACTCAAGGAGTTTTAGCTTTGCAAATAAATTTTAGTAACTCTTATGAGGCCGACAACGAACGACAACACATAAAAAGTGGTAGAGATGAAGAGAAGAGAAGAGAGGAAAAAGTCGAGTTAGTTGTGGCTACCAACTTCCAGGCAAACAATTTGCATTTGGCTTACGCCTGGTAAGCAGATTGCGTTGAGTTGCGTTGCGTTGCGTTGCGTATACGCCCAGTTGTCTGGCAATCTCCACTCATCCGTCCACTCGTCTAACAGTCCAACTGGCACTTTGTCACGAATAAAGTTTGAGTGTTTGTAAGCTATCTCAGTGGCTTCGTGTGCGTTTCACTTCTCACACTTCTATCTGTTTGTCTCCCTGTTTGTCTGTCTGTTTTGTGTATTTTGTCTGTTTGTCTGTTTGTCTATGTGACAAGCAACGACACATGTTTTCAGTGTCGTTGGATCTGCTTTTGACACAATACGACTGCCTTGCAGCTAATTTATGCCAAACAGACTCTCCGAGATTGCTTGAATGCCAAACACCTTTGTGTGCGTGCATAAATATCTTGTTAATAACATTGGCCCACCACAATTCGATAGCTACCAATTTGCGTTGCCATTTGCTCAACGCTCTTGTTGTTCCTCTTCTTGTTGCTGATGTTGTTGTTATTCTAGTTGTTTCCTTTAGTTACCTCTGCTATGCATAGTATATCCGGCTACAATTTCAAGTTGTTAGACAAGTTGTACTTTAACCAGTAAAACCATTGTTTGTTTAGACAATTTCAACAATGCTTACCTTAACACAGCGCCTGACGATTCATTCAACCATTCAACTGCAACAAACTATCAAGTTGTTGCTACCAACACAACAACACAACTATGCAGAATGCAATAGCTGCAATTACTGTGAAAGTGAAAAACTTTTGTTTTTAGTTTTCAAATAAAAGTCTGCTCTTATTGTATTCTAATGGCATTTAAAAGTACACAACTGTTGCATCATTTGAAATTGGCAAATGTTTTGTTGCTGTAACTGAAAATATTTGCAGGAAAATTGCAGCCTTTTTGAAATAGATTGCAACAAATTGGTAGCTATTATTTAGTGCAAATTGGTAGCTTGTGCTTGACTAGAGGTGACATCCATATTTACACAAAGGATCCAATGAAAGTTGAGCTGTAATCTAACAAAAGCCTATTTTCTAAGGGTTTATAGACGGAAATTAACATAGAAGCATGTAAGTTCCTGAAAATCTTCCTGTTTGTTCAAACTTTCCACAGACTGTGGCACACTTTAGACATTTGTATAGAAAAAGTGCATAAATGATGAACTAACTGCTTGTGTGTTCAACTTGAGGATGAAAGTTTTAAAGGATATTGCCAATTTTTAAAAAAGAATGTGCATAATTAATGCAACATTGAAGTTGCACTTTTGACTTTGAACAACTTTTCTATATAGAGTTTTTTTTATATATATCAACTGTGATTTCTTTTTTCCAATTTCAATTGTTTAGCATATGATGCGAATTTATTTTATATTATATTTTTCTTTTACTGTATTCAAAGCAATATAGAAAAATATCAAAAGAATTTCCCGTGCAGTTTATCAATAAAGCTAAACTGTTATCTTATTCAATAAAAATGACTTTTAAAGTAATTGCGAAAAATGGAGGCTAAAATATAAAAATAAACAATAAATTCAGTTCTTTCTGTCAAACGGTGACACGGCGGCCTTGAATGAAACGAGCAAATCGAAAAGGATAAAAAAAATGGAACAATTTGAAGATGGATTCTTGTATTTGCAGACTCCATTGAAATTGTTGAAAAAAAATAAACGGATGTCGATAAATGAGATTGACAATGACAAACATAAAATCGAATGCAGTAAAGGTTAACACAGAGTTGGAAAAAAAAAACAGAAGAAAATTTGCCAGTTAACTGAGAGAGAAATGGAGAGTCAATAAAAGCCCCAAAAAAAAAAAATAAAATCCTGCTGAGGTCAGACGCCAAATGCGGGCCAACTGAGAAAACTAAATGCAACAAGAACACCCAAAAAATCAAAAAGAAAAAAATATATCACAAAAAACAAAAATAAATAAAAAAGTAAAAACAAACGAAAACCAAAATGAACCCAACGAAGTGACAGCTGAACGTCTGGGTTAACAGATGGCAGAACATTTACAGCCACAGTGGCCATGTGGCAGCTGCTGCCACACATTTCCAGGCAGCCAGGTCAAAAGCAGTAAAAACTAAAAATACGAAAATAAAAAAAAAAAAATATACAGATATAACCAAAAAGAAATTCAAATGACAACTGAAATGACCAAACGTCAAGTGCACAAACACGAAAAGCCCTTTCACCCTCTGCAAAGGGGCAACAGCTTGGCTCTGTTGCTGTGTATTTGAATCTGGTTTAAATGTGAATTAAAGGACCCCTAGGGATCCGATGAATACCATATGAAAGATGGCTTATTTAGTAGTAGTAGTAGCAACACACTTGAGCAGAACTAAGGGCATCAGCATTGGCTTATGAAGTGCTGCTTCCCGTATGCTGCCATCATCAGCATGCTACATGCTGCTTGCAGCAAACTGTATGCCACTTGCTACATGCTGTAACACTTGCATAAATCAAATTTGAATATGCATCGCTAACTGGAACTGGCAGCGTCATTCGCGAATGTGGCTACAGATGCGGATGCTAATGCGGATGTACATGCGGGGCTACAAAACTCAGTTACAAAGCAGCTGCATAAACATGTACGTTCCTCCACATCTCTGTAGGTATGCTCCACCTTATCATTGTATATGTATGTGTGTAAGTGTGTGTGTTGTGTTGTTGTAACTGTTACCTGGTACACAAACAAGCATTGTACGAAAAGCACGTACCAAAATTACGCACACAAACACCTAAGCTCACATATTTAAGCACCAAACGACAAATTGCGAAATTATTCCACCTCACAAAATGTACCAAAACGATTTAATATGTAATATTTATATTTTTTTTTATCACCAAATTATCACTGTATTTAAATAACTTTCAATTTAATAATTGAAATTATATAATCTTTATTAAATCATATACCAAAGGAGCTTCCATTTATATATATGTTATAAGTCACAAACAGATTTCTACCGAAATGTCTTCAAAGTTTTAAATTAAATTAAAACTCAACTGAATACATATATACTATGTCAAGTTTTGCTTATATTTATGTAAGAGAGATGTGTAGATGACAGAGTTTTATTAGCGCAGGTTGACGAAAATGAGCTACAAAAGGAATAACGTCAAGTAGCCACACACACATACATACATTGCTGCGCGGGCAGCAGCTGTAGAAACGGTGGAGAATCGTTACTCATATACTACGCAGTGCATTGCTTATCTATTCATATGCTCTCTTAGGGTTCGAGTCCCAGCTAGGGCTTGAATGAAATTATATCTATTCCATAAACCAAACATTGCCAGTGCTCCACTGCAAAATTTGTTGCCTTTCGAAAATTGAATTGATTATAAATAAAACAAAATATTATTCTCAATACATATATTGTTTGTAAAAACTAATTGTTCTTACAAAATATTTATATCACTTTCAAATAAATTCATAAATTTGCTGTAAATTCCAATTGTTTTTTGTTTTTAACAGCTGCCAAACGGATTGTTGTCTTTTATTTCAAGTTGTAGCAATGTTTGTTTATATGTTTTATGTTTAGTACTCGTAAATTTTATTGATTTATTGAATGTGCAGAAAATGTTATTTTTATGCGTATGAAAAATGTTTATAAGCTGCTCATATAAACAGTTTTTTTTTTCTATCAAATTTATTTTTAAGCTTAAGACACAAACAGATACTGAAAGTAAGCACAATTTGATTTACAGTAAATCGGATTTGAAGTTGTGGCGCATTTACTAGGAAAAGCAGCAAGAGCAGGACTAACAGCAGCATTATTCTACGATGTGTCACTCGCTGTAAAGGCAGGTAAATTAATTATCCTTGTTGTGGACACGCGATGATAGTGGCTCTTTGTTCTATGCCAGTAAATCCTCCCTAATTGGGTCATATGTAATAGCCTGGTATCGTTATACACAATGATACTGTGGTTTAAATTTAACTGCAATAAATTTAGTATACAAATATATTTCAAGTTTCTTTATATTAAAGTTATTAAATTTGAAACATTTTGTTGGGTGGATGCCACAGCGATTTCTTCACACTTTCTGCCACGCAAAGATTAAACTTTCTTCGCTGCTAATTTACGACGCATGCACGCACACACACACACACACACACACACATACACACATATATAGAGAAAAATACTGTTAAGTACATTATCGCAGAAATACGAAAGCCGCCATTTTGTTGGCGCGTAGTAAAATTAAATAATAAATGTGCATAGTTTTGCAGTTAATAATGCCAAAGCACATTTGAATGACATTAGCTGAGCAGATGACGTACCAAAAGCTCCTTTAGTTAATATATTTTGCACGTGTCAGTTATATACGAGATCTAATAATGAATATAAATATATATCATATTAATAATACTATATATATTTAGAGTACACTTGAAAATTTCACATATTTCTATCAGACTCTCAACTATTTTAAAAGTTGCTGCAATTGATTAATTGTCAGGAAAATCGGTTTGAGTGCTCCTCGTATTATTTATAGTTTCTATAATATCTAGGGAAAAAAATAAAAATAAATAATATATAAATTAACTAAACAAATGATAATACCTTCATCATCTTCTGCATCATAGAAAAAAGTGGTAACTGACTGACCGAGATTCATAAGTGATGTAAGCAAGTTAATCGACATTGCTAAGGTTCCGCTAAGACCATCATTGTTTTTATTGTCATCGTCTACATCCTGTTCAGTGTCCATTATTGGTACTAGACTCATATCCAATGGAACTGGATAATAAATCGTCAAAGACAGTTCACGTGCCAAACTCTTTAATGTTTCCAAATTTCGTAGCTAATTTTTCGAAAACATATATACATGCATAAACATACATAGACAGGTTTTTAACATACCTGTACGCATATCTTATTGTGATTCATAATTTCGGAAGCATAACGCAATGATTTTGATGCCAGCAACTCACCACGTGCCAATATAATCTTGGCCTTAGCCTGCTCCAAAGACTCTGCCTCAATAGCCATTATACGCTTTAGATTTTCTGGCAGCGATATCTCCTTGCTGCAAGCGTTACAAATATTGTATTAAAAACATAATAATATGCATACATGTACATGCTTACATGTCGACATGCTCGATTTTAATACCCCAAGGATTTGTTACATGTTCAACAGAGCGTAGAATCTCCGATGAAATTTGTCCTCGGGCTTCCAATAATTCATTTAATGTTTTGGAACCCACAAAATTACGTAGAGCTATTTGTGCCTGATATAAAGTAGCTGCATGTATATGTGAGATAAATAGTGTTGAACGTACTGATCCTTTGATAGAATAGAAAAGTACACCATCTACAGCTATTGCTACCGAATCCTTGGTTAAAATATCCTGGGCTGGAATAGTTTTAACTCTACTGCGCAGATCTACAATTACATAATTATCTATACAAGGTAAAATCCAGACTAGACCTGGTCCCTTTGCGGCCCTTTTGAGAAGAAATATTTATATAAATTTAAAATGAAATTAGAGCTATCAAATTATACCTAACATGACCCAAACGATAGATCACAACACGAGCAAACTCATTGACTGTCATCAAGCAAATAAATAGGGAAAAAGGAAATGAAATAATAACCACAAGCCATGATAATGCCACCAGAAATATTTCACAAGCACTAAAATGTTTTTTAACTTGAAAAGGATAAACGATATTTACTGCAAATAGATAGTGATATATATAGATATTACCCTGATTACTTAGAAATAAATCAGAATCGCGTTTTGTAACAAAGTGCACTTTCATTTCAAAGAATTGGCTATAAGTTAACAAACTAAAAGAAATTATTTTGAATACTATATTTTGACAATTATTTCTTAAGTAAATCGAATAAATATAAAAAAAAATATAGGTAATTAAATTAATTTTACAATATATGTATGTATGTAACAATATAGAACATCTCTTTATTTACTTAAGGACTCTTTGGAAGTAGCAGTTCCAATCGATTTACAACTATTATATGTTGAAACTGGATCTAATAAATTCACATTATCGTCATTAATATTCGTTGATTGATCTAATTGGTTAACAGTTTTACTTTTAGAAACAAAAAACGGTGTAAAAGATCCACCACTAGATTTAAGCATGCCACCTCCTTTCTTTCGGTGCTCAAAGGGAGTAAGAATTTCCATGGGAAAAGGATATATTATTTTAACTTTGCGCTCTTGGGCAATTGAAGTTAATACTTGTAGGTGTCGTAACTGTGAAATGGAATAAATAAAAATAGATATATTTAACTATATATAATATACTAATCAAAGTGCACCTGTAGTGTTATTTTATTTTGTGCCATAACATCGGATGCTTCCTTCAAAGCTTGTGAGGCTTGAACTTCTCCTTCAGCAGATATTACTTTGGCACGAGCTTCTCGTAGCGCTTCGGCTTCACTTGCCAAAGATCGCTGTAGACTTTCCGGTAAAGCTATATCCTTGCTATAAAAAATATATATAAATAAAATTAAAAATTGAATATAATATTAAGTTTTTATATTTACATGTCTACCCGTTCTATTTTTACACCCCATTTCTCGGTTGCATGATCCACAGCGATACCAATCTCTTTCGACAAGGACTCTCGGGATGTTAACACCTCATTGAGTGTTTTGGCACCTACCAAATTACGTAGAGTTGTCTGTGCAATGAATAATGTAGATTCATGTACATTTGCGATCTGTAGAATTGCATGCATTGAACCTTCGATACAGTAAAAAACGACGGCATCAACATTGATTGTAACGGAATCTTTGGTAATCACATCTTGGGATGGTATAACTTCCACTCTGGTACGTAAATCCACCATGCCATAGGTATCAATACAGGGTAATATCCAAATTAATCCTGGTCCACGTGCGCCTTTTCTATGTTATTTTTGTTTGATTTCCAAAATACAATTATTGATTGCTTAATAGAAATACTTGCCTTACACGGCCCAAACGAAAGAGTATGGCTCGGGAAAATTCATGTACAGTTACTAAACAAACAAATACAGAAAATGGAAAAAATATAATAACAAGGATCCATGATAAGAAAACCATTGATTTTTCAAATGTCGATGACCGTCGATTTTCAGCTACAAAATTTTCGAAGGTTTTCCATGTTATAACCAAATGCGTTTCACATTCAACTAACTAACATTATATTACTTGTCTTAACATATCTCTTTCCTTCTCTACGAGTGTGTTGTTCATCTCTACTTTCAACTTTGTTATCTACATTGGCCATAATAAACAAAAAATTTACTTTTTATATACATATATATATACATTTCAATATATATATATATATATATATGTATAAATATATATGTATTTGACAATTTTTGACTTGTGCGACTTAAAAGCAAATTTTGTTTGGCTTCTTTGAAATGATTTAATTTATTTTATTTTCTAATTACTTTAGTGATAATTGTAATGATAATTTTATGTTTATATATATAAGAATTCAGTTCGATTTGAGACTATTATTTCAAGTGCAGACTATTCCTACAAATTGGTATTATATTTAAGAAATATAAATGAAAACTTTCATAATTTATATGCAATTGCAATTTTACACAATTTCACAGTATGATAAACTTTGGAGAAACCTGAACAAAATCTTTACTTAAACTTGCTTAACTTTTAGATACCTAAAGTATCTTCTATAAACTTTATCCAAAATTTTATTGATTATTATGATAGTTAAGGCAGCAATTTATAAATTGATTGTTTTATTAGTTTTAAGTCAGTTATTAGTCAGTTTAGATAAAATCATAAATTTTGGCAGACCTTTTAAGCCATATAATATAGGGTATACAATATATTCAAAGGAAATATGCGAAATGGTCAAAATGTATTTTGTGGGGTGAGGGAGGGTGTGTGGAGGAATGGTCGACAAAAAATAACTTTGGCTCAGCAAGTCACCGAAAAGTTCGCATTCTAAAAACTAAAAACTTTTGTTTTCTCGCCTCTTTTTTATGAACCGACAAGCAAATGGCGACGGGCAATGGGCAATGGGCAGTGGGGCAATGGGAAAATGGAAAAATGGGCAATGGCAACAACTGAAAACTGGCAAAAGACAAAAGACAAAATAAAGGAATAAGTTGAAAAGGAGGAGAAGTAATAACTTCGGAATGACTTTTGTTGCTTCCTTATAATGCATTGTGTGGCAGTAGCAGTAGTAGCGGCACTGACAGTGGCAGTAGCAGTCATAGTTACACTGGCAAGTTTCAACATTTTCACTCCGTGACCACATGTGCCGTTGAAAAAGTTTTTCCTTCACTGCCAGATTCATAGTATCCCATCATAAAGAAATTTATGTGATTTGCCCTTACTCATCTGATTGCAAATGCAGCGACATATGGCCAAGTGGCACAAGAAAGCAACCAGGGAAGCAATTGTTTCGACGCGTCACATGGCCAGCACATAGAAAATTACACTATTATGTTTTTGGACTCAAATGGAAAACATTCTCTGATGTGGGATAAAGTTATTAGTCCCCAGGGACTATGCTTGGACAGCATATGAACTTCTTATGCTTCAACTGACTAAATGAATGTCAGTCCAGGCACAAACTAATCCATCATTGTCAGCATTCGTAATGGAAAACTGTTTCATATACATCATAGCATCGAGTGCCGTAAGCAAATGCAGACCAAACAATAGACAACAAACACGACGAGACAATGGTTAAATCTGCATAAGGAAAAAATAATACAATAAACAAAACATCTTTCACTAATATCATTTATTAGTTTTTACTATGAGTATTAAAATAATGACTTATGTGTATAGCATGCCATTAGCTTAAACACAATTAATTACTTAAAACAATGCAAAAATATAGATATTATACTGCATATACTTATGCTTATATTAATATATATAAGTAATTAATTAATTATAAAATATATATACTTTGATTGGAATGAAATCTATAAACTAAGTAACCCAATGTATTACTTGATTAGTTAATTTGGTTTTTTTTTATAAACATACATACACGTACACTAACACTGTTTAAAATAAAAAAAAAAAAATAAATGAAATAAAATAAATAAATAATATAAAATAAATGAAATAAAATAAAAACGAGTAAAATTATAAAATTATAAAAACAACTAAAATATAAAATTAAAAAAAAAATACTCTCCTCTACCTTTAGTTTATTCACGGCAAAATGACCTACCGAATAGAAGGAAATCAAGATGAAAATTTTAAGGAGATGATAAGAATGGCTCAACATGGTACGTGATACGCATTAATTAAGATATAATTTTGTTGAAATACTAAACTATAATGTTTATATTTGCATTATTAGATTTTGCTGCGGTACGTATACCACTAATAGACGGCATTTTGCGAACCATCAAGGATGCAGCTGATCGTGCAAAAATATCAATAATATTACCAAATCTTATAAAAGATCGAGATAATGTGGAAAAACAATTGGGTGGTACGCGTTATGAGAAAGGCATTATATTGATAGATCATTTTCTTAAACGTCGTGATGTTGTCTTAAAGGCAAATAAAGAATTATTATATGATCCGGGTGTAGCGCGTATGATTGATTATTTTCAATTGAATTCCCACATATATAAGTTATTCCCGAAACTTATAAATAATATATCGATTGAGGAGCATAAATTGATAAAAGCATTTGAAATGCTCTATGATATAGCTGAATATCATCTAAAACGTAACGCAATTACACAGATTAGTGATGAGCGCAGAAATCGAAAAATCTACAAAGAGAATTTAGTTATAAAAGATGAAATAGAACTCATAAAAGATAAAATTTTTGCAGTTACTGAACAACATCGTAAAACAATAGCAATTAGTTCTCTACAAAATTACAGGAGCAAACAAGAAGCAATGGAATTCGAACATAAAATTGATTGGCAAGTTGATCAGGAACAGTAAGTAACAATTTTATAATTTAATTATATTATAATAATATATATTATATACAATTTTTAGTATAAAATGTGAAAGACGTATAAGAAATTATGTAACTAGCAGCCGAGAAACAATTAAAGAATTGGAGGAGGAACTAAAAACATTAAGAGCCGAATTTAATACGCAAACAAAAGAAAATAGAAAAATTGAGAAACAGTCACGTGAAGAAAGGTTAGTATACATATATATATATATATATATACATACACATATATATAAATATATTTATTTCAAATATTAGAAGTAAATTGGAAATACAGCTACAAATGCTTATTAAAAAATATGATGAAACAATTTCGGAAAAAATGATTGAGAATCTTCATCTTAACGATCAATTAGAAGCTATTAATAAAAAGCTACATGACTATATGCCTACATTTAAAAGTGAGGAAGCTTTATACAATTTAATTGTTGTTAAACGTGAACAAGAAGAAGAAGCTAAAAAGCAAAATAATATCGAAAATTATATGGTTAATAGAGCAGCAAGAAAAATTCAAATTTATTGGCGTCGTTGGCGCAAATGGGTGATTATGAAAGAAAAACGTGAAAATCGCAAAATGAAATTGAAAGAAAAGAAGAAAAATAAAAAATAAAAATATATATATATACCAAATTCCATATTAATGTAACAAATTTAGGTAACAATCGGTTAAAAATATAAATTCTAAAAAAAAAACGATTACAATAAAAAATACATATGTATATACCAATTATGAAAAGAAATACGAAACTGGTAAATTAAACAAATACTTAGAAACTTGTATTTTGAAACTAAGTAAGCAAATGAGTTTTATTGTTAGTAATATCTTAGATTCACACATACAAACACACACACATTATTTTACTATTATTTTCCCTTGTTAACATGAATTTGAAGTTATCAAAACTGACGCAAAAGAAGACTAGTACAATACATCGAGATGATGGTAAGCGATTTATATAAAAATAAATAAAAAATCTATTTAGAAATATATAAAAACAAACAAAAAAATATATTAAAATATATATAAAAATATATGTTATTAAGACATAATAATAATAATAAAAAAAAAAAAAAAATATATATATATGTAAAAATATATGTAAAAATATATATAAAAAAATTTATAAAAAATATTTTAAAAAAATATAAAAAAAAAAAATTTTTTAAAAATATAAAAATATTTTAATGAAATATATAGTATATTAATTTATAAATTGCTTCTGATAATAGATTTATATAATTTGCGTAATACACAAATGGAGTCTGTAATGAAATTTATGTCGGTGTCACTGAATCGTGTTAAAATGGCCTTGATATTGCCCAAATTATTGCGGCATCCAGAAATAGTCATAAAGATACTGCAACAAACTCAATATGCTGACAGTATACCATTAATAGAAGATTATTGTCGTAGACGAGTCTACATTGTTACAGATAAGAATTCACCTTTACTTGATAATGGCCTAATAAAATTAATTTGGTACTTTCAACGACATCATGAGGTACACGAGCTGTTTCCAATCTTTTTAAAAAACCTTTCGTTAAGGGATAAAAATATGCTGTATACTTTTGAGAAAATGTTTGAAATTTGTAAAATGCATTTGCTACGTAACTCAAAACAAGATATTACCACGGAGCGTAAATTGCATAAGATTTACCAAGAAAATGAAATTATCAAAGACAAAATTGAAAAACTTAATGAAAAACTTATATCACAGCGGGCTCGATTACACTGGAGATCTGGATCTAAGACAATAAATTTGAAAATATATCAGGAAAAGTTAATGGCAAAGAAACTCGAGACTCAGCAGCGCATGCAAGATGAAAGGTGAGTAATTATAATTAAATAAAAATCATAATTAATACTCTCATTATTTATATTTAAGAGAAAAGTGTCAGCGCATTATAAGATCATATAAAAAGGGTCTCACAGAGAAACAACTTATGCTGCAGGAAGATTTCAAGCAACTAAGTTATGAATTTGATGTAGAAAAAAAAATAGCTCTAAAAGAATTAAAAGCAGCTCGTTTCACTAAGTAAGTTAGTAATATTTATTACTGTAAAATATTAATTTTTAGTGTATTTCTAAAGAAACAAATTAGAAATACAAGTGGAAAGCGCCATAAAGAAATATGATCAAACGATTATGCACAAAATGCAAGAATATATGGAATTGGAGAAACAATTGCTTGAAGAGAGAAGAAATTTAGATGGACTTATCTCCAATAATCATGAAATAGAAACAACTTATGAGGAGATTGTTGTTAATCGGGAAAATGAATTAGCCAAGAGAAAACAATGGAAAATATTGATGTACAGAGTGCATCGTGCTGCTCGACGAATACAAAGTTTTTGGAGAGCTTATCGCAAGAATCTAAGAAAACTTAAACTAGCACAGAAGAGAAAAGAATGGCTAAAAAAGAGAAAAAATAGAATAAAACCATACTGAAAAATATATACTAAATTCAAATATGATTGGAATATCAGTTAATGTGGCATAAAGGAATATCAAAAATAAATGCTTCAAGACGGAAGATCAAAGAGATTTTGAATATCATTTTGAGCAGAGTAAAGGACTATCAAAATGTTAGTCAGAATCTCTTTGCTAATCTAAAGGATAAGCAAGTGTATGTAAATACAACAAATAATGCAAAATTAAAGCTGTATATTTGTGTGATATTAATATTAAAATATCCTTTGATAAGTTTTTCCTTGACTGAGTGTAAGAGTGGGAGGTTTATATCAGCTACTCAGACTGTGATTCTACCTCTGATTGTCAACTATATATATATATAGCTAGTTATATAGTTGACACTTAATATTATACTTTATGTATATATATATTTTTCTATATATATATATATATATTTATGCATATGAACTGTATAAAAGCGAAAAATTTAATTAATGAAGCGGCATACAAATAAGTGGCAGTTGTGGCTCAAAAAGTGCTAGGAAAAATTCATTGAAATTACCAAGCGTGAAATGAGCAGCTGTCACTGAAGCACAAAAGGACATTCAGCAGACAGACTAGGACACACAGGACACGCAAACGCAGACAAAGCCATACACACGCATACACACGCACACAAACACACATAGACACACACGCAAAATTGGTAGACATGCAGACAGAAGCTGACAGCTCAAGATAGAAAGCAAGCGGCAATTTGAAATTTCATTAAATTTCTCTTTTCCGTTTTCCATAGAAGTCAATGGCAAGTGTATTGTCGTCGCATGGAAATCCTTACAGTTACGTATACTATTGACAATAGCAACTTTTTTTTAAAAATAAAAAAAAAACTATACTTATACGTATGAGACAGCAAAAAAGTCAACTCAAGTGACTTGTGGTAACTTTGACTTTATATAAAAACTTAAAAGTTTCTATTAAATTAAATATTGGCCAACAGTTACCAAAATGAGCTTCCTCTAGTTGAACATAATGAATTGCCAATTTAATTGTTCAAAGACAAAGACAGTTATCTGTAGCATATAGCTGGAATATTACGTGTCGCCATAAATTAATGTTGCATAATCGTTGCTTTTAATCTGTTAAGTCAAGCCTCAAGTCTCAAGTGGACACCATTGTAATCAGCACATTGTGTCTAAGCTTGAATTCAGACAACTTCGATAAGTCCTGGCTGTCACAGGACTGTACGAAAAACATAGCAAGAAAAGAGCTACTTGAAGTTACCAGCAACATTCAACGCGCAACCTGAAAGATAAAATCCCTCGTTTCACACGGATTTAAGCGCCAAAAGTGCAGAAGCGCACAGCTGTACGTAATGCCATGAATAGAACAGGATAGTCAAAGGATGCGTTGATCTCTAGCCTTGCCAACAACTATATATGGAAATATGTAAGCCTTAAGAATGTCTTACACAAAAAGAAGTCTACAAGAAGATATAGTCAGTAGATGTTATACAAATGTCTGTTTTGACTTTCTGACTTAATTCATCCAGAGCAATGAGCAAATGATAAATCTGCTAAAGAATTTTTAATGAGACAAATACCTTATTTGATATACATAAATATATATATATATATATATATAGCATCCTAGCAGCTTAAATGTAATAATGAGTCAAAAGGACGAATATATATAAAATTCTGTATAAAATGCTTAAGCTGACTATAATTGAGCGCTTAAAAGAACTTTTAACAATTTAAGGATACGTCTGTCAGTCTTTACTACTAAATATAATATTTGTTGGAAATATTAAAATCAACTTCAATTAAAAAAAATATATATTAAACAATAAATTTAAATATATATTTTAAGGTTTTATCAAACATTTATCTAGCAAGGACAACATTGAAAACAATTTTGTATTCGTATTAAATTGCTTACAACTTTTGTTTAATATTAGAAAAATATATAAATTTTTATTGAAATATTCTTTAATAGTGCTAAACACTTTGTTAAATGTTCAAATTTGTGAAGTGCTTAAGAGCTCAACACAGGATATCATGTAGTAAAGGACACTCGACTAAAAGTACTTTAACTTGAAGCTTAAAGTGAAATTTTAACACAAATTTTGCAGACGAATTGCAGCAAATAAAATGAATGAAGTACCAACAGAAAAATAGGAGAAAAAAAAGAAAATGTTGAAATTTGAGATAATACTCGTAAAAATTGAAAATGTTAACATCAGCAAACAATTTCCCTTTTTAATGGTGTATGGAAAAATTGCTGGCCAACTGTTGGCATTTTCCGAATGAGCCTGTTTGTGGTTTAAATCCAGCATGTGTATTCCATGCATGGAATACTCTCACAGCATTTTATGATTATAAGTACGAGTTTCTGGCTTTTTGCACATAGAACTGAAACCTTTTTTCTATTTTTTTGTGAAGTTTGCACCACAATTTATGGCACACATTCACACACACAGACACACGCATAGACACAACCACTAACGAGCCCATTTTACCAGGTATTTCTTGCAGTTTTTGGCTGACCATTTCCCATTCATGTCTTCCACTTCATTCATTATGTTCTCTATCTCACTCTCTCTTTCTCTATCTGTCTGTTAGATTGTGTTTCCGGAAATGCATTCAACATGCATGATGCGGCTATAATCCCCAAAACTTGACTGCATTTCCTATGCGCCTGTTGTTGGTGGTTTTCATTAGCTTTTTGTCTATTGTCTCTAACCAATTGTTCCAGTGTTACCTCTATAATAGAAGCTAAGAACCATTGATGACAGCTGCAACTAATGTGGCATGTGCTTAATACCAATAGCCAGCATAAGTAGGTAGTACATAACAGAGATTTGGTTTAAACTCAGCTAATTATATAAAATTTAAGGTTTCAATTGAATTTTTTAGATTTACTAAGTTTGAGTTTAGCTTAAAATTGGATTTGTTTTTAATCAATATTTACAGTCGGCGAAGATGAGCAATAAAAATTGTTTTTAATTGGAATTCTAAACAAATCGCATTGTATGTTAATTTTAAATTGCCAAATGCTGCCGACAGCCAGCAACCCACGAACCAGCAACTAGCAACCAACGTATACAGTCGATAGGAATAAAATAAACCAATTTCCTACCGCAATGCCAATGGTTATGGTTTGGTGTATGGACGGAAGAGGTTCCCAGCTATAGCTAAAGGCACGGAAGTGGCAAGTGGATGTTACGCCAACCAAAATTGTTGGCATGAAAATGAAAACTTTGCGCCCAAAAAGTTGTGTAAATGTGCGGATTCGAGTCGGAAGCATAAATTTCAATATAGGCAAAATGTCACGCATCCGCCAGCCCAGGCCATACCGTACCATACCATACCATACGACGACCATAGACCAGACGAGGCAAGGGGTGAAAAAGTACAACAAAAAGTGCAATGCAAATTGAAACAGTAAGAGAAACAATTTTAGTCGACTTGCAACGTCCGCGGCACGTTTTAACCCAATTTTCAAACATGTTTGCTGCTCGTCGAGCCACGTGCTTTTTAATTGAACTCGAAACGGCCCACATCTAATTATAATTACCGTTGTGTCCTTCTACAGCAAACCGTTTCCCTTGTGACATCGAGGCCGAAACTAAGCAATATTTCAATGCTATCTCAGGCAAGTCATCGTCACACGTTTACACAGGTATTATCATTATCATCATCGAGTAACGCTGTCAAGCCATCAAAGGCAAAACTGTATATATATATATATATACATATATAGCTTGTAGGTCCTTGTGTGCCAACTTTCCCAAAAAAATAAGGATCTTTGCGAGTGCGCAAATTCATTTTTCCATGTCAGATTTTGACACGCCAAAGCGTCGACTCCAGCCAACAAGAAAAATGCTAGCTTCCCTTTGCCTCAGGCTAACCATGCCACAAATTTGGTTTCACATTCAAGCTGAAGTAGTTTTTCACTTCTAACAGTTTACGCTCTCTCCATTGCTCAACTGTCAGATACTCTCTACAAAGGTTAGCTTATATTGAATGCATATGTATCGTTTTATGTACTATTTTATAGGGTATTCAAAAGTCTGCCATGTGTGCGCCTATGTGCCAGTTCACAATATATTTTCAGCTGGCTGAAAAGGAAACGGAAAATTTATGAGCACACGCAATATTTTTTTTCCATTTACCAGCTTAACATTGAGTGCTTATCATTATATAGTGGCTGCTGTAAGTATATTTACTAAATGTTTTATAGTCAAACCGCAAATGAGAACTCAATTCTCAATATAACAAAATAATCTTTCTGCTGCAGCTGTACTAAAAAAATAAAAATAAAAACTTAAATTTAAACTCAGTAACTATTCAAGAGTTGGTAACAAACTATTTGAATAAAAAATTATATTCATACAAAATATAAAATATAAATTTAAATACTTTAACTATTGAGTTGTGACTCTCCGCATGATGGTCAGGAATTTAATGTGTAAAATACATCCAAAGAGAGCCGTCTGCAATCATTGGAAGCAACAACTTTGCGGACAGTGTGCACAATGGTACTCGGATAGGGGGCAGGAGGAGCAAGCTGGGGATAAACTTATAACGACAGCTGAATGTTTGCGCTTGAAACGACAGTTTCCTGTTGCATATTTTCAACAGCATCAAGGAGCAAGTCCTTTGACTTCTATACTGTTGCTTTTTATTATATTATTGGGCATAACTATAACGCTTTGGCTACTGGCAAGAGCCTTTGTAATAGGCACACCAAAAGGACGTATACAGGACTGTACGGAGCGCCAGTGTGCAGGAGAAAGCTCTTCAGTAGATGGTATGATGCAAAAGTTAACTAACGAATGCCCAGCTTCACCAAGATCAAAAAAGAATTGTCGTACCGGTGCGCTCTATGTGCCAACAAAATTTTGGGAAAATTTTCCCATTAATAAATTTTACCAACAACAACAGAAAAAAACAAGATCAGTGAAAAGCAATCGGGCGCATGAAAGTGATAGTGAATCAACAGTGCCTTCAGAAGGTGCAGAGCCAAGTGACAATGAAAGTGATGTAAATGAGGTTAGTGACAATGGCGTGAATGATGATAATGATGCAAATGATGATAATATTGATAATGAAAATGTTGAAACAACAACATCTGAGGAAGAAGCAGCAGCTTCAGGTAAATCTAAAGCAAATGAAAAACATAGTCTTAGATCAAGTCAATCAATATCCAGATTGCCAACTTATTATGATCACACAGCGCCAAAGCTGACCACTGAGCCAAATCGCAGTAAGCCACGCTGGTCCAATTGGCTAAAACGTAAGAAACCTGATGATTTTAAAGTATAAAACTAATCAAAGCAAGCTTTGAAACACTACATAACAGATCAAAATATATAAATATATATTATTATTGTCAAGTATATAAGCATAGCAATAACAAAAATGAATTCAATTTGCAAGCAAAATATTAATAGTCCTGAATGCCAAAAGTGGTTGAAGGATGTCATCGAACATTGTAATCGTTTGCTGAGCGATAAACAACTAGAATTCTGGGATAATTGGTGGCTCAATGAGCAACCGCTAACCTTTTATCATTTACCACATATAATGTCCGCTAACGATTGCCATAAGCTCAAAGAGGAAATCTCACATGAAACGCATACTGGTGTCACCCCACACACACGTCTTCAGGCAGAGGATCAAATTGCACCCTTATGGCAGATGATACTTATGGTGATTGTAGCCATAATGGCAATATGCATTATTGTATCCATGCTTTGGCTGCTAAACAAAACCCTATGTCGCATTGCAACTCCCGGTTATATGAACGCCGAAAATCCTAAATCGGACATATCGTTTGGTAAGCCTAGTAGCCCTCTGCTACGTTCGGGCCCTAACAAGAGCCCTGGCAAAGTCCCTGGCAAGGGCTCTGTGAAGGGACCTATGGGGTTACGTGGTGCACGCAAATAGACCAGATGATAAGCATTCAGCAGTTACACATTTCCAGTGCTCCCTTGACTATTGACAGCAGACGCCTACGCCAAAGCGTGAACAAAACCAATATAAAAAGTCTAAAAAAAAATACAAAATAACAAAAAAAACAAAACGTAAACTGAAACCAAATCAAAAGGAAAACCAAAAATCGTTGCCGAATATAACGGCAACAAATCCAAAAAACTGTCGCGGTTCTGCTTAATCGCGGAGAAGATTTATGGAATGTGCCCCGATTTGCAGTATATTTTTTACTTTTGCGCACCAACAACCAACTCAACTAGCAGCTCTACAAGGATATATATTTATGGGGTCTGATACAATGGCATAATACTACAGAATTGTTGTTATATTTGTTATATTTTTAATAAATTTATTAACTTTTCCTTTGTGTCTATTTAACGCTTATTGAACTTCAATCAAATTTGTTATTTTATAGCATACTTTTATGCGCGGGAAGTAAATTGAAGAATTTCCAATATTCAATTGTTGCTTGTCGAACTACTTCTACCCTTTCCTATCTTAATATAAAGAATGCATTTTATTAAAAGTGGTTTTGTAGCCACAGTGAAAGCGTATCATAAATAAAATGCGCAATCTTCGGGTTAAATAACAAACAAAGTGCTTTCGCTGGCATCGTATCAAATTTTGGCAGCCAGTCGCCAGTAAATCGAATAGCAAAATAAAAAAAATGGTACTAACTAATCGCAAAAACTAACAAATTTTTAAAAATTGAAGATTAAAGCAAATAAAATGTGTTGAATGTAAATTGTGCTTGCACTCAAAGTGCATGAAATTGATTTAAAAACCAAAAAGCGGGCAAAAAAAAACAAATTAAATTGAATTTAAATTGTAAATGCATTTAGATAAAATGCTTTCATATAATTCACTTCAATTCATTTGATATATATGTTTTGCTTAAATGATTGCACAACTTATAATAGTTGCAGTACCACGGTTCCAATTTATGATTTTAATTCCTTTATTTTTATTTTTTATTTTTCTTTTTTTTTGGTTGTTTTTTCTTTAACGAATTTTATTTTTAGTGGCCGCAGTGCACCAACAGTGCCAACACTTAAATCACAGTCACAACTCTGGTAAAATTGAAAACTTTTGCTGTATATATATGTTATGTATGTGTGTGCGTGTGTGTGTGTGTGTAGGATATATATGTGTCGTGTGTTTGTTGATACTTTTAATTCATGGCACAGTGCAGCTAGTAGACCCAATTTCAGACACAGAGTCACAGAGTCACCCAGTCCCCAAACCCAACACCCAACACCCAACACTCAAACCAGTTTCATCACCATCACCGGGCGTGACTTTGATTTATATGTTGGTTTTTCATGCCCAAATGGAATTAAAAGTTTAACATATACAGCGAATGTGCCTTAAAATATATTTCATGCTATTGACAAATTGATTTCAATTTAATGTCAATATCCATTTCGTATTTAACTGAAGCTTTATTAACAATTGCCATACGGATTACGGATTATGGCCAGACTCTATCGTAAATTACGTGACCCGACCACAAACAAGTTCGATGTTTTTTTTTTTTTTTTGCCTTTGCGGTTCTTATATATCAAATTATTTATTTTAAATCAACTGATCTACAGTTATGCATAAAAAAAATATATTTTATATACGTACAGAAATGTTGTTTAAAACCAAATTTTTAATTGAAGTTAATCCTTTAAATTTTATACAATTAGCTGCAATCATTTTATTTTTAATCAACAACTGAATATTTTTTTAACTCATATCGCGTATTAAGTATAAAACTATTTATATTAATACTATAATTAGCATTCATCTACAGCATAATAAATTTAAAGTTCTTGTGTGTAATTTAACTAACTTAAAGGACACTCAAGACACTTGGGAAACCTACACCAAGCTCATTAGCTTGCTCCTTTAATTAGAGTTAAACATCGCCCACAGGTGCAACATTAAGACCCTTTGAAAAGTCTCTCTGGGCTTGCCATTTGGTGTTAACAACTTGCTCTCGCTTCTGGCAGTAAATAAGATGCTAAAATTAGTAATTTCTATTATCAAAATCCCTGCAGAGAGTTTATCTATTTTTAAAACATTATTTTGATTTATAGTTTCCATAATTAAATTAAAACTTTTAGATAGACAATCAAATCTTTGAGCTAAAAATTGTAAATTATATCAAAATAATATGCAATTTGTTGTTGGATGAAACTGATATTTACACTGATTTTAACATTTAAATTGAGAAAAGTGTGTATCATTTTCTAAATATAATATATATGATATTAAATAAACATTTTCAGTTAATAAATATAGTTTCAATAATTATACTGTCAATTGTATCAGAAAATTGAACTGTCAGTAAATAGAATTTTTAATTCATTTTCTATTTATTATATATAATAAAGAAATCTATGTAAATTGATATTGCCATCAGCATGGGATTTGATTATTTTTGGTGAATTTTCTATTATAACATATCAACATTCATAAATCATATGGAAATCAATTGAAATTTTGTATATTTCATGCCTTAAATTCTAATAAAAGTTATGTCCTTGAAATATGCCTTTTATGTGCACATAATATTATATTCTTAGTGCAATTTCATTGTTAAAGTTGAACTTATAGTCTGAGTTTCAGCTTGAGTTTTAGTTTGAGTTTCGTTTATCGTTTTCTAGGAATTTTTGCAATCATTGAGTGTCGACAGCTTGTGGCATGTGGCCGGGCCGTACAAGGATTTGATAAACGAGCAATGGGAGAGCACGTCGATGTTTGTGGTAGAAATGATGAAGTTGCTCAGTTACAGTACTATAGAGCAATAGAAAACTGAGCCAAACTGCAGTATAAGCCGTATGGTGCTCTTTCATTTAGATGCAGCTGCAAGCAGCTTTATTCTTTACATGATTTAACTCGTTGATTTTCTGGCTTGCACTCATTAAGCCAACATGGTCTGTCATTGTTTGCTGTGGCTCCCAAGCAACATACAAAGTACACCATACACCATACACCATACAGCATACAGCCCTTTAGTCCATACATATAAAGACTGCCAATGGCCATTGTAGAGCACAATGCTTGATTGCCAGCTTATACAGGAATCAACTAACTTAAACTGACAAAAGGGGAAAGGTTTATGTGTGTTTGTGTGTGTGCTGCATATTGACGTGAATTTTTATACTTGAGCTGATTTATTTTTATGCTTTTGCTCTACAAAAAGCTGGTCATTGTGCCAACTGCCAACTGCCAACTGCGAGCTGCTGAAGCGCACAAGAATAACTCAGTCAAGAACTTAAACAAAGCTCAAAAGTAGTATGGAAAATATTAATAATCCGCCCTGTTGTACCCTCTTTGACTTTCAATGTTTAAGGTCTATACAATTTATTACAGCTCGCCCTTTTATTTATGCGTTCGTCAAGCATTCCCCATATATTATTCAATACGCACGCAATATTCCTTTCTCTTTCTCTGTCTCTCTCTCTCTGTCTTTATACATATATATGTTTCCACCTGCATATTAAAAATCAGGCAATGCAATGATTACGCTAAACACAAATATTTTGCATTGCCAAAAACGAAAAACCATGCTCATAAATTATTCAATACATGATTCACATACCACCATATACAACCAGCACACACACACACACACAGACATCCATCGATTGTGTCAGTGACATGCAAATCGAGCCAAAGATGAGTATTTCCTTTCATACTCAATGCCAGCGGAACTACATCAACTGCTGTTTGTTGATTCTATTGAATTTGAGTTTTATGGCATATCTCGATGTTGATGTATGAGTATATTGGATATACATATATGCCTTTATATATATAGCAAAAGCTGATTCATTAACAAATTGAAATATATAGGAA
This sequence comes from Zygothrica quintamaculata, assembly GCA_037044455.1. Lineage (NCBI taxonomy): Eukaryota > Metazoa > Arthropoda > Insecta > Diptera > Drosophilidae > Zygothrica > Zygothrica quintamaculata. Next base: position 84,437 of record JBAMBS010000915.1, on the reverse strand, counting down.
TATATTTGAAATAAAATAAACTTTTCATTTTGTTCGAAAACTTTTAAAATCGTTTCCTATTATTCAACATTATTGAGGAAACTCATTATTTACAGCTCAATATTTATAGTAAATTAATAAAATAATTATGTTTTGACTTTTGTTTTAAACTTAAAGCACATAAAAAGTACTTACAATCAGAACTCTATTATGTGCAAATCGGCTTTCACAGCAAATTAGCCAGTCAAACAGTGAAAGTTTGACAGACAGGCTAGACCCAGACATAAGTTTGCCCTGTGGTTCTTTGACTACACACACACACACAGCACACACACATGCATACATACTTACATATGTAAGGTATGTATGTGTAATACATACTGAAAATGGTCGTATAAAAGTTTTTAAACGGTCTAACACGAAGGGTAAAGAAAACCTCTCTTAAAATGTCACAGGGGCCAAAAAAAACTTTGGCGGTCACAGAAGCATGAAAAAGCCAAGGAAATTCAAACAAAAGTGCAACAACTTTTGAGAACAAACCCTGTTGTCACATTTTTAATGCTTAAACCAATGCCCTCTCCACTTCTTCCCCCCATTCTGTCTTCAGCAGTCTATGCGACCCGATAATCCACATAGTTAAGTTGGTGTTTTTCAAGGATTTTTCTTTTGTCTTTTGTCATTTGGCAGGCATTGCAGGACGAATACATATGGTGGTTATATCTGATGAAAAACAAAAGGTTAAGTCCCTGTAAAACTCTCTTAAACAAAAACAAATATTATAAACGCACATTAAACCTTTTTTTTCCCTCTATTGAAATTAAACATTTTGTTGCATGTTAATTTGATTGGGTTACATTTTAATTGGCTGAACGATTAGTGTTAATGAATATCATAAAAAATAATGTGTAAAACTTTTGAAAACCATTCAATAATCAATAAAAGCCATTTATACAATTGGCCCATACCATTAACAATGATTAACCATGTTTTAGGCGAAAAACTTAACATCAAATTGATGGCTAAATTGACGGTAAACCACAATTGGGCAACGCCCTTGGCGCCATACGACTTTATCTGTTGTATCCAATGTTAACTCAGCCCGGTACGTATCAAATGACACACAAAAAAACTCAATTCTACACAATGTGTAGCAAACTTGTCCACTAAACCTCAAACACACACAAAACACACACACATACACACACACACACACTCATACACAGGACATGCATTCGCAATTTGTCATCAAGCCACATTCCTACACAATATCCCTTCCAAAGTACTAACAATTCACATAGTCATCGTATGCGTCATGTGGCTTCAATCAACAGCAAACAGAAGTTCAGTTAGGAATGGTTCACTTTTCCATATACTGTTTCAGAGTAGGTTCAAATTTTAGGTTTAGGGGTAAGTTTCGATTCAGTTCTTTGATTTCAAAAGTTTCGTATTATGTTGTATTTGTTTTGCAAAGAAACAAACTGTTGCATTAAAAAGCCGCATCTGCACTGCGCATGACTGTACCCAATTTCAAACGCTGTTAACCGTTTCAATAGCATAAACTGTTCCCAGTTTTATATTTATGCAGCGTTTGCTTAGGGCTTGTGATGCAACTTTCTTAAGCAACGCAGTAACTGCTCTACAGTAGATTCCAAAACAAAATATTTTTCATTGATTAAGAAGCAAATCAAAAGCTGCAACTAATACTTAGTCTAAGTAATTATTTATTTAAATTTATTGCACATAAAACACATTAGTTTATTGTAGACAATCAAGCAGGTATTAAATATGCATTATTGGACTCGCACTCAAGCAAATAGGTAATCAATTTGTTATTAGCAAACGGTCAATAGGTCAATGACAAATCCAATTTCGTATTGTTTTTGTCACTTTACTAATTAAAGGAAAAGACAAAATTAACGAAATGACTTTCAGTTACACACTCTCTCTCTCCCACTCTCTTGCTCTAACTCTCGCTGCCCCCGCAAGTCAGGAGAAAATCTCATGTATCTTCGAGTCAAGAGTCAATTGGTATGCCAATGACACTGTTTTGCCTAAGGCTTAGATTTATATATATAATATATATATATATATACAGCTTGTATATGTATATACGTCTGAGTATCATTGTATATAATCTAATTCATTTTAAATAATTGAAAACTCGTATCTTTTTACGAGCACTTATATCAACACATCTACCCACTGAGTTATGCCTTACTTTAAAGCCGTGTATTACCTAGAATTCATCAACTGTTTGCTACTTTCTTCTACGTCGTTTTTTTTTTCTGTTTTCTTTTTTGTTTTTAAAAGCCGTTGGCATTTTTTCTATGAAACTTTTTGTCTGTCCTTTGCTTCATAAATAGCTCTTCAGGTTGACTTTAGCAGCTGCTCAATGAAACCAATTAAAAAGTTGCCAAAAAATATGTTTATTTTTGTTATTGAATTAAATATAAATAATACAATATTTTGTACAATTAAAAATTAAACATTATAATATAAATTTATATTTATCATTTTTTGTTATAGGCCTAAGTGCAATCAAGTGCACGCTTCATTGTGGCAATTCCAATGAATTTCCAGTTGGTTAGTTGTTGTACTGCATCCCAGCAAGGACATAGAAGACATAGTTAACATAATGTATGAGCTGTAGATTGAGTGCAAAACTGAATAAAACAAGTCAAATAATGCCAAGGATTAATTTTTGAATGTTTAAATTCTAGTTTGAATAAAACCAGAAGTCAAATTTCAATTTAATTTCAAATACAATTTCAGGTGAAATTGAATTGAAGTTTTCTTTTGCATGTTTTGACTAATTTGTGTGTGTTTTTTTTTTGAGGAACACTTCTTCAATTATTTATATAGGATTCCAAGAAATGGATCTTTAAAGTCTTAAATGACACCAAAGTAGCAAAGCTATCACCAAGTCAATTTTTTTCTTTTTGATACTGGAAAAACAAGGCAAGTTGCTGCCTCAGGGCCAGTTTTGTGTTGCTCTTCTGCAAACCTTCGGACAGGAATATGATGGTATGAAGCAGGCGAGCTCTTGACGACTGCGTCGTCAGTCGAGTGTATTGACTTTTCTTTTCGGAAAATTGGGTACGTGACTTGACAATATGTTAAAGGCATTGGGCGTTAGTGTTGGTAAGAAGTTGGTTGGTTGGTTGGTTGGTTGGTTGGTTGGTTTGTAGAAGAACAAGCTGGGCCAAAGGAGCCGCATGAAATGCAAATTCGGCAACATTAACTGACGCGCCAGCTGCTGAAGGATAAAAGACCAGGCCAAGGATAAAAGGGGAAATAGCTTCTCGATTTAATTTCGTCACAGGCAGCTTGTTTTCATTAACTGGCCGTTGAGGAGGTACATAATGCAAGGAACTGCTGCTCGTTAGTTCAACGCGGCGTATGAGCAATCGATTAAAAATAATGCGTTTCAACAGCAACAGCAAAAGCACCAGGCAGTACCAGTAGCAACAGTGGCAGTAACAACAACATAACCAACATTAAACATTCAATTTACAGCTGCAACGCAGAGCAATCAACGTTAAGCGTTTAGCTTCTCAGCCTTCAATCACTGCTGTCAGAGCGAATGATGGTAAAATTAACAACGCAGCATATTTTTACCAGACTTTCGTTCTCATCGATTCAAGCCAACGATTCGCAAAGTCTGCAGTCGACTGTATCAGGCAACAGTAGGAAGACCTCACTTATGCCTTATACATACATACACACACATATACACAAACATGCACACATATGTGTACGAGCACGAGTAGCATATACCCAATATGTAGTTGATTATAGACTACGGCCTTTGGCGGGATATTCCCATTTAATGCGGCCTGATGCATTCGCTTCGCCTTATCCTTATCCTTGACGCTCCTTACCATTGCCTTGGCTCGCATTGTCCTTGTTTATGTCTGCCCAGCAATATGTACGCTCTGCAAGTAACTTTATTGCATTCTTATATAACAGTGGCAGTCCATTTAAACAAGTTTTAATTTACCAGCTCCGTGCGCCACATGTGAACTAAAACGTTTAAAAAATTAATGATGCAAAATTTATTTATACAAACAAATTTATTTTTTAAAAATTTTTAAAAATTAATTCAATTAAATTGCAATTATACTGATTATTTATAATAAAATATAAAAGCCAAATTTATTTCATATTATTTTCTTATAATATAAGCCAGGCTTAAGAGCTGTGCTTAGCTGTGGGATAGAAAGCCTTAAATCGTGTGGAATAGAACTTTTATAGTAGAAAGCTATCACTTAGTGCTTTCTTTTAGCTTTCTATATAGCTTATGAGCTTTGTAAAGCTTTCTACTAACAGCTTTAATATAAAATATAAAAGCTTTTTAGTACATACAGTTTTGTTGTTAATATTTGGTGTGCAACTCGGCAGAACTTTTAGTCCGGAAATAAATATTTCTTTGCTACGTTTGCTACAATTTTATACTGAATGATTTTGAACTATAATCTTAATAAGCTAATGCTTAAATTAACTACTCAATATCAAAGATAAATAGTAAAATAATATTATATATAATGATACCATTTAGTTTTATTGACTTAAAACGAAAATTAAAGCTTAGTAAATATATTTTCTATATACGAAATATATTTTTTGGTTTCCCTAACTTAATAATAGATATTAAAATAAATATATAAATATTAAATGAACCTTCGTTACTTAAATATATATTGTAAGCATATCAAACTGTTATAAAAAAACAATATAAAATATTTTTATACAATTGTCTGTGATTGTTTTTTTTTATAGCAATAACAATCAAAAGGATTGACAATGACTTGTTAAAAATTGGGAGTTAGAATTTAATCAAAAGGGTTTCATATCCAATTAGGCTAGCCAAACAAGCCAGTGAACCCCAAAATGGTCCCTGCCAATTTATTTACATACAAATCCTTATATAGGTAAATATATATATGTGTATATATTTGAGTATATCAAAAAGACAGTAGAATATTTTTGGTTTCTCTTTTACGAGTCTGCTCTATTGTGTTGAAAAATAATGCAATAAATATTGCGAGTACATGGCAATGGGAGTAAATAAAACAAAAAAAGAGAAAACAAAACAAAACAAATGACAAAAACCAAATAACAATTCACACAGGACGCATACAAATAATAAGAGACGTATCAAAGGAATTCCCTGAAATCACATGGGATTTTTACCTTTTGCCTCACTTTTCATCTGAATGTCCTGCTGTGCTGTGTGGTTGTGTGTGTGTATGTGTGTGTGTGTGTACTGGCAACTTAGTTGCTATGGGCAAGGATATAAGTACACGCGAAGCGCTGTTTCTGAAACCTTTGCAGTTAACGCTTGTTGGCTGGAATGTAAACGAATGGGATGTATACATTACATCTAGGAGTTTGAGTAGTATGAAATGTTACACATATTCAAATGGCATCATGCACCAAAACAAATTCAAATTGGCACGCGATTCTCCATGTGGAACCCATAAAAAACGCTTTGTACGAATGGGTTATAGGGTGTAAAGAAAAAGAGTCTTAACCACATGGGAATTGGGTATGAAACCCTTTCCAACTGATTACAGTGGGGTGCGGTAACACACAGCTATGCATTCATATTATCAATAGTGAATTTATTTTGAGGCATTTCAAACTTAAGGATGCCCCTTTTTTGCTTTTAAAAGAGGAAAATATGCTAATAGATGAATGTCTACTATGGGACTAGTTGAAGGTTCAATGCATAGCCTTGACCCAGCAATGAGTTAGCATTTTCTTGGAGCATCATCATCATCATCATCATCAACAGACTCACAGTCACCTTTTTATGTCTGTGCCGACAAATCACAAAATTTACGAGCTGACTTGCAAATTTTATTCAAACATAACACAAAATTTCAAAGACTTTGCACAGCAAGTGTTGAGCTCAACTGCAACTGTATAACGATTATAATGATTACAATACTGTACAATCAGTATGAAATATTTAAGCAATAATACTCAATACAACATCATCATCTTCAGACATCATATATATACTTTTAGCAGCTACTTATTTTGCATAATTCATGTTTCTATTTAAAATTTCAAAAGCATTAACAAAATCATCAATGCACATACACATCCTGCCGGCTCTTTGCTCTGAATCGCTGCTCCAATGGCTCTAGGAAACTAGTGCTTTATATTCATTTATGCCAACACCAGCACCCGTCTCTCTCTCTCTCTCATCCTGCTTCTGTCACGCTCTGGCTGTGTATACCAAGTGACTGCATAATATCTTGAGTATAATAAAAATATAAGGTGAATGCAACTTGCGATGCGACAACCTTCAGTTGGCAAACAGTTGCAAGTTGAACTAGAACTAGATTATCACACACATCCTTATTCTAATTTACTTAATGATAATAATAAATAATTCCATTAGACCTTATTATAAATTTGAGAAATATTGTGGATAAATTAATTAGTCATGAGTATATAAAAAAATCTAAAAAGGAGCATCTCCTTATTTATTTAGTTTCTAATTTTGTAATTAATTGAAAGTCTTGGGAAAAGTTTTAAGCATATTCCTATACAAATTGTTTGTTTAGGCTCATTATTTGGGATATAATAGAACAAGTATAGGTTGTTAATTAAACCATCTAAATAATAAAAGTTTTTAGGCACATTTTAGGCAATACAAACGCAAAGAATGAAATATGACAAAAGTCAGAAGATACAGTTCCTGTCAAGCTGTAAGGACAACAATTTAAATTCCTTAAAATCCTTTTCAATGTTGCGCGGTGTTCCGCTTGAAAACAGCAGTAAAGCCAACTGAAAACAACAACAAAAAAATGAACAACAAAAAGAGCAAAAAAAAAACATACACATACACAGAGAAGAGACAAACAACAAGACAAACTACAACAAAAAAAAAAAAGCCCAAAAGCAGAACCAGAACCAAAACGGATCTCATAAACCAGGCACGGCGCCAATCAATAAAACGAAACAAGAGCGAAAAATGTGAGCATCAAATATTTGTAGGTCTTGGTCGGAGTTAAGATGTGGAAAATCCTCGAACGGCCTCCGACCATTAAAACCAAACGCTGTGGAAAATGGAAGCTTCTGCTTAAATGAAATGGGGACATGCCTTATGCCTCACGCCTCATGTTTTATGCCTCATACTTCATGCCTTATTCTCATAAGCGTACGCGGCATTGAACGGGATTTGCTTGTAATAAAGACAAACAAATGAAATAATTTCGACTGCAAACAATAAGACATAAATTTATATATATATATTTAGTATACATATATATAGATATATATATATATATATATGTGTGTATATACTTAGATTTTATGTATAGTAACTAAAACAGAAGGATGCGAGCGTGAAATACCAAAAAGTTTGTTTTTGTACCCAAAAATACCCAAAGTTCTGGAAAGGAGCCATAGACAATAGCAATAGGCAATAGGCTGTCAGGCTATCCCCAGCTATCCACAGCTATCTACAGCTTTGCCACATTACGCATACGCACAGTTGCCGCATTTTAGGGGCGCCATAATTCACGACACACGGCGCTGAGCCGCTGCCAAAATGAAGACATCGGCGTAACGTAAATTGGTTTAAGCTGACGGCAGGCAATCGGCCACCACCCAAAAACCACCTAAACCACCTTCACCCAAATATTTTGACCCATTGGCCAAGCGTACAGCGGTTACAGGGAAATGTAGAAAGAGGGACAGCAACTAAGCTAACAAACTGGGCTAAAAGCTCAGCTAAGGACCACTCCTGCTGCTGCTGCTGCTGCTGTTGTTGCTATGTAAAGGTTATGCCAAATTACGTAAATTTTTGAGGCTCAGCAATAACAAGCGCATTGGCCAACAATGGGGGGGAGGGAAGTAGGTTTTGTTAAAACACCGCCCGCCGCCTTTAGATATAAATCATTTAAATTAACAACTTTTGGTTTATTAACACAATTTATTGGCAGCAGTTTGTGCGGCATCAGCGCGCCAGGCTTCTGTCCGACGTAAAGCCAGCTCACGATTTGGCTATAAGCCACACCCTCTCTATACCGTCCGTACGACGCCTACTACCTACCACTGCCACTGCTACTAACCCCTCAGACAATAACTGAAACAGGTGGGCGTTTTTGTTGTATGTTTTGTGTTACATTGCCCGGTGAATCGGTAGACTGTTTGGACTGCTGTTGGCTCGATGATTTGTTATTTGTTAGTGTAACGATAATAGCAACAAATGAGCTTTTATTGTTCCAATGGGCCACTCTTAAAGCCGTCTCCTCATTGAGTTTACGATTTACCATATAAATTCATGAACCATAAGCCATTCAAGAGGATTTGCATAATTTGTTGCTGTCACATACAATTCACGAACAAACAACAAGAGTTTCAATCTAACAAAATGCTCTCTAGATTACATACTCTACGTATATATATATATATACTTAAATAGAGAACATTTGAATTCGAAGTGTTAAGAGTGATATTAATTCAAGTGTCAAAGATTTTAATTCCTTAAAACGAGACACCAAATATGAATATAATCTCAATACTCTACAGTATACATTTACCTTAACAATATCCACTCTAAAATGTATAAAGTAGAAGGAAGATGAAAAGTAAATACTTCATTCTACATTAAACATAAATAATTTGCATGGTAAACATATTAATATTTTAAGTAGATACAAATCAAATATTTATGTTTGCATCGAAACGTAAAAAATAAAATTAAATATTTTAGAGTACACGTTTCTTACTGTGATGGAATTAAGTACTTTATACTGTAAACATACCTGATTCACATATGTTATGTATCCTCAGCTCTCGTCTTCTGTCCTCTGTTTGTGCCAAACATTGTTAAGGTGATTCCCATTTAGGGGTCGCTATTAAATAAGCTTTACGTAGACACGTGCCGTTGAAATTTGAAATCGGCTTGCAAATTGTATGGTTACGAGACAGGTTACCCCCCTCGACCCAATCCCAACAAAATGGCAGCTAGGCAGTCACACATAAGCATTAATCAGTCATTGATATCTCGTATCTTGTATCACAAGGCAGTTTGAGTAACAGACACGCAACAACTACAGCAACAGCAACAGCAGCTGAGACGCCCATATTCCTTTCCTTTGAGGCACTGTTGTTGCCTTTGGGGCATTTGGGCGCAGATGCAAAGTAAACGCAAAGTAAGAAAATGGTAAAAAAAAAAATACAAAACAAAAATCGGAAAAACGGAAACGAAAAGAAAATATGATTGTTTTGCTGCCTTCTGAAATTAAATTTTCTCCTACCGGGCGGCTTTTGATTTTGCATTTAAATTGGCACGTGCCTCGCCAGCAAACAGCTGGGAAACGCTCAACGCAGCTCACTCCGTTCAGGACTACTGCTGGTGATGCTAGTGATTGTGTTGGTGATGGTGATGGTGATGTTGATGGTAATGGTAATGGTGGTGGTGCAGAATAAAAGAACAACTGCAAAGACTACCAGCTAAAGGCTATTACGGAAGCGAACATTGTATACGATTATTTGACAGTTTCCCAATGCTTTTTCTTTGGTAACTGGGAGCTGCTAACAAATTCCCAATGCAGGGACTTAAAGAGGTCCCAGTTGAGGAGCTTATTTTCCACATAAAGTTCACATCCCTGTGGTACATCAAATGAAGGTAAAAGTAACTTAATGTAACAACTTACAATGGTAAGAGATTTATGCATAAGAAAACAAAGACCAAACAGAAAACATTCAAAAAGCAAATATAATTTATTTAAAATAAAATAAAAGTCTAGTAGTAATTACATCTATAAATATTATTTTTAATGAAAATTTTGAATTCATTGCCTAAACATTTCCCCGAAAATTGTGATCTAATCTGAAATTATAAGACATACCATAATACCAAAGATTTTAAACAAATTGAAGTCTCATTGACTTTAATCTGACTATCTTTATTATATAACAGATGAAAGCAATCTTTTGTTGCAATAACAAGTGTATATAAGCCTGAATCGGTATATATATAATTGAAATAAATAGCTTGACAAACGATGCTTGGAGGCAAAGGCAAAGGCAAAATGGGAAAAATGGTGGAAAAAAAAGGCAAAATAGCCACAATTCTTGTTAAATCAGAATGGAAGGACAAAATAAAAGGAAAAATAACTTTGTAACACTAATCATTAAAGAGCGTTAAGCGGGCAGCAGAGCAGAGATGAAGTTCACTAACCTACTTCATACTCAATCTTCATTCCCGTTCTATGCCTTAACATTGGTTGAAACACCCAAAACATTCAATGGCCAACATTCACTTGTACTCCGTTGTCACATTCGCACTCACACTTCCTATTTCTATTCCGTTTCCGATTCTGTTTCCGCCTTGACACTGCGTCTCTATTGTATCAAAAATTGCTTGAGCTTGTTGTAAAGTTTACTAGCGTCACTGGACATCATCGATTTTGGTAAGGCAGAGACGTTTTATACTGGTACTAGGTATAGACGTTAAGAGTTTATAAAGCTCTTTCGAAATGTTTTGACAAATGATTTTGTTTGTATATATTTACTATGTTTTTTTCGCTTTATTTTTATTTCAACGAATTTGCCAACATCCAAGAATTGCGGCCTGGCGTCAATCTCGGCCATTGGCCGCACATAAATAGGCCGCGTTTGGGCCAAAGGGAAATCAAAATAAAAAAAAAAAAGAAAAAGAAAATGTATATAGATAACCAGCTATAGTCAGTTTGGTAACTTTCGACTGGCCTCAAAATGTTCAACACAGATCATCAACATTGATTTCAACTTGAAGCTGTGTCATCAACAACTTCCTCGTCTTGATGGCTGTCAAACTGGCCAAAAATTGTCCTCAATGGTATTGCGTATGTCATTGGCGTTTCTATACGATTGTGCTTTGACTATTCCAATTTTAAGAACTTAAATAAATTGTTTGTCATTATATTTCTCAAGTTGTTTGAAATTTATAGCTAAAAGTACATTTATCAAAGACTTTCACGACTTTTACAATACAATTCAAATTTACTTTAAATATTAAAGATTTAAATTATTCTCTTTTTTGTTTGGCTTTATAATAAACTGTATAAAGTATACTAAAGGTTACAAAGCAAATTACAAATATGTTTAATATTATTCTAAGCTGCCTGCAAACATAATTAAATTGTTTCAAAATTTCACTCAAACCAATAACTAAATTTAACTGCCAATTCCCAGCATAATCGAGCCTGCATATTTGCCCCAATAGTTAGAATAACATTCGCATAATTAGTAAAACGTGAAACGTACAAATTCATAAATTTCAATGCAACCCAATTATGAAAATAACCAAAAAAAAAAAAAGCTCACAGTAAAATTACCAATACAAAATACTCATAACACCAAATGTGCTGTCCTTTGCATTAGACCAGAGCTCGGCATTATCAATTTAAAATAATAATATTAAACGCAAACAGACCCATATTATGTGATACGAATTAGTTTACATGAGGGTAAGCATTATAGAGGTATTCCTTTATCCTATATACAAATTTATATATAGTGCATATAAGTTTCTATAGTGCCTATCAATAACTTTAACCTATGTGCCTCTCTCGATATTTGAATAAACCGATGTTAGCCGATAGATCTGTACCATTTGAACGAACGAACAAGGTTGCCACCTATTCAAAATTTTTGCGATTTTTAATCTGAATTTTAATATAAATTTAACAAAATAAAAAAAGAAAGTTTTTATTATTTATTAGATAATATTAATATTTATTATAATTTTTATTATTTATTTTCATTATTAATTTTAATTTCTTATTATTTATTTTTATTATTTATTATTTGTTTTTATAATTTATTCATATATTTTATTTGATTCTTTAATCTGAATTTTAATATAAATTTAACAAAATAAAAAAAATAAAAATTTTATTATTTATTAGATAATTTTATTATTTATTATAATTTTTATTATTTATTTTCATTATTAATTTTAATTTCTTATTATTTATTTTTATTATTTATTATTTGTTTTTATAATTTATTTATATATTTTATTTAAATAATTATTTAAAAACGATGTAACCTTATGTGTCAATAAAAACTATTTATATCATTTTACTATATTATTATATATAGCCAAATATAGTAGATATCTAGATGTCTAGCTTATACGCTTAAAGCACACACTTCCTTCTTTGGTAGCTACAAAACTGAAATTGTATACAAATATTGGTCATGGCCATTGGTGATTACGTGTATAATTTTTGTATGCCGATTGCATGCGCTCAGTTTGCATTTTGTTTGTCGGCAAATAAGAATTCGAAAGGATTTTTTTTTTTTGTTAAACGTTTCATTAAAATTATGATAATGCTTGGAACTGACCAACTGACCAACCAATTGCCAATGCAAATTAAATTTGCAATCAACCGTTGTATTCTTGACAATATGTGGGCATATATATAAACATAAAAATACATAATGATTGATCCACTCATTAAACTGACGTCATTTTTAATGAATTTGAGTGTGTTCAGTTCATTGATCAAAATGTTAAAGAAAAACCATTTGAAGCTTACTTAAACAATGGCAAATTATTGTTATATTTATATAATTTAAATTACAAATTTTTAATATATGATATATGATTCCTTTTAAAGCAGTTTTTCTACTTCTTTTATTCAGCACAAATTGTAGATGTATGCATAATATTTCATGGCTCATTAACAAATATTTAATATACAAGAGGCAACAAATATAAATATGCCAAAAGTGACAAAAATATAATATAGAAAGATTTTTGCATTAGTCACAAACAAAGAACGCATGTTGAATACTCTAACAATAATTATATTATATTTAATATATAAATAATATAATATAATTTATTATTTTAACTACTTTGTACAATTTTCCAACGTTTAATTTAGAATGAAACTATATAAATTTATAACAAATAATTAAGAAAAATATATAAAATTATTACTAATTTTTAATTAATATTTAAATAAAATAAAAAGTGTATAAATTAGTTCCCTTTCTAAAATTATTATACCTATATGACTATAATTAAGAGGTGATAATATCATTAGATGCAGCTGCTACTCTCAAACAAAAACTAATCAGGTGCTCTGGTTAATTATTTCAAAATTAAAATAGAAATAAAAATAATATTTTGTTTAATTATGTGACAAAATGTCTTGTATTATTTATAATTATTTATTTATATTAAATACGAATTATATGGTTCACTAATGAATTTCAAATAAATTCTAAAACAAAATGTCTTGTATTATTTATAATTATTTATTTATATTAAATACGAATTATATGGTTCACTAATGAATTTAAAAATAATTCAAATAAATTCTAAAACAAAATAATTTATCATGTAATAGTATAATTTACGAAATTATACAAATTGTAGGTGTAAAAAAAGCCAAATGTTATGCAAAATAAAAATCAATGACCCCAAATAAATAAACCAAAAACAACAACAAAAAAACATATTTCAATAAAATATGCAAATTATGACCCAGTACATAATGAGTATGTATATATGTACAATATACATATGTATGCATTAAGTATGTACACATTTCTATATCGAAACTCGCGGCGATTCAAATTGTATGCAGGTTTACTTTTATAGATGAGGGCAAACATATATTTATGTATGTATATGTATATAAGTATGTTTAAATTTTTTACTTTATATGTACATATATGCATATAATGTGTATCTATGATTTTTCTTATATACGTATATATAATTTTTATATATATATATATATATAGAGAGAGATGCATAAAAAATTGAACACGAAACAGTGAAAAATTCTGGAACAAATGCAGCCGGCGGCTGACTTTTCACAGTTGGCTAAAACGTAAACACGTAAAGTCGGAAAAACGAAAAATCATTTTCTAAATATAAACAAAATCTCTCAACAGAAAGAAGAGACAAACAGAAAGATAGAGAGAGCGTATAAGATAGAGTATAAAAGAAAGCAAAAAGAAAAGGCAAGAGCGCTGCACAATTTTCACACAAAATGGCTCGTCATTCGCTCGATTTAAATTGATTTTCATATTCCGTGAATGTAAATGAATATATCTAATATAATATTTTCTATTATAAACATCGAAACATAAATACTCTTTAAATAAAAATTAGAGAAAAGTAAGAAAAACACAAGCTATAGAGTAAACTATAAAAGTTAAAATTAAATGAATAAATAAAAGAGATGTAAGAGTTTAACTTTGATATTAAACTATTATTCAGCTTTAGTTAAGCACAAAGTTTTCTCAGAGATTTTAATGAAAGTCATTAAAAATAAGTTTTAACGGGAACAAGTTTTTTGATTAAACATTAGCATCCCTTGTTGAACTGTTTCTATTTGTTGGTATAAATAAAAACTGTGTAGGTTTCGCTGTCATGTCCAAAAGAGATTCGAACAGCAACAGCTGTGGCCACTTTGGAAAATTGAAAAGCATTCGAGTCAGGCAGATTTTCCTACACATTTGGCCCACGATCAGTGTGCGAGAGTGCGTCGTCGAGCGAAGATCCAACAAAATATACGGAAAAAGCAAAACGTAAAAGCCAACAGCCGGTGAAACGCCAACGGGAACTGTGTAGTCAAGTGAAAGTGGGAGAGTTATTTATAGAGCGTGCACATATAAACGGTACTATATAGTATACAGATTCTGCAGATATACACAGCCATTTATACGAACGTATATATATATAAATACTTTTAAATATATAAATATATATTTATAAGAGCAGAAGCAGTTGCATAGCAGAATGACGGACGTGCCGGAGCCCGTGCGCAAGTGCGCCAATCTGCTGAAGGGCACTCGCAGCGATACTGAAAAGTTTGCGGCCCTCTTCATGGTCACCAAGCTAATGAAGGGCAAGGACTGCAATGTGGCTGGCAAGAAGTTGCTATTTGAAGCAATTGGATTTCCATTTTTGCGCAAATTGCTGGTATCTAAGGATTTGCCAAATGATTGCCCGCCGTTAGTATATAAGAGCGTGGCTCTATCAATACTCACGGGATTCTGTCAGGAAGAGGAACTGGCTACGCACAAGGATATCATTGATGCCATACCCACATTGCTGGAAATTGTAGAACAAGCGGATGATGAGGATTATGAGGATAATTTGATTGTCGTCAGCGAGGCGTACAGTTGCCTCAAAAGCATTGCCAGCTATGAACCCGGCCAGCAGGCTTTATTGGCCACTGGAGCTATACCCAAAATGTCGCAAATCTATTCAGCTCAGAGTTTCCAAACCGATGAGGCTCTTCATCTGATTGTGCTGCTTGTAAACAAGTTCGGCATTGCCTCCTGGCCAGAAGATCCTACAGCCTTCCATGCGCTCATCCAGCGCATTGCTCTGGATATGGAAACGGATCACACGGAACGCAAGTACGAGCTGTGTCGCATACTTGCCGATATTCTGATCACCTGTCGCAAAGAAATTGTACTCAATTCGCTGGAGGGCCAGATTTGGCCAGAGAGTCTCTTCAAGGGCTGCGGAGATATACTAAAGGCCAAAATTGGACCCAAACAGCGTGATCCGGCACTGCATTTGATTTCAACCACGCTGAAGGTATTGGGCATGCAGTGGGCTTTCATGGATGAACAGAAACAGTTCTTCCTCATGTTGCTGCAGTTGGCCGCCATTGAGGTACGCATGCAGATGGATGAGAAAAAACTGGAGACTACCTTTAAACAGGCCGATCTGCTCACCTGCTGCTTTGTCATACTAGAGCAGTGCATCGAGTATATGGCCACTGATCAGCTGGATCTCGAGCCTAAGGAGAAGCAGACCACCTATACTGCTCTCAAGGGCGCCTTCAACCAAGTGATGGCCGTACTGACGCGTGTTAGCCAGGATAAGATTAGAGATAGCACCAATCCACGCGACAAGGCATTCATTATAGCCACTGTGAGAATACTGTCCGCTTGGTTGGCCCAGGAAACCACAGCAATGCGTCCGGCTATTTACAAGTTGTTGCCGTTTATGCTTAAAATTGGCAACGAGAGTTTCCATGAGTTCAAGGCATGGCGTGCAGGTCCACGTGAGGGCACTGCTCCTGTAGATGTGCTGCGCATAATGATGCCATCGTTGTGTCATTTTGCTGTGGAGGATGAGGCGCGTCGTGTGCTTTTCACACACAAACAGGATGAGGTGCTACTAGAGGCGATCGAGGTATACTTCAGCATTGCTCACTGGAAGCGTCCACCCATTCCACGAGCTGAACGTCTCAAGCGTATGAATGAACCCGATCCGGTGCCAACGCCAGAGCAGCAGGCAGAGATGAAGGAGGCGCGTGGTGCCATTGTTGCCCTGTGCAACATACTAATGAACTTTACAGTACTGGAGCCAAAACGTGCAGAGGATTCCGCCACATTTTCAAATCTATTAAAGTTCGTAGTAGAGAATCTGCCAGAGCTAAAGGATACGCCCGATAATTTGGTCATACATGGCAACCTCTCTGTGCTCGGTCTGTTGCTATTGAAACAACAATCCAAAAAGGTCAAGCAAAATGATTTCTCCATATGCCGCTATATACAGGCAACTATACGCTTCCTCTGGGATGCCTATAACATTGATGAAAGCAACGACCCAACGGCTCTGGTAGTCTCCATTGCCTACAAGGGCTTCTGGTCTGATATCTCTGAGCTATGGTTCCTGGGCATGCAAACAATGTGCGGTGTATTACCACTGGTGCCTTGGCTATCCGAGTTCGCCTTGGAATCCGGCTGGGCCGAGGGTATTGTAAAGACGCTGAAGAAGGTAAAGATTGGCACACTGCCAGCGAATGTAAAATCCGCCTATGAGGATTTCCTCTCACAGCTGGTAGATGTCAATGCTGATGTGGTGGCTGTACTCACGAAGGCTGATGCTCTGCGGGTCTGTCGTAACCACAGGATGATGGATTTGGGCAAGAAGCTGTTCGGCGATTAAGTCTGGGATTAAATTCATTCGAGAATATGTTTCCACAACTATTTTTGTATGAGCGTGTTTTATGGTCTTTTATTTGATGTATCCTCTGTGGGCATTTGTGTGTGTATGCGTGACGTCACGCTTTGATTTTTGATATTTTTGACAAAAATAAATAAGAAAAACATAAAAAAAAAACTTTTGCTTAACAATACGAAATATTTTGTATGCACTTTTATGCTTATTCATTATATTAATAAACAATTTTAAGAACAAAATAAATACGAATAGAAAAGCAAAACTAAATTTCAATAAATTACAATTTTAAAACTTTCACCAGTTGCCTGCCATTCATTAAATTTTGTAGCATCGGACATATATACATATATATATATATATATATATACATACAGCGGATGTTATTCATGTTTATATGCTTAAGCATCAGTCAAACATATATATATATATATTTGTCTAGCATATTGGATTAATGTTATTTTCAGACAATGAACAACACGTCACAAACCAAAATAAAAACAAAGTAAAATATGAATAATTATAAAGAAATAAAATAGAATTTCCTTATTTAAAAAAAAAAAAGAATATAGTTCAGAAACAGTGGTAATAACAGAGTATATATAAATAAAATTTAATAGTTTATTAATTTTGTTAAAAAGTTGATAAACCCAAAGCAAGATATTTATGCAATGTCGCTTACTTTTTGAATCTTAGACATCGATGCAAAAGCGTGATTCAAACTTAAAAGTAATAAAATTTATTACTTTTAATAAGCACAAATATATATACAAATATATATAGAATATATGTACAATACAGTTGTGTGCAGAGATTATACCAATAAGCATATACTTTTGCAATTCTTAGTCACGTATCCTGTAATGTGCATATGGCAAAGGAATTGTTAAAAAAAAAAAAAAAAACAATGGGACAGCAGCAGCAGCTGTACAACCTGCTAAAGCTTTCGATAAATCTGCTATAAATCTTGAAGTATTGCGACAATTTTCCAATGTGTATGTATGGCAGTCGAAAGAGAAAATGCTTATCCTCTCATCCTGTCGACAGGCTCAGGAAATATTACACGAAACGTATAGCTCAATCGTATGATAACGATCCCATATACCTATATTCCTACATTCCTTTGGCTATCATTTGCTCTGTGTATTTGCTTTTTATTACGATATAATATTTTATTGTATACTTTCAGAGGTTTAAATATTTGGTATGGGTGGGTATTCACCTACACACATCCCTCCTCCACCTTATTATCAACCAAAAGATACAACTGTCAGGCTACCTTTCGAATTACCCTTTTTTTTCTCTATAAAATGTGTAAATTTGTTTGGACGGTTCCTTGACTTGGTTTTACTCATGGATTATTTTTAACCTTGTTGTATACAGAAAGTAAGAGAGAGATAGAAACACAGAAAGGGATAGCAAGAGAGGGAGATAAATAGGGAACATGAGAAAGACAAAGAGAGCAAGAATAGGTAACTTTAAGCGCTGTGGATTTTTGGCTATTTGTGCATTTGACAAAGGTAATAAAAAGGACATTTGGCTTTTGGCGCTGCCTGTTTGTTGCTGTTTACGCAACTTCTGGCAACAAAATATTTTTTTCTTTTTTTTTTTTTCAATTATGCTACAAAGGTTTTAAATAAACCTTTTAAGTTTTAAATCTGTATGAACACAAGTATGTTTGTTATTCATTAAAAGGCAGAAAAAGTTATGCATATAAAAATTTAAGAAAATTATATTTTAATAAAGAAATGAATAAGAAACAAAATTTTTAAATAGTAGAGGCAAAACAGAAATTAAAATTCCTATAAAATTGTAATATTAAATAATATCAAAGCCCTGAAATGTCAGCACAATGTTAGTATGTTATTTAACTGCTAATCTATGGTCACATCTAAGGTCATTAAAGCCTTGACATCAAGGCAAAAGTAAGTCTGAGTTAAATTGCATGTTGCACAGCTAAAGGTAGAGTGGCAAGGATGTTTGACAAATGACTTGATTGCATTTTCTGGTACAATGTACATCAGCTGACATGATCCACACTTGGCAGTCAATTTCAAGATAATTAATGGTATACTCACAATTTCGAAAGTGGCGTCTTGTTCAACTTGCTTAATGCAACATTTTGTTGCAATTCCTTACAGCATCGTAGATTGGTTTGTATGTAGCAAAAATGATACTTGTTAATTAACAATGAGAAGCTTGTTTGTGCTGCAGTTTAACAAGAAACTGAAGGTGGTTACCTAGAAAGAGACTTTCCTATATTAAAATGTTAAACATAAAGCGAATGATTGCATTTTACTGTTGATTGTTACTGTCAGATTAATGCTTCTTTTGATCACAAATAAGCATGCATAGTTAGGAGGCGAGCGTTATTTCTGGAGTAGAAGAAGTCTTCAATCAAAGCCAATACCTGGAAATGTGCAAAGTTTCAGTTAATTTATCAAAGAATTGCCCATTCATTTCTTTAGTCAAAGCACCAATCAGTCATAGAAAAGGTGAGATAACCGACTCTCAGTAAATCTGCTTGTTAGTTGCAACATTGCCATTTTTAGCTGCTGCTGCAACACAAGAGGAGAAAAACAAGCAAGCACAGGCAACAAGTTGAAGTTATCTTGATTGCAATTAGTTGCCTTTACATACAATGTTGTTGCGTTGATGAAAAGAAAACAAAAGATTCTCGCGTCCTTCTGCCATGGTAACATTACGGGCAAACGTTCCTTCTTTTGTGCGCCAGCTGATGTTGCTATAAATGTTGCTGTTGTTGTTATTGTAGTTGATGGCACTTCATGCAAGTCGTTTACTGTTATCGTTTCCTTGAAAAGTCTTTGTAACTTGGTAATCATTTTAATACACAAGTAAAACTCACTAAGCTCCTCGTTCAACTAAAGCTCACTAATGGCACAAGTAAAAAGAAGTTAATGCTGATTGCTGTAGACTTATACAAAAAATATAATTTCAAATATATTTGTATTTTATATTATGTTAATAAATGCCTTTAATCTAATTTATTGCTCAATTTGAAAATAATTTTATAAACAAATCAACGACGTATTTGATTATCAGGCAGCTAATTCTAAGCTTTCGATATACACAGGAAGTCAAAAGTCAGAATGCAACTCTGAAACGGATCTCTCATTTAAAAGAAGAAGAACTAGAACTAGAGTTGAACGATGCTGCTCTAAGCTAAGAGGAATAGTTAATATTTACTTCAAAACTATCGATTACTGAAAATAATTAGTACAGAGTTGAGGAAGTAGAACCAAGATCTGTTTTATTGAGGATTTTCGATTTTTTACAAAACTGATTAAAGTTTTCTTATTGTTCTTACAGCTTCCTTAAGAAATCTGAATATGAAGTAAGTAAGTTTGGAAATTTAAAACTGTATAAATCAATTTTTAAAGCAATTACTTCAAATTGTCTGTAATGATCGACGAATATTCGATACCTATTTTTATCTGAGAATCCTATTGCTTACATTTTATGTGAAAGTGTCAAAAACATGTTTATTAAAATGAAATTAGTTGCACTTACATTTATTCTTATGGTCTTAAAAAATTCAAGCAATAAAATCCAATAAACGTATATGTATAATCAAATGTTTTCAAGTACATTTGAAATTGTTTCATATAGTACGCATTCCCAGTCAACAGCGTAGTCAATAGCTGGGATTTGATTCTGATTGCCCGGATATTCAATTGTCATTGGCACTTGTTGGTCCCCAGAATTTAAAGATTTGCCAGCAACTTGAACCAACATTAAGACACTGCAAAAGCAATCGCACTTAGAAAAAGTAAAAAGGGTGTAAAAATGCACGCACGAGCGAGCGTCCTTGTATGTAGACGGGGATATAGCTAAAGGACCCATGGCAGAGGCCCTTGGTTGACGCGCACGTCAACAGACTTTAATAATATGAAATAAAGAAAATCCAGAGTACAAATTTTCAATTGAAAGTAACTGACGTCCAGACATTCAGACACCCAGACACATTGTAAAAGAATTCCATAAATGAGGGTGCGAATGGTTTTGGTATTGGTTTGATTATATACAAAAAATATGGTAGTTACTTAAAATTGGTTTAACATTCAATGAGGATCCTTCAACAATATGAAATTAATTTACTTTCTCTTTAGACTACGCTTACCCTCAAGAGACTCGAGTAAAGCAACACGCAGCTGCGAATAATTCATAAATTATTCAAGGCATTTGACAGCTGCTACTGGCAAGTGTTTCTAAAGCGCAGCTCCTGGCCAGTGTCTAATAGCAACACGTGTATCTGATTTGTGTTCCTATGCAGAGTAGGTAAACATATTTGTTTGTTTAAGCCCATTTGTAGGATTACGAAATTCTATAATTGGACTTTTGTATAGACAAAAAAAACTCTTTTTATTTTTCATATACTTGAAATGTTGTATGACACCTTTACGCATGATTTCTTCACTTTGAATTGTAATAATTTTTATGTATTTTAACATAATTAAGTAGTGAAAGGGCTGCTGGCAAGTGAACCCGTTAATTAGGTAGCTTTTAACAGATGTATCATTACTCATACACTTATCGTAAAAAGTTTCTATGCTTCTGTACCTGAAGGCGACCTTGGGGAATACTTTGTGATCAATGCGCAAGCATGCCAAAAATTTTAATGGCTATCAATTTTTAACGATTCATTGAACTTGGGTTATCAATTGCACACAGCTGCTTTTGGTGGTGGTAATTAAATTTGTCATAACGTCTAAATGCCAAATTGTTAGAGAAATGGGTAAATTACGCCCATTTTAAGACTGTCGCCTAAAAATAGGCAACATTTTATGTGAAACACCAAGAACAAAAAAATAAGACCTAAAAAAACCGACATGATTTTTCACCAACAAGACATTACGCTCTCTCTTAACAGTTTTAAATCTCTTTCGGTTTATATCTCTTACGGCCAAAAAGCTCTTTCATCCTACATAAAAGCTTAGCGAGCATTTTGCCGGTTTGCTATAAACACATAAAGCTTTAAGCAAATTTGTTTTTGTCTCTTGGTTGCCGCCGTTAATGATGCGTTAAATTTAAATGGCCATAACAATTAATGATAATTGCCTTTGAAGTTATTGTTAAAAAATATGTTGTGTTTTCAAGGAATTCGTTTTTTTTTTTTAAATCTTTATTTTTGTCTGCATTTGTTAACTGTTTTGGTGATAAACAGTTAAGATATTCATATATACAATGTACTTTGGCAAGACAAAGTTATTTTTATAACTTATTCCTCATAAATGTGAAGAGTATACAAATTATTCTGTTTACTAAAAGTAATTGCAATGGCAGTATTCTCAGCAAAGATTGGACAAAAGCGAACATCTTAAGGTAAACCCTTAATATGTTATTCCAATTTGGAGAGGTCCTTTTTATAATACAAGCTGCTGCACGTCCTGACCTTTGCAATCAAATACAAACGAAACTGTGCCAAGCACCTCTCTCAATAACCGTTTGCAATTCACTTCAATAAAATGAAAATCAAAGCCAATTTGTCAGTAAGGGGGACGAGAAAAGCGGTAACAAGGGCGGTGCTAGGAAAATCGTTTTAAAAAACTGCAAGTTGAATGCCGTCAAAACACGAAGGGCAACCCCATTGAGAGTGCACTTGTTGCCATTCACAAATTGCTTTCATTTTTTTTTCTATTTATTTTTTTATTTTTTTTTTTTTTTGCGAAACTCTCATCGACAAGCAGTCGACTGCCAACAGGTAAGAAAATCTAATAACTCACAATAATAAAATTTATTTTGTTAGCAACTTTTTCTTTTTTTTTTTTGCTTATTCTATTTTTGTATTTCTCTTTTTTTTTTAAGGTTTTGGATGACATTTTTGTAATGGAAACAGAAAACAATGCAACAAAACTGGTAGCTGTGCCAGCACTTCGGACTATAGTGTCCTTTGCGGTTACAGCAGGACCAGCAGGAAGCATTTATGGAAATGGAAATTAAATTAAACTTCTCTGCCTTTTGCCAACGTTTGCCAACATACAACAAGCTATATATATGTTACACTATAAATAATCAGAGTACACATGAAATCCGTACACGTAGCCAGATTTTGGGTACTGTCTGGCAACTCCTCCTCAGACAGCGTCAAAGGTTAGTTTATGCTTTCAGTGTGTCCCCACCGAACACAATAAATATTCCGAGCGGGCGTCTCATATCTGCCTATTTTTCTGCCTCGCTATATATACATATATACATACATATATATATATATATATGTTGCCTTGTATCTATATGTATATATGTCCCCGGGGTCAACCATTACAAAAGACAAACAAAATTCGATTCAAGGTATTTTAATAGCAGCAAAACGAAGTCCCATTCGATTTTCAGTTCCCTGTCTCTATTATCATTTTAAAGGTAACGAAACAGAAACATTTATCTTGTTCGCACTTTTCCCCCATATATATATGTATATACTTTATATATATATCTATATATATGTATGATGGTATGTATGTTTGTATATATGTTTTCCAATACAATATA
Source organism: Zygothrica quintamaculata (assembly GCA_037044455.1). NCBI lineage: Eukaryota > Metazoa > Arthropoda > Insecta > Diptera > Drosophilidae > Zygothrica > Zygothrica quintamaculata. The sequence continues at coordinate 60,991 of JBAMBS010000915.1, read as the reverse complement.
TGTTAGCGTGTATACGGTCATTTGTATGTATATTAAGTTTCCAATAAGATAATCGACGGAAGACAAGGCCCGATTTCAGATTGCGCTTCCATCGATGACGTGTTTATTGTGCGCGTTTCCTTAGCTGCGTGCTGAAAGTACCGCATGCTGACTTGTTACACTTGCCACACACAGGGTGGTCCCAATGTGGCACCACGGTGAATATGGAATGGGAAATGGGTTACACCCGTGCAAAAGTGCCAGCAACCTAAGAGTATAATATAACAAAAAAAAAAAAAAAAACATAAATAAAATAAAATAAATTATAATAATAAAAGGAAACCAAATACTATAATAAGCGTATACATATCTTTTTTTATGTGTGCGTGTATGTGTATGTAATCATTGCCAGACAGAGTTGTCAACCAAATTATGTACGACAATAAAAATCATTCAAACATATTTATTACAAAAACTTTTTCTTTCTACTAATAAATCAACATTAATATATCAATATTTGTGTTTTATATAAAAAAGAAAAAGAAAAGACTTTTGTTATTTTTTAACAGTTTGTTACTTGTTTGTCCTTTCTTATTATGTTTTTCACACTTTCTTCTCTTTGCTGTTCCCTTTTTATAACAGGAACTTTTCTCACTTACTTATATAACATAATTGTGAAAATCATAGCCGTTGGCAACCCCATGGCCAATTTCCGTTACATCATTTACCATCCCTTGCCTATTCTTTAATTATTTTTTTTTTTTTTTTGTTTCTCTCTTTTCTTTTTCCTTTACATAAAACAATGCATTTTATCTCGGCTCGGCAATGAGACTCTTACACATTTTATTTCTATATTCTTCTCCATGACATACTCGTTGGGCCCACACGCAGACATTGAGACGCTTTTGTGCCAACAGCTTGAATTTTAGGTTGAACCAAAATTTTAATATTATGTTAATTTTATATTATTAATAAAATAATAAAGTAACAGATAATTTATATTAATATCCTATATGATCGATTTCTAGTACTCTTTATTTATCTAGTTGCATTTGATTGCAATTCCAATAATCTTCATTCATGTTTCATTTGCTAAGAGTTTGGTTCACTCTACAACAAGTGAATTTAAGTATTGCCAATGAGCACTGCACACACACTTGCCGCCAGTACTTGCCCCGCTTCTCCCCCTATGCTGACAGCCCAGATGCAAGGCAGTATACATGTCTAGCTGAGTTAGATACGAGTACTACAACTAAATACTTAATTTCGCTCTTTGCTGTTGCCTTTGATTCTTTTAATTTTCCAACAACAAAGCAAGGAAGAGTAAAAGTGTAGGGGTAGAGTGGGGAAGGAAGGGGGAGTCATAGGGCCAAGACTAAAACTGAAAGCAACTGTATAGTATAGAGCAGAATATACAAGTAATAGAATAGAATACAACAGAACGTAACGGAACCGCCTCATATTGTCTGCGTTGTCTCGCCTCTTTTACGGCCTACGCACACACACGCACACACAGGCACATGTGTGTGCCTGGAAGACAGCTGTTTAGAGAACTGTGCACGGTCGAATGCAGTTGCTACAGAGTAAGTCGGTCTTTCAAACGCGGCGGACGCGTCGATGCCTCATTTGGTTTGCCACTGGCAAAAATCGCTCATACGACGCGTGACGCGATCAAAGCAGACCGATTGGCGGAAACGTGAGAGAACGAGCAAGAGAGTTTTTGTGTAATTTTTTGATTGAAACGTAAATAACCAATCATTGGCAAAAGCAAACAAAATTGTGATTTGTGAGCGACTAACGTTAGACTATGGCCCAAGTGCAACCCAATTGACGTCTAAATTAAAAGTGCAGCCCATTTCGTATGGCGTCTCTGTTTCTGTTGTGTAATAAATCAATTTTCGACTTTAATGTATTAAATCAAAAAAAAAAAAAAACATATATATATATATATATTTATCAATCAGCCATAGCATGGACAACTGAAGGCCACCAAAAAAAGTTTAATAAATGTATGTCGCTGTGTGTTTAAGGCTGCTCTAACTACAAAAAAAAAGAAAAATAAATAAAAAATATAATTATATATTTTTAAAAATTATTTTTAAGAATTAACTTCAAGCTCTTTATGCATTTTAACCCATAGACTTTTCATAACAATTGGTTTAAAATTACAAAAAAAAAAACACATTTTCCAATCACTGTCAATGGCTGTCAGCGTTAATTGTTGACATGCTGCCATTAAGCGTGCGTCGATTTTACGGAATGTCATAATCATGTTGCATCAATTATGGACACACAAACATAAATTAAAAAAAAATGATTTACCATTTTTTTTTTCTTTTTTTTTTAATACTAATAAACAAGAGTAATATATATACATAAAAATTTTGAACTTAATTTTGTAGAATTTTGACAAATAATTTTTCAAAAATATTTTTATTAAGTTAAAAGCAAAAATTGTTTGTTTTATTTATATTAAAAATCTTTAGTATATATTGCCTTTTATAAATTAATAATATTAATTTTTTATTACTACAATTGCTTGAATTTCTAATGATGTTTCATTGTGTCTAAATAATCCATTTTCACATAAATTATTTATATGATATCAAATATATACATAATTGATGCAAGCAACTAATTTGTTGTTTCTTTGTGCCATAAATTACACATTCAAATTGTTTGGATAAAATTCTTTTTATTTAAAATTGGCGTTAAACAATTGACGCTTTATTTGATGTTTTTTTTATTGTTTTGAATATTTTGATTATTGCTTATTATTGGTAACATATTGAATGCTGGAACTCCAATAAAAATGTGTGAATTAAAACAAGAGAAAACAAAAAAAAATATAGATTACTTTTCAGATTAATATTTAATGATTTGGCATATTACGAACATTGACTGAAAGACTTAACAACAGAAACAATAATAATTTCTGCATGTTTTCAATAAAATAAAGATCAACAATATATATGTATATATGGCTTTGTTTGATCAGCTGTTCACAATTATTTATACAAATCGAATATTGAATAAAAACTCATGCTGTGTATCGGATGTTTCATTATTAAAAATGCTGCAGATGAGCTATGAGTAATACTATAGTTAATTTTCAGCAAGCTTCATGGATTTATTTGTTATTATTACTGGTTAATTATTAATTACAATTTAAATGAACTAAATATATATAAATATATTTATATATATAAAAAATTTCCCACGTTTTAATGCAAAGTGTGTGGGCGTAACGTATTCATATACTAATTATTTTTGTTCACAATGAATTCTCAGTGTACATATATATATTTAAATATATATATATATATTTATATAGATGTATTCAGGTATGGCAAATGCTAATTTATTTGTTTATGTCCCGTCATGTCTAAAAGGAAATTGGCCAGAACTACAAGTACGTAGACCCAATCAGACTGTCTGCGGGTTTGTCGGCCTTTTCGTTTATGTACAATACAATCTTCATATGAATGAAAGTAGATGGTGGGGATGGGGGTTTAGCATAAGACTAGAAAACATTTTGAGTATGTATAAAAAAAACTCAAAAGGTACAATAAATTGAGGCAAGCTCTACATACAGATACAAATACATATACATAGATATATATATATACATATGTATTCAATGAGTGTTTATATAAATGTATAAACGAGCATGTAGAAATAACAAAAGTACAAGAAAATACAAATATCGAACACAATGGAAACAATAACGTGCGAAACGATTGGAAATGCGCCACAGACGTTGCCACAGCCACAGCCACAGCCGTTGCCGCTGCCACAAGCACATTCACAGGCATATCCAAAGGCACATAGCAGCCACAGGCCGGTCAGCGTCCGGCGTGTCTGTCAGAGTCAGTGGCAGAAGCAGCCCGTTAGCCAGCGGGCCAACAACAAGTCGTAGGCGCCGACTAGATAAAAATAAAGCTAACTACAACAACAACAACTAAATCGATAGGAATTATCGAAAATCGCGTCGTTTTTGTTGTTGTTGTTGTCGCTTGCGCTGAGTAAAAACAAATTTTGTTTTTGTTATTTTGTTTTAATTGAACTGCAACTGTAGCAATCACAGCAATCAGAGCAATCAGAGCAATCACATCAAGCAATGTAAATGTGCAACTGGAAATAAGTAATAAATTGCGTGTGTACAACTAAAGCAAATGCTGCCACAAAAGTGTTGAAAGTGCAATGTGCTAATTATACGGTGTTACGGAGCGTATACGTGTTGAAAGCATAGAAAGTGTATAAGAATAACTACAAGATACTACTACTAAACCAATGTGTTGCAATGTTGCACAAATAGTAAAGTCAACCAGACACATGACTTGTTGCTGGGTTCAGTTATTATTGCTTCTGTGTTTCTATGTTTGTCACCAACCCCTGTCACCGACCCTTTTTGCTATACCAATTGCTGTCTGTGCCTCTGGCAAAAGTGTCAACTACTAGTCAGAGTTGTGGAAAGTGTAAGAAAGTGAAAAAGTCATAAAAAAGTATATATATATATATATATATATATATAGATATAGAGATATATAAAAATGTCAAAAGTGTCAATAAATGAAATTGATTGAAAAATTCTCAATGAATAAAAATGTTTCTATGTGATTTATCTACAGTGTATACTAAACACATATCTCTATTGTCAATAAATAATATTAAATAATGACATGCATTGGATCGACGGCATTTCTTTGGATGACAATTTAATTAGCGGACGAGCCAGCGGCAGCAACGGCGAGCACAGCGATAACAATCAACGGAAATCAACGCAGAGCTTATCCCCCATAAAAGCAAGTAGGTTGCCTCATAGTAACACACACACACACACACACACACACACAAATATATATATCATTAGCTGGTATTTACCAGTATAACTTGTTTAAAGCGTGATTTATTTAGCTTAGACATAATTAAATCCTAATCCAAGGTATGTAAGCGCATGTTGTGTATACGCCGAGTTGTACATAGTATAATATTTGAGATTTTAGATTTTCAAGTATAACTGAAATGAATGTACTGAAAAATGTTCTAAATTGGTAGAATTCTTTTCAATTGTGGCAGCAAAAAATAACAAATAAATCAATTGAAATTATTTAACTAATTGTTAGCTGAAATTTCAGTTGATGTTTTATGTTTGTTCAAGCATTGAGAAGCAATAAATGTATTATTCTTTTATTGTTTCTCTCTCACTCTTTCTCTGTATATTTAGAGTGTTAGCGTGTTATAAATTCTAAGTTAATTTCAAAACATAACTTTCATATAATAAAATATTTACGATTTTAACACTTTGTGGCAATGTCTGCATACTTTGTTACCTTAGGCAATTAGTTTTCTCACCTGTGGAAAATTGTATCGGTTTTACTCTTAATGCAAACAGTTTAAATTAAATTGGCAAACCGAAATATATTCTTTTTTTTTTTAAAGCAATATAAATTACGCCACAAAATGTACTTGAAATCATTTAAAAATGATTTTATATCATTGCAGCCACACACAGTTTATCCCATGAATATATTATGCGGCTAATTAAACGTTGGTCTCGGTTCTGCTGGACAGACAAAATCTGTCTTTGCATCAAAAGAAAATTTATTGAATTTCATTTTTAATTGGGAAACACATTATTTTTTTTAGATTTGGGCTAGTATTGTCTATAGACTGGTTTATATTAAAGCACATATAAATGATTTTTTTTTCTTTCAAAATTTTGCTCTATTTATTTTTTTTTTATTATTTTATTGCTTTTGTTTATGCAAAATTTGTATATTCAATTAATGAAAACATATATTTGTACACACAAATTTGAGTATTAAAATTCAATTCATACAATTAGCAGCATATGAAATGTATATATAAACTGCTTAAAAGATTATTTGTTTTTCATTTCACGCTCATAAAAAGCACCAACGGAACATTGAACTTTAAATTATGGTTTTATTTTTCTACTAATTTTCAGAAAATTTTGCTAATTTTGTATGTGATTTTATTAGCGGCAAAGCTAATTTTTCAATAATTAAATTCAATTCACTTCCGCTACCTTGATCGCAGCAACGCCCACAAAACTTAAGCCAAAAATCGCATTGATTAAGCCAAAAAAAAAAATGTATTATACTCTTACTTTATTGAAAGCAATTGGCGGGCAATGAGCTGGGCATATAATAAAATATAAAAAAATATATATTTAAAAAAATAAAATTACATTTTTTAATCAATCTTGATAGTTTTGTTAGCAACTGAAAATTTTAATGATATTTTTTATATATACTTAAAGGGTATTTGACATAGGAAAACTGAAAATATTTATTGAATACTTTTCTAATATTTTTTCCTATATGCTTAATAGATATTTGGTATAGAGTATCTAACAAAATTTATTAAAAATATAATAAATATTAAAAATAATAAATAATAACAAATAAAAACAAATAATAATAAATAATATTTATTGAGTATTTTCTGATCATTTATTATATATACTTAAAGAGTATTTGGCATAGAGTATCTAAAAAATAATAATAATAAATACTATTTATTAAAAATTCTAAATAATAAATGATAATACAAAATAATGATAATATATATAATTTATTGAATATTTGAATGATATTATTTTCTATATCCTTAAAGGGTATTTTCGCATAGGGTAACTGTAAAATGCTGTGTACATTTCATGATTTTAATGTCTTTTGCTTGGATCACTTCAATTAGCACTGGTACACTGTGTGACGCAGTGTTTGTATTTTGAAAATTATTTACAAAATTTGCTTAAACGGAGAATGGAATGGCACAAAGCAAAGCCAATGGCAAAGTCAAAGGCCAAGAAAGTGTTACTCGCACTTGTAAATATCATTCACTCAAATTGTTGGCAGATGGTAAACGAATTAAAAACTTATTGTTTACATTAATTTTACGGCACATTAAGACAAACCCAAAACTGGAATGTTGGCCAATAACAATACACAAGTGACTCAGTTAATCAGTGAGTTGTATGAAGGCGTTTTCTTTTTTTGTCTTTTCTTTTTAAATAGATTCTAGTTGATCTTAGCCATCACCTTTAGGGATAGACATGTGTCCATAGTGTTAACATTGTGTGGGAAGAATGTCAGCAAAACATTTGAAATAAACATACAATTTGTTTGGTAACAAACTAATTTATTTCCAATTCTAACACAGATTTATATATATAAATATATTTGAGGCATTATAAAACTTTTGTATTGCATTCCTCTGCTCTCTAGATATTACCAATTAACATATATCTGTTGCCAATCTAGCGTACTCTTCAAGCTATGGTATATTAGAGAAGTAGTAAAATTTTTTTGTTTTATTTACCTGAATATATACAAAAATAATTTCCTCAAATTCTACGCTCGAATGATATAATTTTTGGGTCAGCTTGAAAACTATTTTATATATTATACAATTTTTTCATTATAGTTGAAAATTTTATATAATAGAATATTTAAAGTGCATTTTATTTATATAAAATTACAATTTTTATCCCCCTTTCTCTCTCTCTCTCTGGAAGGGTATAAATTATCGTATGTAAGTCTTGAAATCTCTTTGAAAAACTTCCATCATAAAAATGTTTATTTATGTTTTAGTATAATCCGTCTGCTGTTGCAGGCAAATGTCGTAGAAAAGCTATAAAAACTAATGATAATGTTAGCTGAAAGATCCTATTTATGCGACAATATTGCCCCCTGTGCTTCATTTACACCTTCATAAGACGTTGCACCATAAAAGTCATATGTTGTACATTAAAAACTTGAACTGCAGCAAAACGTTGCAGCCACATCAAAAGTGTATTTGATATCTATAAGTATTAAGTATTAGTTTGTTTTCCAAAAGATTTTCTTTACTTCCCAGCACACTAAAAAACGCACTGATTTTGGTACTTGTAGGCCAGACAGACGTACATGAGTCTATGATACTAGACTACTCAGTAATAGAGGCATAAAAAGCAACTGCAACGGGCACCAGGCCAATGGAAAATTTGAAAAAAACTAAAGAAGAAGTGGAAAAAAAGAAAAGAGGAAAAACAAACAAATATATATAAAAATGAAGGCAACTTTTTTTTAGTTTTGTTTTGGGTTGGATTTGGTTTTTTGGCTACGCACACTGCGTGTATTTTGTCTGCACTTTGTTGTTGTTGTTGTTGTCGTGTGTGTGTCTGTGTGCGTTCAGCTCGTTTGCTCTCAATTTGTGGATCCCACCAAACGGATGAATGTAATTTTTGACTTGGGAACGCACGCACATTCCGTCAGTGAATTGGCATGCCTTATGCAGCGGTTGCTCCTGGTCTCCATGCCTGCGTGTGTGTTAGGCCTGACAGCAACGGCAACAGAATCAACAAACCCCGAAAAGAAATAGAAAACCTCAAAAAAATATACAAAACAAAAAAAATAAAAAAGAAACAAATAAAATTTGTACGCAATTATTTAACATGAAAACACACACAAACAACTCAAAGCTGAAGCGGCATGCAGCGTTGCGAAGTGGTTGCCCCGAACGCAGTGCTGCAGTTACCAGTCGCGTGCCCAACAGGCCACAACGTATATCCGTGCGTATTCAACATATATACAAATATACAAATATACTTTTGTATATCTATATATTGTATATATACCTAGATTTGCATCCGTATTTATCTTTGTCTCTCAACATTGTCACCGAGTTCGCTTAAGGTGCAGCTGATACGACCGGACGTCGTCATCTTCCACAACTTTTATTTCTGTCTATGAACATTTATATCTATATATATACATATATATATATATCTGCATGATCCACTTATTTGAAATATGCAGAGCATGCGCAAGTGCTTAAGTAATAAACTGAATTCCTTATAAATTCAATCAGAAATTTTATATGAAGGCGCAGCTAATTGTTTTTAACAAAAGAATTACAGAAAAAAATACAATAAAAAAAAAAACCAAAAACATTACGTTAATTGTTTAAACGTGTGTTTCCATTTATGAGTACTTATTACGATACTGAGTAAGTGTTTTAAATAAACAATAACTAAATATACACATATGCATATTGTTCTTATTTAATAGCTGAACCAAAAGCAATCAAATTAATTATTGCTTTAAATCATATTGAATTCATTTTGTTGCATTTTATTGTTAACAATTTGTAGCCTCAATTATTGTAAAAATTGATTTTAAAAATCTTTTGTTTAAATTCCATATATAATGCTCTGATTCGATGCAAGTTTTTTGCCCTTATAATATGTATGAATTTCAAGTGAGTTGGCCCAAAGCATTAGGCTAAAAAAAAGTATTATTTAAACAGTGCAAAATTGTCTATAAAATATGAAATAAATCCTTATTGTTAACTGAAAATAATTCCATATATATTTGTACTTGATTGTAAGTTAATTTGGGTCTTTCTCATATAATAATAATGTTAATAGTAAATCTTATTATTGATAGGAAATTATTTAGTTATGATATTATTACCATGGTGTTAAGTTTCATTTAATAATAATGCATAAATTTACATAGATTTTATATGGAAAGCCTCAACTTGAAGGCCTCAATAGTAGCAGCACATGTACAGTAAATACAGATGAATTGATGACAATGAGCACTTGACAAGTTAATCGATAAATCAATTGCTTTGGCTGATAATGCTGTTTTGGCCCATTGAATAACGACTACACAACTGTTATCCTTTCCTTCAAGTTGTTGCTGCTGTAGTTGTTCTCTCTGATGTTGTTGCTGTTGTTGTTGCTGTTGTCTGCTCCATTGTTAGAAGAATAAGCTCTTTGTATGGTGTCTGCTAAAGTCTTTCGTTTCTATGTATATAGTTCATATACATAGACACTTCTATAATACATACATACATGCTACTATATACATATGTATGTATATGTATTTGTATAAGTTTGTATATATACTGTCACATGGGTATTGTGCATCATGCAGACAGTTTCTATAGAATAAGCAGAATGTCATTGAACATCAAGATACTGAAGTAGTCATTAATAATCCATACGTCAACTTTTGTGTGTCTGCAGAAGTTGTTGCAGATCATTAAAGTTTATCTCTTTATTTTCGTATATAACTGTAAAAGTCTAGTATAATAATAATAATAGATAAAACAAACTATACAATATCTTACATATTTATAGAAATTTATTGTCGAAACAACAACAATAACAAAATTCTAGAAAACATGCGTTTACATACACTTGGATTTAACTAAATAAACACGCTCTTAAATAAGCAGAAACAAAAATGAAAAGAAAATGGTAGAAAATCCAAAAAAATAAAGAAAATAAAAAAAGGAAATATTAAAATTATTTTTATATATTTTTATACACTTTTACATACGATAACAACAATAAAAATTATATTTGAAATTTGTTGTTAATTTTTCCTTTTTTTTATTTGTTATTTGACTTTTTGTTTCTTGTGTTGTGTTGCATTATGTGGTGTATTGTTTTGTTTTTGTTTTTTTTTATTTTTTTATTTTATCTTTTTTTTTTGTTATGTTTTGCTGGTTTTTCTTTCACATGCGGAAAACTAATGCACAACTATGCTCCGAGAACGAAGACGTCATGCGCACTATAAGCTAAATAGCAGGTAACTCAAAAGATCATACAATAAATTTTAAGCGATCACATATAATATATCGATAAACGATAAGAAATATATATATAAAAAATTTAAAACTGCCAACGGCTGTCGACAAAAGCTTTCAAAAGCAGTGCAAAGCTCTACGCATACATTTCAAAAATTATTTACGATCAAAATTGAAACTTATAGAAAAGCCTTTATATACTCTTATATTTTTAGCATAGAATATATATTAGTATGCTTATGATACAAGCATTTTTGATATGATTTATTCATATAATTTTAAGCAATTAATATATATTATAAAAATAATAATCAAAAGATATGTTAATGTGTATGATAATGTGCCTTAATCTAGGCAACAATTGAAAAATGACAGTAATTTTTAAAATAAACATTCCATTGTGAAATGTATCAGGCAAGATTAAACTGTCGGCGTCAAATTTGCGTCAAAATAAACAATAGATACAGCTGAAAGGAATGACAGACGCGATTAGTTTATATACTAATTGGCATGGGATTTGAAAAGAAAATAATATATAGACAAAAAAAAATATTGAAATAAATAAACACAGTCGCTTTTTTTATCTGATATTAATTGGATGGCATAAACTCTGTTAATTTTTGTCTGCCTGATAAATAATTTAAAATCACAGATTTGCATAAACAAATTTGTACAAAAATATTATTTATGGTTTTGATCCTGCGAACTTTTACATATAAAAAAAATTATGTTAACGAATTAAAATATATTTATATGAACAATTTTGTATGTGCTATAAATTAGTAAAATGCTTAGCATATATATACCTTTGTACGATAAATATATATATTTTATATATAGCCACAAACAATATACATTTTTTTCTTAATTGGATTGTGATTTTGAAATATTGTTCAATGTTTAATATTATATAGCTGCTAATAAAAGTGCAAAATGACCATTAAATATGAATGGAATTGCTTTGATCTAGTTAGTAAAAATGTTTAAATTTTTATTTAATTACACTAAGAACAACATGATTGAATGAGTTGATGACACACAGGTCGTATACTTATTACGTTCTGTAGACATTTGTAGTCTATTCATATATATCTTGTGCCATAATCCTTTACATAATACCTAAAATTTAATATGTTTGATCTGCGTCTATTGTGTAGCATAGAATAGCCCAAATTAACTTTTTACTTTTATCTCTAGGATTTATTAGTGGTTGAAAATCTGTGGGCGGCACAGCGATACTTTTATTTTTCACCACTTATAGACACCGTCTATGTCAGTGCCATGACACATTTAGGAAAATTTATTTTTATATATTTTTTTGTTTGTTTGCTAGCCGCTGTATTCTTCAATGTTGCTAATTATTTCATATGACAAAAATATAAATAAATATAAATATAATAGTAGAAGAAAACCCAAGAGCAAATCCAATAATTTATATACTTATTCAAATTGGCTTTCAGTTAGTTTGATGTAAATTTAATTGAAAATGCGGTGCAGCTGCAAATTTATATTATATCAACTGTTTATTGTTAAAATAAATTAAATTTTGTTGTCGCATCGCTCGTTGAATATATTCGAATTTCAAATTGTTAGTGGTTAAAACCACTTCCAACCATTAACCAAGTCATGCGTTCAATCCGATTAATGGCTTGATTAAGCTTTATTTACTTTCTATGTAATTAAAATTAAAAAAAATATAAAAAAAATGTGTTATTTATTTAACAATCCAATATTCATAAATAGGCTCAGAAAATTATTTAAAATTATAAATATTATATATAGTATTTATATATCCGGTCAAACAATATCTCAAATAATATTCATATCAATTACTTAATTAATTTTAGTTAATGCGCCCACAATCTGTTTATTTCATCTCAAATTATACACAAAAAAATAAATATTAAAAAATATTAATGTAAGCTACAGTAATAGCTCGATAATTGCCACACTAAAAAAAAATATTAATATTTGAATTGAATATTGTTTTCTTTAAATTTAAGTGAGTTGCAACTATCGAGTTCAGATCATATTTAATATGCAAGTAATCAGTAGCTAGTGTAAATGTTTATTATATCGCAGGAATCAAGCTTCTGCTATATATATATATTTTTTTTACTTTTATATTATTTGTTTATTATTTTTTCTATATATTTAACCAATAGCAAAATTAATTGTAAAAGCTTTTTGCGGTTTTAGACTAAAGACTCACTGGTTGCATGACCGCGAGAAAAGTTCATATTCTGACGTTGATTCTTCTATTAAATACTCTTTCAAATAGACACTTTTCTATTAACTTAGTTAATACATATATTTGATTAAGAAATCTTAAACCTTACATATTTCATATTAAATTAATAACAAATTAATCTTAGCTATATTTTATTTATTTTCAATATTTTATATATTATTGTTGAATTTTTTTTAATAGATTTATTAAAGGGACATTCCTCTGTCGGTGTTTGAGTATATTAAATTTTGATTCTTCTTTTTATATTTAATCTCTGAGCAACATGCGCGCATTTCATTGAGAACGATGATTTGTTGATATTGGTTGTGCTTCTAGGATTTTCCCAGAGTTTTTGCTTTATGAAAATTTTTTTGTTTTTTGAGAGATTTGTGTATTTTGTTTTTTGATTTTTTAGTTTTATTAAAAATTGAACCCGTGGCCGTCATGGATAGAGCTTGTTGCTCTTGGCGGCAGTCAATGCCAGACGCTGGCGTTGGTTTGTTGCTTTTGCATTGTTGTTGTAGTCGCGTTTGTTTTTGGCCAAAACTGATCTCGCCCAACTGTCAGTTTTCTGTTCATAGCCGAATCGTGCGGTATTGCAATACGAGGCAAAAATATATACGTTTTATATGCGTTAAAAAATTTCTATTGTTATCTAATTTTTCACATTGTTTATGCTTATTTCAAGCTAATTATTCAAATAAAAATAAATAAAAAAAACGAAAATAAATAAATAAATATATATATTATCTCGAACAATGTTAAAAAAACCGCAAGGAATTTTGTCTTCAAAAAAATAAAACAATATAGACTGTTGACTATTTTGAAGCACGTGTCTTTGTTTTTTTATCATTGTTCCTTGCCATGTGCTGTGAGTTTAATTAAAAGTTTAAATTAGTAAAATTAGTTGGATTAAAAACTAATATATTAAATGAAAGGTTCAAAGAGCTCTCGATCACAAAATGAACGAAGCCGCAAAACTAACAAACGGTCGGAGAAGTCGGCAAAGTAAGCAAATAATTTCCAGTTTTTTTTTTCTTCCTCCCCAATATTTGAAACCCTAAAAATTCTTTTGTATTTATTTTTGGTCACGAACATCTGGTACTCGTGTCATATAACAGTATCGATTAATATTAAAAGTCATTAACTGATTCTAATACCCATACACTTTGGGGATCGTAAAATAAACATTTCTCTCATTTAAGCACAACCCAAAAATAAAGTTTATTGTTTATCATCAATACATGTACATAATCCAAAATTCATTTTATACATTGCACAATGTTTACTCGCTATTTTAGACACATCACTGCAAACGTTTTCTGTTTTATATGATTTGCGCTTGTAGTTTTGCTAATCAACATCACATTTTATGAATAAAACTGCCAAACTTTTGATTCTATCGATCAACAGTACTTGATACGCTTCGATTGTATATAATATTCTTTAAAATCTCTCATTTGCTTTTGCTCTCTTACATTTGAGCGCCCAGAAATAGAATGGTTTTCGTACCAGGGTTGCGGCACTGGGATTTCTTAATAGAACTAATTTGATTGGTTCAAAACTTTGCTAAAACTTTTAAACTGATTTCCTATGCAATAGAAATATTGAATTTGCATAAAATATTTAATTTATTTTAAATTTAATTTATAAAAAATATGAAAAATTTATAAAATATTATTGATTATAATATGCAATAAATTATAATTGTTTTCTATAAAACTTTTTGTTTACCAATATGATGCATTTTGGCAGCAGCAAACATAATTTTATTGTGGGTAAAAACTTCGTTGTTTGTGTATGTTTTTCTTTACGTTTTAATTGCAACATTTTTAAGCTTCTAATATATATATTTTTTTTAATTTCTGTTTTTATTTATAATTACTGTAAACAATTTTATCTAATTTTCAAATGAGCTAAACAAATATACTTTTTTAGATTTATATAAATTTAATTGTTTTGTTTTATTTATTTACAATTAATAAAATTTTGTATATATCTATTGGATTTTTAATTTTTTTCTCGTTCTGTTTATATAACTTATTACTTGTTAATATAAATTTAAAAACATTCATTTATATTTAAGTCGTAAAACATACAAATAGAATCTTGCATGTATTGTCACATAACGTAGAAAATATTCCTTTAACTAACCTTTGTAATAGAATATGAAATTTTAAGATAAATTTTAGCTAAGCTAGTATTAATTTAATATACCCCTTAAGTAGCTCCGGTACTGAGTATAAATAATATTCGCTCGGTGGCAATCGGTCTAAGTAGACGTCAGTTTTTTAAAAAATGCTGAGGCGACAAATTCAAAAATAAATTCTCGCGCATTTTTTTATTGAGTTAAAGAAAGAAACGTAGGTTATGGATAATTTGCAAAGGATTTTTTATGGATCATGTGGGATTTGTGTATAATATTTTGATGATTACTTTAATTTGATAAGACAAATAATGATACTTATTAAAAATATGAATCTTTTTTTTTTGTTACTTTATTTCTGTGTTGTGTGCTAAATGTATAATATATTATTCACTTAAATAAATATCATATATGTTTGTGTGCTTCTCAGATATATATATATATATATATAAATAAATATATTTGTATATATATTATATATGTCTATGTACATGCGCTTTCTCCGTGTATTGAAGATTGGTAGATTCTTTTGAAATCTATGTAATTTATGGTTTATTTGAGTTTTTCTTTTCTGGCAAGACAGAGCATATCACCTCCAGTTTATTGCTAAGTTACGTCTATGTTATTTTTTTCCTTTTTCTTTTTTTTTTTTCTTTTTTTTTGTATTTTGTTGATAAATTGAAATATCTGGCACGTTCCAAGCAAAATAAAATCAGTGTTATACATTTATTTGCCTACGTCTCTTGTATATATTATTTATTTATGTTTAGCAAGTGTTGAAAGGCCCAAAAGAACACAGACCCAGCAGAATGCCTTATAATTGGACAAATCATAACAATTCCGAATTTTTCCTATTTAGTTGACTTATAACATTCGTTGAAGCACTACAGTTTCTATATAGGAATCCCATATTTCTATGGAGCATTTAAATATTAATTAAATAGGCATTTCAATCATATCGAAATGATGATCGGCAGCCGTTCACAATGGCAACCCCTGACATATCGAAGGCAATAATTAAATCATATATAAAGTCCATATAGTATTATATGAGATATCAAAACAAATTCAATTGAAAAATTTCCACTTTTTAATATTTTCATTCGGCTTACAGATTGGATAGAAAGTCCTCACGTGGCATGATATACGAAAATGAAGAGCTCAGGTTGCGCACAATCAACATAAATGCGGAAGTCGAACGAGGTGAATAAAATTGATAATATTATACCAATACGAATACAAATACAAATTCTAGACATATATATCTTAAAGTACTATAAACATTCCTATTAAAAGATCCAATGATTATTATCATAAATGAAATGTGTTAAAAAAAAAACAGGAAAACAAATCTTTAAAATATAAAAAATCCAATTAAAAAGACATTAGAATTGTGAATAGATGTGTGAAATAGAAATTCTTTAAGAAAAAATAAAAAATATATATATATATTTATATATATATATATATAAAATTAGCTTTCGTTGCCAAAACATATTAGCGGAAAACATAAACAATAGGATTTAAGCTGATCAATTGATGTTGAGTGGGGCAAAGTGCCGCTACGTAAACAAATTATAGACTATTATTATAATGACTATTTACAGTTGTAATCGTTTATTTGTTATCAATATTATTTTTATTGCAGGTCAATCGGATATCAAACGTTTAAGACGTGAAAATGAACAACTGCGTCGAGAGATTTGGACACTGCGCGATGAATGCGATCGGCTCAATAAGCGCTTTAAGGCAAAGTTGAATGAGCACGAGTTTGGCGGTTGTCGCGGGAGTGGTGGTAGTGGTCGTCGCTGCAGCGGTGGCAGAGGCAGCGGAGGTTGTGATGCAAACAGTGATGTAAGTTAGTCAATGTTTATGAGTAGTATCCCTATATTTACATATGTTCTTTAATAGGACTCTGACTCATGTGATACGTGTCGCTGCGCTGATGATGGGCACTGTAGCGACGAGTGCTGCCAGGAAGGCGGTTCCTGTGTACCTATCAAGCCACCATTACCGCCGGCAGAGCCCTGTGCCCAAGCTGTTGACGGCAATGCCCCGCCCAAAGCTGAAAACCAACCCATGCATTTTGATCATCTATCGGTAGTATCAGAGGAAACGCTGAGCAATCCAGAGATGTTGCTGGGGCATCAGCCGGAACATCTAATGATCTGTACACCCGATCATAATGGTTCACAAAGTACACTACCCAGCCTGGTCGGTCCACTAACACCACTAACGCCCATCGAATTGGTGGCCAATCAGCTAAACGATCTGCAGGCAATGGTGCCGCCGCTCTCCTACTTTGAAAACATCCTGCAACAGCATACAAGCTCCAACATGGGTTTGTAACCTTTGGCCATAATATGAATTAAAGTAATAACATTTAAATTATTGCAGTTCTAACACCCACACCAGAATTGGGCACCAGCTCCAGCACCACCACCGGCAAGACCATGAAACATACCAATGGCTGGGATTACAATCTGCAGTCGCCATTCTCACAGCGCAAATACTCGAATGCATCCTCGCCGTCTCGCTCACCGCCGCCATTGCAAGTACAGCCCACGTTAACAACATTTGTGCCTACATCCACACTTCAGGCCATGCCCAAGATTGCGCTGAATGTGCCAACTACGCTGGCAGCCGGCGGCGTCATTGAGACCGTAGCCATTACCACAAACGCAATGCAACAAGCGCTCAATAGCCCAAAGCATTTCTTTGCTCCCATTAAGCCGCGCCTCAAGCTCAACACCAAGCTGGCCAATCAGGGACCAGACGCTCTGCCACCCGGATCGCCACCACCGCCGCTGGAAACTGCCGCACCCATGCGTGAGCCGCCGGACATATTTGTAAACAATGCGCTCGCCACGCCTTACCAGCGGCCAGGCCAGCGGCTTTCACCTCAAGTAAGTCCGCGTCATCGCGCACGTTTGCATTGCCAACTCCATCAGCTACACCACTGCCAGACCCACTCCCATGGCCATGTACAACAGCAGCACTGCCAACGGCATTGCCATCAATTGCAGCAGCCACAGCTACAGCCTGTGGCGCCACCACAGCATTGTGCACTGCATCGTGCAGTGGTCAATGTGGCCGCTGCAGTTGGCTTAGGCGTTGGCGGCGCTGAGGTGAACGTTTGTCCTGGCAGTGTGGTCGATATATATACCGCTGCGCTTGCCGCTGCTGCTGCATCAGCTGCTACGGCCACAGCTACAGCTGCTGCTAAATCAGCATCAGCGCCCCCGTCTCCGTCTCTGCTGCCCCTCTCTCGCTCCATCGAGCCAGTCTACGCTACCGCACAAAAACTTTGCCAAAGCAGTTGCATACCAGCCACTGCCTTGACCAAGCCCGTGATGACTGTCACCACAAACTCCAATGCAAAGAACACAATGTCGCCCATACGTAAGGCAACACAGGTAACAACCACATGTACAGTCAATTGTGAGCCCATCCCGGCAGTGAACACTGACAGCAACGTGGACAATGGTAGTCAGGTGAGAGATCTATACGAGATCATCACCAGTCACCAGTCAGCTTGAAATCCCAAGATTATTCATCATTTCTAGTATTTTATTTGATACTTAAATGTGTTTTATTTATTACTACTTAATATCGAACATATATATATATATATATAGTATATTCTTTTCAAATCGTATAATCTATATATCATTTCGTGTTTCCCCTAGTTTGCTGCCTCTTCATGTGTTGTGATCGTTGTTTAAAAAGAGAGCGAAAAGAGAGTTTATTCAAACTAAATAAACTCCTACATATAGTCAATTCATTTTTACTTATTATAGAGACAAAATATTCATTTTATTAAAAACATATTATTATTATTATATGAATATAGCATATATATATTGAAATATATTTTCTTTCTTTTTGTAATTTTCTTTCTTCAAATTTATGACATCCTCCAATAGTTATAATAATTGTCTATTATTCATTATATTATATTTGATATTATTTATTATTAACTTTAACTTTGATTAAATAATAATTTCATCTCACAGACGGATTCCGCCAATTTGGAATCTATACTTAATGATATTCAATCGATATCGGAGAATATTTTGGCCATACAATTGGAGAAAAGTAATTCACGCGATAGTCTCATATCACCAACGGGACAAGCGCATAATGGCAATGGATTGGATGCGGATAATGGCAAGAAACCTTATCGATCCGAGATGAATTTATATCTGCAATATGATGGCACAAATTCAACACTTTCCAGCGCAACATCCACAACTATGACCACAACCATAGCAGCTAGCAATGCCTCCGATACGAACAGTGTTAAGAAGCTGTCCGGTCGCACACGTTCTCTGGAGCGTGAGCATACGGACAGTCCGGCACCACATATGCCTGATCCCATGACACCATTTCCCGATAAGTGTACATATCTGGGCTTTGAGCAGCTTAATCAGGCGGCTGCTATGCCACAGTTGTCACCAAGTCATAAACCGCCAGTGGCGGTTAAACCCAATATACCTGCAAAAGCACCACCACCGTTACCGCCAGCGCGACGTCCAGCCATGCCCACGGAGCCACCACCATCACCGCCAGTTGGTCTGTCACCGAACAAAAGTCACCTTTATAAGTCGCTGGCTTCGGCAGCTGCCAAGAGAGCCATTTTTCGGTCGGCACCAACGCAGCTGACGCGTTCCCTGGATGTAGAGAGCACACCTAATGAGCCGACTGATGCAGCTACTGATCCTTCGATATCTAACGAGGTGCGGCCCGTTTACATATATCCAGTATTGGCTTATGTATCATATGACTCTTTTCCCTTTCGACAGGAGGATGAAGCAGCCAAGCGAAAGGCACGTCGAGTCTCCATTTTGACGGGTGAAGAGCAGTCGACAGCCACAGCCACAGCCCCATTCGTTATACCCACAACAACTGCAAGCTGTGGTGACTTGGCCACGGCTGCAAGTAACGTACTGACGCATCCTAGCATAGCGGCCTTTAGGCAAATAAGTCACAGTACGCCCAGTTCTCCACATTCCTCACGACGACGCACCAATAGCAATACAATGACAACGCCAAATGCAGAGTTAACGGCAACATCCTCAGCACCGCCCAGTACGACGCATCATCATCATCATCATCGTAAAGAGATTAGTGATCCGGCGCCCATGACGGCTACTGTTAGTCGTACAAAATGTTCAAGACGTCACTCAGAGGGCACTGTGCACAATGCTCATCGCATAAGCAACTCCAGTGGTGGCGGAGCAGGAGGAGGTGGAGGCAGTAGTGGCCATCATCATCACCATAATCATCACCATCAGCATAGTAGTCTAATCAGCAGTAATCCGCATCACAGTCACCATTCCCATCAGGATAGCAATCATGAGACAGTTACCTCATTGTCCGATCGCAACTCCAATAGTTTTGGCTCCTCTCGTGAATCCTCCACCAGCTTTAGTATGCGTTCCAATCGACGCAAAATCTCTATAAGTTCCCATACTGGTGGCAAGATACCATGGTGTGGTTGCTGGGGCAATGGCTGTCTCTAAACTATATCAAACAATTATAGTATATATGTATATAATAATATAGTTCAATGGGAACCCTCAGGAGCAGTTACTGCCACATCCTTTGAGTGTAAAATTTGCTTATGGCTGCCGTCCTGGAACAATATCAAACCAACTTTAACTAGATCCTTACTGGAAACTCTTCTGCCCAATTCATAGCAAGCATTTCTCAAGTACAAAAGAAAGTAAAACATCATTTGATACAGACAGTTTTAGTTAAAAAAAATTAAAAATTTAGTTTAATTAACGAAATGCGTTTAAAAAATTTAAAACCTTTAATTAGTTGTACATATGCTAACGAAGGAGTAATTAAAATTGGTTTAGTTATTAATTAAAAAATTAATGTAAATTAAATTATTATTGTTGTTCAATTTAAATGAAAAACATAAAATAATATAATATATAAATAATAGTTAAATGTGAACCAAAAAAAAAAGATTTTCACTTTATTTAATATTTTAACTAAGTTTAAGTTTAATTTTGGCTTAAGTTTCTGGTTGGCTTTGAAGCACGTTTAAGAGAAAATTTCAATTAAAACTTTTGTTTTTATTTTTGTTTTTCTTTTTGTTTCAAATTACTCCAGTTTTCCTATGAAAAATGCTAAATGAAAATATTAAAAAAAATTAAAATGAAAATGGAAATGGCAAGAGATGAGACAACTGCAACTGTTAGTGAAATTTGCGCAAAGAAGTTATAAAATATTTGTATATAACAATATGCAAATTAGCCGCAAATTAAGGTGTAAAAATGCATGACACAAAAACGCCTCTAGGAAATGCACAAAAACAAATTTAATTTTCAGCATGGAAATGCGAAAATTGCTCTAGCAGAAAACAGCTGAAAAAAGTCAGAAAACAAATGAAAAAAATAAATGCAATGAGCAAAATGAAAACGTCAAAATAAAATGCAAAGAAAAAATGCTAAGCGGATTGGCTCAAAGCAGCAGCAAAGCCAAAGGAAAAAGGACAAATAGTATAGTTAATATACTTAATGATATTTATGCTATATTGTTATTAGAGGTCTATTTAGCATAGCTTAAGTAACAGTTATACAGCTTAGGTTTATTATTTTAGCAAGCTTTCAATAATCTTAAGTATATATCGATATAATTTAAGCATTTGATTGAAAGTAACATTTAAGGATTATAAATTGTAGCATCTGCATTTAATTTATAGCTTACCATATTACCAGATTGCTGTTAGCTTTTTTGTTTTTATTGACCATCTTTATGGTGTCCAATTCGCATGGCTTTCTATTGTTCTCATCTTATTATTTTTATATCCATTGCCATTGACTGTGTTACCAGATGCACCCAGACCCTAGCCAAGTTATAAATTTCTGATCATTATTGTTGTGTTGTTGCTGCTTTCTAGCTGGCATTTAGCATTTTGGCAATGAAATCGAATTCATGAGCGCATAAATTCTTCATTGTCTTTTAATTTCAATTTGTAATCTAATGGCAGTCGCTGACTTTCCACTTAGATAGGGATTAGCTACAGTTGGAATATACTGTAATAAAATGGAAGCTTCTAAACTATGCATAAATAGAGATACATTTTTTATATATATAATTGTTATCATATATATGATATATATATATTGATGTTCAGTATTTAATATTTAATTTAACAACAAAAGAAACTAACACTGGCTGCTGGGGCACTTCGACTCATAATATAACTTTTACTACAGATCAGTAGTTGAACTCAGTATATATAGTATATGTATAGTATATATATTATATATTAAATTCAATTTATTCAACTTTAAATATTGCATTATAATGATTGATTTAACAGCCTTAACACTCTTAAATTGTAGCTTTCCCTTTGACTTTGTTGAAAATCTTTGCATTCCTTTCGAAATCCACATGGATTTAGGCATTTCTTTAGACTTTCTGGTTATTATTTCAATTATTTCAATTCAGTATGCGATGAGTTTAAGGAGAAAAATAGAAAGAAAAGCAACGACATAAAGCATTAAATGTATATCTTTTAAATAAACTGGCGACATCATTTAAAAAGTCCGAGCCAAGTGTTCATATTATTTGTGCTTAAGTAATTGCTTTGTCTCTTCTAAACAGTCGCAAAATGTTTGTATAAAAGACGCATACATGATTTGAGTATGTTGCTTTTTTTTCACTTTTTTGTTTCTATTTTATATATACATATATATATATATATATATATGTATTTTGTTTTCTGTTTTATATATGCAAAAGGGGTGTACGGTGGAGGGAGGGGGAGGGGGCTAACATACTTTGTATGTAAATACAAGAGCAGGTGCCCAGTAGCAAGTGTTATGGTATTTGTGTCTTTTAGGTTTGCTCCGTTGGCGTTAAAATGATTTATGCGCATCGCATACGCGGCGTATACTTATTTTATTATTCTCTGAATGTTGACGAGGCGTGGCATGGCGCCTCATGCCTAACAGCTATATTTGCACATGCACGCTTTCATACACACACACACACACACACACACATTCTTAATCATGACAAAATTTAGACACACTCATACACACACAACACCCACACTTATACACACTTGCACACCACTCAACACTCTTACAGAAAAAGTCATGTCTACGGTTTTTATTACCATAAATTCTGTTGGAATCAGGCAGCCGACGGCGACAACGTCGTCATCAATTGGTATATGGCTTTATTATACCCTATATACATCAGAAATGACTCAAAAGGGTATAATATATTTTATTCAAATAATGTTCTATATATGTTCTTTCTATAGACTATAAGCACAACTTTTGAATTATAGAAATATTTGTATGATTTTATGTAGAGTATTTTGAGTGTGGATCATACTTTAAGTAGAGTGTCCTTGTTAGATATTTGCTGTTGTTACTGTTACTGTTACTGTTACTGTTGTTCCTTTCGCTGACTGCACAATGTCAGAGCTTTGACGTATTAACAATTTGTCATGCCAAATTAGGCAGAAGCCGGCGTCGTCGCGTTAAAATCAATGCACAGCAACTAATTACTTGCCATAGCATACTGTACTTTGCTCATTTGTACAGTTTGTACAGAACGTATCAACGATGCCCCTGCTTTAGTTGTATGACTTGCTGATTACTATGCTGCAACAGATGAGCTGCTGCCTCTGCTGTTCAGCTGCTGCTGTTGCAGTTTTGGATCACATTAACTGAGTGGACAGGGCACAGATGTGCTTGGAACTGCTGAATATTGCAAGTAGCAACTGATGATGTCCCAGTTGGCATACTTGGCTAAGCACAAATACACACACATACACACACATACACACACACACACATACATATATACAGAGTAAATGTGTGGCCAGCAGTTGGTATTAGTGTTAGCAGCAGCTGCATCTGCACTTTTCCAGACAAACACTCACTTTGATCATTTCTCATTTTCTCTGTGACACATGAGTCACCTCCCACTGCTACTTCTAGTAGTTACTTCATCTATTCTATCTGCAGCTGGCTCCATGTCACATTGTTCGTCTTGCGTGGTATTTTTATTAAGAAATATATCAAATGCACATAATACACACGGTCATGGCATACCCACATGATGTTGTCTACATGGACATGATTGCGGTTTGAAGGGATTATCCTTAAAATGACAGTCTCTTATTAATATAACAAACAATTTCACTCTTTCTCTCTCTCTCTCTAACTCTCATTTTAAAGTAAAAAGTTCTGCAACTAATTTAATATTATTTAATGCTGCTTTAACTATAACATTTGCCTAGTTTAAGTAGCATTGTTAAGCTGCATTATTTGCAACTTAAAGTGATATAAACTGTTCACAGTTTTTGGCTTAGTCCATGTTTAAAATTAAATCTCTGCGCAATTTTATGTTTGTGAAAATCGTAACAGAAAAAAAAAAGGAAAGCTAAGAAGAAAAAGTTTTATTGCGTACTTTTCCTGGCAATAAGCGAATTCTAATTTATTCATACAAATCTTGGTGATGCCAGACCTGGCTTTTACGGAAGAGCTTTGCTTAGGTGACCTTTTGCGGCGGTCCCTCAAACTGGGCCAAAAAGCCTTTGCTGCATTGTATATTGTTGTTCTTATTGTTGTTGTTTCTGTTGCTGTTGCTGTTGCTGTTTCTGTTGCTGATGTATATTGTAGTTGCTTGCTGATGTTAAAAGCAAAAGCGAGTGAACACTACTGCAAAATTTGCATAATCGCGTGAAGCTTATTTGTTAAAATGGAGCTGAGAAAAACAAAATGTCACAAATTACATGGTCCAATGACGGCAGCCAGCGTTCTGTGGATTGTAAAAAGGTCAACGTGCACGATATGTGTGAATGTGTAAATGCCTGTGTGTGTATGTGTGAGTATATTTTAAGGCTTAGCAGTAAGTAGTTGTAGAAGTATTTTGAATAATTTGCATTTAACATGCGCGACATAAGAAGCAAACAAATAACGCCTTAGACTTCAGCCGCAATGCTGCCTATATCCTGGCCTGGCCATAATGCTATATGGCAATTTGTCAAGCTACTAAGTGGCATAGGCCAACCAGTCGGCATTTAGTTAGTTGATTTGTTGCAGTCGTTTTTCGTCTAGCTAAATGCTTCAAATGCGATTTGCCATTGTTGAAGTGTGAGTGAGTGTGTGTGACATATATATATATATATATATATATATATATGTGAGGACATGTGACATGCAACCAAAAGTAAGCGCCTATTTCCGCAAGGCTGACGCCATGACGTATACTCAATCTTGTTTGAGCTTGAAGTCTGACTCTGTTTGCTGCTCTAATAACTTTCTTAGCATTAGTTATGATAGTTATAGAGTTGCAGAAGTTAAAGTTTATTGAACTAAGCAAGGGCTTCATCTCAAACAAATTAACATAATTTTGCTATGAGCAGGACTTTTGGAAGCATCACAAGCAGCAGCAGCAGCAATATCCTTAAGCAAATTGTTAAACTTTTCATGTAACGCAGCTGCAAGTCAATAAGCCATAGAAAACTTTACCCACATGATCAATTTCACAGAGATAACATACAAGATATATGTGAGTGAAAGAGTGAGAGAGAGAGAGAGAGAGAGAGAGAGGAGAGAGTGAGTCAAAGTATAAATTTGATTAATATTAATGTGTGTTAGGTTTTGTAGCCATACGACAAGGATAAGCCAGGACATGTAATACTATGACTATAATATCAATAAACCAAACGATACGATACGATACGATACGATACTATACGTTGGCTGGCATTTTTATGATTTATTATTGTTTGGTCAGCGGTCATCAGAGTCCATGTCCTTGCTGGCTTACTGGTTGCTGCTTAAATACATTTATATTGCATATTTCACCTATGCCAGGATCATGCTCCATTAAATCTTTTGCGACACATTCAATGAGCCCCATAACGTAAGCTCTAATACCTTTGTATATGTGCGTGTTCCTATGTGTGTATGTGTGTTTCTGACCAGCTAACCAACATTTTCATGTTGAGCATTCCACGTTTGACCCTCAAAGGTCCATGTTGCCACATTGCAATAATCGCTTGACCAGCGCCTGTTGTCGCCATGTGGGCAAAAACAAACGTTTGCCACTAATATCCCTTTGTTTATAAATGTACTAATGGCAGGGGTACTGGCTGATATTGTATTTCGTTTATGTTTTCTACTTTTTTTATACTTACATTTTCAATCCCTTTACCAAAAGCCTGAGCCAGCAACTGCCACCAGGAACGCTGAAAGCACCACAATCCTGACCAAAGCCGCATACATATCCGTAGTGCAAGCGACTCTCCTGTCGCTTTTCAAGTGATAAATTGATTGGACACCACGCACACACATACACCTTTCATTTACACTATATACATGTGTGTGTGTGTGTGTGTGTGTGTGTGTAGCATAGGCAACATTCATATCAGCGGTCGGGCGTAGTTTACTCCGCTTCTAGCTGCCGGGCATGTTGCGTGGCTACTTAGTCAATTTATGGTTAAGGTTAGTAGAACGACAGTGGTCAAAGGATAATAGTCACACACACACACATAGTTACTGCAGATGACTAGACACAGTAAGGTAGTGTAGGCATTTGCCTGGTTTTGTCTTTGACCTGGTCAAATTGTTTGTACAAGATCAAATTGCACTGCCCTAACCTCTGGCCGCTTTGTCCTTGTGACCATGTTAACGGGTATATTATATTCTGTTTCATGTACCCACATTAGGCATATAGACCATATAGCTACACTGTAAGAAATTACATATATATAATGAACATATAATATAAATTAATTTTCATATATAAAGTTGCAATTAGCACTCAAAGTAAGTTCTTGGAAGAGAAACTAAATGTATATATAACTTTTTGGCCACTTTATACCAATTTTCTTTTACAGTGCATAATCCAACAGACAGCAGAGATATACTAATATTTTATGTATATATTTTCTACGAACCTGTTTGGTTGCACACACTTTCTGTTTTTCCTTTTGTTTTGTCGTATTTTTCCTACATGCTAAATTATAATAAATGTCCTTGTACTTTTCCAAAAGACCTAATGCCACATTGAGTATTAATTTATGATGTGAAACTTTACCCATGCATACAATGTATATGCTATATTGTATGTTGTATGTTGTATGTATGTGTGTGTGTGTGTGTGCTATTGTATGTTGTGTATGTATTTTTCAGTATTTTCCCACCCAAGGTATATACTTTAATGTTACTCTACATGCTGTTTGTTCTTTTGTTATAAATTATATCGACAAATATATATGGAGCAATTTCATATTTTTTTTTTATCCTGTCGAGAAAGGATAGAATTGTATTCACTGTAAAATATATATTTATTTTCTTTTTAAAGTTGAAAATAACTAAAAACAGTTATATCTGCAATCTATAGCAATTTCTATATATATAAAAGTAAACATATAATAATCATCTATTCAAATTATTAATGCCAAACTTTATTTGACAAATTTCTCCCTAGAAAGAAAATAGCTTGCACTTTGAGAGCAAATTAGGACTTTAGCTCTTTACAGCTGTCAATAATTATGCAAATAAAATAATAGTCAATATATCAATATTAATGTGTCTTTTCTTATATTTTTACTAGTTGCTCATACAAATCTTTTGCGAGTCTGAAAAAGTGTTGAATTTGCCTACTAATTGCCTTTCCATTTACTTTTTTCACCCAAT
The DNA here is from genome assembly GCA_037044455.1 of Zygothrica quintamaculata. NCBI lineage: Eukaryota > Metazoa > Arthropoda > Insecta > Diptera > Drosophilidae > Zygothrica > Zygothrica quintamaculata. The sequence continues at coordinate 33,339 of JBAMBS010000915.1, read as the reverse complement.
TTAAAAACCATTTGTGCAGCGCATTTAGCGAAGACACAGCTCAGACAGAAACCTAGCAACAACTAAGCCTTCTTTATTGGTTATCAGCACTTGATAGAAAGTTTTATTTATGAATATATTTAACTATATATTTTTGCTTTAAAACGTTAACTTTTAATATTGCAAGTTAAAATGGGGAAAAAATCAACAGCGAATTCTTTTTTAATTGTTATACCTTAGTGCACACAATATAAAATATTTAATTTCAGCTTGTTATATAAATATACAATAAAAATTTTTTATATAACAGCGTTGAATTTTTGCTGTATTAATATTCATGCCATTAACAAATATTTTTTTGTAAGTACTCTATATAGTTCAGAGCCATGAACTACATTTGGAAAATAGTAAAAAAAAAGAGAAATGAGAAAAAGAGAGAGAGAACAAAAAACTGAAAGCAAAGTATACATTTTACACAAGATTATTTATAAATATTTAAATGAATGTGGCATTGTTTTTATTATTGCTGTCAAAATCGTGGTAAATGGCATTCGTGACATCAAGGGTGTTCGGGTATTATACAAATATATATATATATATATATATATATATGATATGATGTGCTTCATTACTCATATAATATGCCTCATTAAAAATAATAAACTGTCAAGCAACTGAATGTTATTTTTTATTTATTTTTATATGTTTCTGTTTCTTGTTTTTCATTTCATTTTCTATGGTAAATTTGAAATTTTTTTGCAAAATTAATTGCGCGAAGTGTATACACAAGTATGTTGCAAATATGAAACAAACTTTCATCTTTTTGTTGAATGTCGAAACAGGACTTTCACAGCCATTCGCTTTGTACTTGTAACTGTATCCTTGAAATGTATATCTGCCATATTTTCACAAAAAGCATAGCTGAATTCTCTATACTGCCATGAATACATATATATATAAATATATTTATATATATAATATTGTATATGTTGGTACTAAATGCGGTTTCTCAGTTGCTTTTCGCTGTTTTCTTTTTTAATTTTAATGCGAATGCTGCACACAGTAATGGGCGTTGAAGGGAGAGGTGTTGGTGTTGCTGTTGCTGCTGGTGTTGCTGGTGTTTATGGCAGCAGAAAAGGCCATAAACTGAACAAAAAACATATTTTGCTGTCTGAGTGTATGTGTGTGAGTAAGATTATGCATGTGTATGGGTGTAAGCTAAACGACATTTGGAAACTGCAGCTAAAATTTACAAAAGCTTAGATTTCATAAACTGTGCCTGTAGCTAGTGATGAACTCGTGACTAGCATATAGAAGTTCAATACCGATAGTTAAGAAATAAAATAAGATTTAACAAAGAAAACAGTTACTTTAAAATTGGGCTTAAAGTATTTTGTTGCATACATTCCTTGCACATGTTTAAAACAAGCAGGAAAATGCAAATTTTCAGTTGGGAATTTAAAATTTTTGTTTAAACCCATTTACCACACAGAGCTGCAATCATCGTCTTGCTGCTTGTCTCCTAAACACCCACCAACACACATACATACATATATATGTGCATAGATAGGAGCAAGACAATGCAGTGGGATTTTGACGACCATGGTCCATATGAGCCACATGTTGTTTGGGGCTTACTGCAGCAGGGGCTGAGGCTGCGGTTACTTGCGCATTTGTTTGCAGTAGAAATTAAAATGTTTACACAACCGAATGGCCGAATGCCGACGACGTTTTGCATTCATGTTGTTCTTCTCTTTATTGTTGTTGTTGTTGCTTGCTGATGTTGTTCTTTATGTTATCCAGTGCATGTCCTTCAACAACATTTTTCTGTACTCGTTTGTGCCAGCTGCAGTTGAAGAGCTGAAGGTGTTGCTGTCGTCATGCCTTGCTCACAGCCCCTCAATGCCTCTCAATTTCCCAACGCAGAAATTCCCATTCAACTCGTGGCGCTAGGCATTTGCATACCAGCAAGTTGCATTCGAGATATGCGCATACAATACTATACCATAAAAAAAAGTCACTTGTTTAGGAAGTTTTCATTTAAATGTCAACCACTTTGTGTACATATATACACACATATATTATAAAAAAAATGTGTATAAATAATAATAATAATATAGACATCCTTATATAAATATTTTCATGTCGGAATTGTACACATTAGTTACATGCCACACATATATATATATCAAATCAAACTAATTGTTAGACAACATCTTAAGTTTATTTATTTTCGCTTAAAGCATTTCAAGTAGCCACAACTTAACACCGTTTTAATCTGCCATTTGGCAATGCAACCATTTCCGCTTCCGGTGCATGAGGCTAGCCGCAAGAGAGACTGAAGTTGTGCAGCTAGAAACTTCAGTTGAATCAAGGTGCTACTCAGCAAATAGTCGTTACACGATTCATGGCAACTTCTTAACGCCAGTTTGTTTGGCTAAAGTGCAGTTGAATATTTTATGAAGTTGCCAAGTACTTCGACTTTACTTGGACAAGCCGGAAACCACAGCCCAAGGCTGTCAAACCAACAACTACAACTGCTACAACTGCTTGACTGAACAAAATAAAAATAAAGAAAATATAACCACAGATTTCAGCATGAGCAATCTAAAATGATGTCCTTCGAAACTCGATGTATATACATATGTATACTACAGTAAATAAATAAGATATTACAAGTACAAATTTATATATATATATATACATATATATAGAGCTAGAAGCTCATCAAAGGATGCAGGAGCAATCAAGCAAACTAAATCCTACTTATAATGCACAAGTAAATGCACATTTGTAAAACATTAGGTATTTCAATTTCTTTACAAAATTTATTTATTTAATACTATTTAAACTTAAAGCAATGCTTTTTATACAAACTTTATATAAATTTCAATTGTTTTTAAATATTTTGATTCTTTTTAATTTATTTTACAGCTCAAGAATCAATTTAGCTGCATAATTTTTTAGAATTTGTTCAATTGTAAGAGCAAAAAACTTAATTAAAGTTTATTTGTTGAATTATTTTAATATGCTTTACATTTTCAGCTCAATCCATACTTATGGCCAATATATTTTAGTGAAAGCCATAACTTGTTTTTTTATTTTTTTGCTGAGTTTGCCAATGTCCAGCGGCAATACTGTGCTCAGGTGAGCGTGGCTTTTGCTGCAAGTTGAGGCTCACAGGAGGAGCTGAAAACCAGAAACTTGCTAAAAACAGAGAAAATCAAGAAGAACAACAAAAACAACAAAAATAAAAATAGAAATAAAAATAAAAATATAAGAGAGTAAAGCATAAAAATAAAGGCAAGAAAAAAAAACATATTTCTTTCATTTTGACTCCTTTGGCCAAGTTTCTGTTGGAGTTTCTGTTTCTGTTTCTGTTTCAGTTTCAGTTTGAGTTCTTGTTTTTTGGGTGATTTATATAGAATACAGTTCCTCGCTTATTTGTCTTTGTTTATGGCTGACTTTTTGTTAGCCTCCTTTACCATTCTATAAGCCTTCGCCTTCGCCTTCGCCTTTGCCTTCGTTTTCATTTTAGTTTTCCTTTTCTTTTATTTTCTTCATGATTTCTTCTTTTTTTTTTGGGGAGCTTTTCGTTATGGCCGCCAATTGAATTTGCTTTTATTGCATTTATTGTGGGTTGTGACCTGATGCCTAAGACGTACGAAACATTGTTAACCATAAGAGTAGAAGTATGAGTTGGAGTAAGAGTACGAGTAGTAGTCTTATATGGCTGGCCCAGTACATTATCTCTAAATAATTTATGTTTGTATACATTTTAATTTAATTTATTTGTACATTCAGACTATTTGTTTTTGTTTCTGTTGCTGTTTCTATCTATTGTGGCTGTAGCTGTGGCTGTGACTGTAGCTGTGACTGTAGCTGTGACTGTTGTATGTTGCTGTATGTTTGACCAGCAAACAAACCACTAACATACACAATAAATTCTTCATACCGATTTCGACTATATTCCTGTATGTGTGATTGTGGCAAATTCAATATTGATTGAGTAGCCGTAGAGTTGGCTTGCTTCACCAAATAGTTACATATATATATAAACCTACATATATATACATATAATATAAGATACGTAAGTTACGATTACTCGTAACGTAAAGGCCTCCATGCACTTCAGTACCAACGTAATTGCTTCTATTATACCATTTTTATGAAGATTGTTTCTCTTTTTTCTTGGCTTTTCGATTGCACTTTGGAGAAATTTCGTTACACATAAGAGTGATAAAAATATACAATGTACTCACATAGTCAATAAATCTGACATATACCACATACGCCACAATAACATATAAATTATATATATTTATATATATATACATAAAATCCATTTCTAAGTTAAAGCTTAGAGTGAACTCTGATCTAAGTCATTTTGCTTATATCGCTTCCAAGACTCTAAGCAGCTTAATGCATCTCCTACACCAATGATTCATATGAGATTAATTAATTTAAATTAAATATTAATTATTAATTATAACAGCTTAATAACTGATTGATTTATACATCAAATGAAATTTAAAATAATTGAAGTTTATTAATTAGTGATTTTATCTTTAATTGGTTTTAATATGTTTACCTTAAGGTAGAAAATTATTTAATTACTTTTAGATACTGCAAGTAGTTGAGTTTTATGTGGAATATCATTGAGTAAAGTTAGATAAATTTTTATTTTAATTGTAATAATATTTTTTATTAAATTATTAATATTTTCAATATATTTAACTTCGTTTATATGGTGTGTACACACTGTCAAACATAGCTCAGGTGCTTCAACATAGAACAAAAGCTAAAAGAAATCAATTTTAGTCAGAACAGTGCATAGTTGAGCCAAGAGCTTAACTCCACAGGATCCTAAGGGCCAGCTTAAACTGTTTTACCTAGTAGGGTGCCATTTATACACATACATATACGCAACGGTGTTTACATGTATGTGTAAGCCTTAGATGCATGTGTGTTAATGCTGCACAAATTAACATTTATAGCATATTGTGCGTAGCATTAGTATGCAGGAAATTTGCTTTTGATATGTTAAACAATTTGCTGTATTCCTCAGCGATTTTATTCAGTTAAATATATATATATATATATATACTATATTCTTATAGAAATTTTCTTAAATATATGTTTTTGCAAAGATCTTTGAGTATGCTTAATATAGTAGTCGTAATGCATTAGCGTAATGCAAAGCAGAGAGTCAAATGCAAATGTAGTTTTAAATAAAGAAAATACATGAATGTAAAAAGAAGTGAAACAAAGGCGCTTGGATCTGTTTTAATGCAGATTTGCGTCCTGTGTATGGATTTTTCAGTTTCTTACAATGTCCTCATGCTACATGTTCTGTTGCAAATGGAATTTTTATGTAGTTTTTCTAGCTATATATATATATATATATATATTTACATATATATAAGTATACATTTCAAGGTTTATGTTCGTCAGACTGAAATGACTCCTAACTGTCGTTGATCATATTTTGCACTCCGGATGTTGTTGTACACGTAATTTACATAAGCATAAAGTCCTTCGGTTATACCCATTATGTAAGAGACATTTGCTACTTATATAAGCTACACTGCCATTGGTATTTGACCCGCAATCAGACACTCATCAGACAGAGCTACTGTCACAGCTGCAATCCGGCTATCAACTTGAGTGAAGTTTATAACTCCTAATAGTCAAACAGGCATAAACTTAGCAGCTGCAAAGTTTGTCCTACATTGATTCAAACTAAAGCTAAAGTCAATTTCTGTGTCAACAATGCAAAGCCTTTTTGGGGTTCTGCCTACCCTCTCACTCTCTCTGTCTATATGGTATATATAACTCGACCCTTACCACTTAGTAAGCCCACTCCAATGTTGACTCTGACAATTTGGGTAACATGTTCAATGTCCTGTAAGCGGCTTTCCCGGACAGCACAGTTTGATTGCCAATTAGTGATTGGTCAGCCTTACCACCAAGCTCCAATCATTCACAGATCCAACCACATTCTATTCTAATTCCAATTGGAACTTACGCAGTAATTTGTATCAGTTACGCTTGAATTATAATTGGAATTTCTTCTATAGAATTTGTGTACTAATCGTTCTAAACTATTTCGATTGTTTAAGGTGTTTCATTTTTATTATTATTATTCTACTTCTTATTATTATTATTCAATTAAAATATTATATATATATGTATTCTATTTATGTAATAATAATTGCACACACAGAATATTTATGAAATATTTCTTATTTTGAGTTTTATCTGTCAATATGTCGATTTTATGTCATTTTAAATGATACTCTTAAAGGATTTAACATGCTCTCTTTCAATGAGAGAAATTTAAGCATATAAAAATATAGTTGCATTTGAATGATAGTTGTTGTTGTTTTAGTTATTCAAATGAATATCTTAAATGACAGTTTTGTTACTTACAGTCAATTTCCTGTTACTCGGTTTGCCAAGAAGATTGCAACATTGAAGCGTTTTACTTGTGCTTGTAACAGATTTATATTTGGCACAAAACATCTAACCAAACCACAGTACAGTTATACACCATGCCACATAGTACAGTTATACGAGGCAAGGAAGCTAACGATTCAGACTCAGTTTAGTTGCAAGGATGTTGCGCTTGATTCGCGAAGCTGCTTGTTAGCGTTGATTTTATGCAGATTTTCACGGAAATTTATGTTGAGCTATGCAAATACATTGTAGGTGCGCTGAGTAAGATATGGATATGAAAGAAAAGAGGGTGGGAGGGAGAATGTAACAAAATAAACGCAATGAGAGCTAAAGAAGTAGATGAAGTGTATGATACATTCTAAATTGATTTATGTATTTTTTTTTTGTTTTTATTATTGTTGTTGTTTTTCTCAGCTTTTTGTTTTAAATTGGCATAAACAAAGAGGCAATTCAAGATGCTTGATTACTTTTTTCGGTATGGATTTCCTTTTTTTGGGGGATAATCGTGTTGTTGTGCTACTTCTGCCACAACAACAAAGGTGCAACATACTCTTTTTATGCTCATTGTGTCAAGTGGCTCATAAATTTCGCTAACATCAGCAAACCATATTTCATAATACGGCTAAAACGTTTCGGTTACAGGTATTTACAATGGATACAAATATCAAATTTATTGCTAATTAGCAACAAAACTTCTCACACTCAATAATTTTGTGTCTCTCTATATGTGTGTGTCTGTGTGTGGGTGTATGACATGCAAATGTGATACGAAACTTTCTCTATTGGTGAATTAATTTGGATTTCATTGGGTCGTGCCAGAGGTGTTTGCCTGGAAGGAGTAAGCGACTCTTACCTGACAGACAGATTAGCCTATTGCCCGACCAGATAAATTTTGCTGATGTCAGCAATAGTGTGTGTCTATGTGTATGTGTGTGTGTGTGTGTGTGTCATTGAGGTTAAGCATATGTGCATATCGACATATACAGCAGTAGGTATAGGTTTATATATGTTTTCGGAAATAGCACGCCCTAACGCCCCCCATCAGCATAGAGCTCTTTTAGGCGCCATAATTAATAGCAGCTTAACTTATAATTACGGTCACCCCAAAACCACAGGCAACCGTTTTAGCCTAATTGTTGAGGTAGGTTTGTTACTAAATTAGTTGTTGTTGTTGTTCTTGTTGTTGTTGATGTTTTCTGAGTTCACTTGAATGCTTGAGCTTAGATTCTATTGGATTATATATGTTAATTTAAAGGATTTTAAACATAAAATAAAACAAGTTAAAAATCAATATAATAAAACAGTTTATATTTTTATAAATGGAATACTTATATATAGTTTAATAATTTATATAAATATTTCTATTAATGTTGAAAGTTAGTATATAAAAATTGATGTAAATCTGTACCATATTATGATCTGGTTATACTCTGATACATTTAGATAAAATTTGCTAAAGTCAATAGAAAAGTTATTTAAATATTGATTTAGGAAAAGCTAATGGAACAATGGTTATTTTTTTTTTTGAATACAAATTTATATTCTGCGCAATTTTAAATAGATAAAAAATAATTTTAAATTATAAAAATAATATATATTTAATATAAAAGAAATGAATTTGACTTTTCATTTGTGGTTAGTGAATTTTAATTTTAATTTTTAGCTAATAAAATAGTTTTGGCTTCAATAATATGATGGATTGATGTGTGGAAATCAAATTAGAGAGAGAATAGATAAAGAATAACAAAACATCAAGGTATATATATATAAATAATAGTATATATATATATATAATTTTGTTGTTACTCAATTTGCCTTTTAACTTAATTAAATACATAAACAAAAACAAAATCTATAGAAGTTTCATGTTTATTTGCACACTTAATGCCTTGCCAATAAAGTTTTATGGGTTAACTGGAATTTATAGTTTTGTTTGTTTTCATTACATTTTGGCGCATTTTATTTGCTATAGTTTTATTCTTTGCTTTCTTTTTTATGGCCACAACTCAATTTATACATTAGTGGAAAATACTTTTCAATATATACTAAACTAAATAGACAACTTTCACTTGTGAGCTGTGTATATAATTTATATATTTTCTTATGAAAATTATATTAAAATAATTATATAGAATATCTAACCATAAAATATTTATGATACATTGCAAGATAAACACAATTTTTATGTGTATAGAAATTAATGGTTAACGATTAAAATATTGACACTAATTGAATATAAAGTCAACAGTAAAGCGTTTAAGCGTTTTGTAATTGTTCTGATAAGAAATGATATATGGCTATTATATGACATGACTTTAAACTGAACCGAACTGAACTGAACTGAACTGAACTGGAGTGAACAACATACAAGGGAAAACAGTAGACGGCAGGCTTTAATTTCAAAAACGAGTAATTTATGTGCCACGCCGTTGAAAGGAAAATGTGCACCAGTTTTGCTGTGTGGCCGGAGAGAAAGTAAAAAATAAAAAAAAAAATCTTACGAGATTTATAAGAAGTAATATTAATGTGGCAACGCGTCTTCAAGGCAATGTTGCCAAAAGCACAAAAGAAAAAAAAATAAGAAAATAACAAAAAACACAAACCAAATTCTTACCAAGAAGTACAACAAAATATCTACCATTGGAGCAATGGGAATGTGGCTGATGAGTAGGTCTCACTGACTAGACCGGAGTAAAGGGAATCTTTTTGCAGTGACCAAGTAACAGTAAGTTTACAGCACACCAAATGCGAATCGAATTTATTTTATTTAGACCAACATCTTCTCTAACCATACCCACCCCGCCCTATCCCTTCCTCGGTAGTCGAAAAGCGAAACTTTTCGCGCTTAGTTGCCTTCTAAAAGCATAAAAACACAGTTCGCCTGGTTTGCCTCAAACTTGGGGCGCTTTTCCTCGAATTTTCTTTATGCCGTATTCTTTTCGCTTTCTTTTGGGCACATTTGAAGTTATTTCAAAAGTTTTCTTTTTTTTTTTCTTTACCCCATACCAACAATTTAACTTGTGCTTCATGTCCTTTTCCCAGTCACCAAATGGCAACTTATCGCATTGTGCGCGAAAAACTGCCGGAAATTGAAATAAAGAACACTTCATATGCCCGTTTTGCGCATTAAAAACAATTCCATATAAAAAAAAACTATCTCTTACTATATATATATATTATATTTTCATATTAACAGCAAAACTTCCCAAAGTCTCAAACTTCAAACTGGGATTTGCATTAACTGAATAAAAGCAAATTTTCTGTCTGCTCTTTGACCTGAATGCTAAGCAACGGTTTACTTAGAGAAGACTCTCAATCTTTAGATTATATATAGATCTTATTTTAATAGATAAATAACAAAGTTTAATTAAATATTTTACAATATATATTTATAGTATATTTAAGCATTTCTTTTGTAGTTTTGTAAAATGAAACGTGAAGCTAACAAAACAAATTTTCATTTTATTTATTTTTATTTGTGTTTCGCGTAACAATCGTGAAAATACGTATACTGTTGGATTACAATAAAGCGAAAATCCTGTAGAGCAAATCACCTGAGTCCATGGACATGTCATGGAAAGGACATTTAATACAACAAAAAAATCTACAACAACAACAACAAAATAAATAAAAATAAATCAATTTAAAGGCAATTTTCATGCAACGAATCGAAAAATTCGAGCTTAACATGCTGACGATATGCTTCCGGGGGGCACTCATGTTTCACGAATATCTTATCCTCTTCCATATAGTTTGTTTTTTCATTTCCCATGCTACTACTACTACTACTACTACTACTACTCCGGCATCATTTTGTGCTTGTGTTGTTTTTGTGTATGTTTGCCATTTGGTTTTGGGATGGATTCGTTGTTGAAAATACGCTATATACGTATATATATAGCGTTATATATATATATATATATCGGAGTATAGTTTCATTTTCAGTTTTCAGGCTGCGTCTCGCCCAGTGGCTCGACGTAGTAGTATTTATCCATCACTGACAATGTCAAATATATTACCCATGATGAATGACTCTGCGGATTTGATGAATGTGTTTTGTGGCTTTTCGCCTGCTACGTAAACGGTCGCAATTCAACATCTCTCACTTGCTCTCTCTCTCTCTCTCTTTTTCTCTCTATATATATACATACATATATCTATGTTTATATGTTTATAACTCGGAAGCATAAAAAATAAGATATATATATATATTTGTATGTGTAAAAAACAGTAGAGAATCTGCACATGATTTATAAAATTTCAATGGCATTGTATGCAGATACGTCACTTTTTGACATAGGCGTCCCATTTCAGCTTTTCCCAAATCAAACAATAACCAAACACTTAACACAAACACACATTTACCCATACTACTACTACTACTACTACAAACTATATTATTATATGTCTAATTTTACATTTTAAAGTCTTTTAGGCTTAAATATTTAACATATAATTAACTTTCAGCTTAAATTATGGAGAAGAAAAAGTTTTTTGTCAGTGTAAATTGTTGTAAATGCTAAATAAATAAACTGATATCAGCATAATAATAGGGAAGATTCTATTAAAATATTCTCTTTAAGCAGACGGACAGTAGGTAAGGAGCATAACAGTCACATCGTCGCCTCTCACATCAAAGGAATCAAGCCAAAAGCAACAGCAAAAGGCAAACGAATAAATTACTCAGAAAGAACGCACGTTCCTGTAATAATGACTGGTCAATTTTAATGACTATACGTAGTAGCACGCACACGTACACGCGTTTACATATATATGTATGTGTGTGTGTGTGTGTATGTATGGTAGCAAAGGACACACAGACAGAGAAACAGCACAGCCTCTATAAAGGCAGACTCCACGGTACGCCCAATGGCTGATAAGTCCATTGCGGCAATTGAACGAGTTTGTGCCAGTATCTGTCTGTCTCACTGTCTGTCTGACTGTCAGTAACGGCTTGTCCTGTGTGCAAGTCCTTTAAAAAGATGTCAGTGTGTAAGCGTGTATGTGTGTGTGCATTGTAAGCTAAAGAAAAATGCTGTGGTAATTACATTAACAGCACAGCAAGTAAGGAAAATGTTGTTGTTTATTGAAGACAGTTGAGATGTAACAATTTTCATTAAGATTGAAATATGTATCTTTATTTATGGTTAGAGAAAATTGTTGGTTGGTTCTTGAGTAAACAGGTAGAACGCCAATTGAAGACTGTTAATTAAGTACATATAATAAACTTGAATAAAACCAAAGGCTATATATATATATATATATATATATAAAACATACATTTAATGAGCTATAATTTATATATATTAAATTAAATGAAAACAAAAGTTTTATAATAAAATAAATATAATTAATTATAATGTACTCTAAATAAAGTCAAACTATAGTTTATTGACTAAAGATTAGATAAGTAAAAGTTTTATATAGAACTGCTTAAATATGTGCTATATAGAAAGAAATTCTGTTGTTCAGAGTTGCAACTATTTGCTATGATTTAACATTAATGATGAAAACAGAGCAACAACAACAGCAACAGGAAAAGCAAAAGAACAGCAGAAAAGCAGAGCAGATACCAAAAATCGACCATTTGGGGCCACAAGTGCATTTAATGATACACAGCTAGCTTCTATTAGCCATTGAATGGGTCATTAAGTACAGTCTCTGACATGTTTTATGGCCACGAAACATGTTGTCTGTTGGCTGTGTGGGGCATTTTTTGAGCAAAAACTTTTAAAAATTTTTACACTGCTTTTTATTATTAGTTTTGCATAAATATTTTATGGAATTGTAGTCAATAGTAGGAGTAGAATAGGAATAGAAGGGGAAGCAAAAGGAATACATAATATATATAAATATATAATAGAAAAGACAACAAGATAGCATGAAGAGCAGCTTTAATTAAATTTTTATTGCATTTTTGACATTTGTTTTCTTGTTGTTGTTGGATGTTTTCTTTTTTTTTTTGTGTCTATCGCCGCGTTGCGTGTCTGCCATTAGAAATGTATTTAAAGTCTGGCCACGTGCCAGAAGCAAAATTGTTATCAGAAAAACATTAATGCGACAATTACGACATTTTTAATTGTTTTTAAGTCAAGCACTCGTTTATTGCCCTATTGTTGTATATAAGTATTCGTTATTCGTTATTTGTATATGTATTCGTATACGTTATTTGTATTTGTATTTGTATTCGTATTCGTATTGCCATATTGCTGTCATGTAGCCAGCGCATTGTCCTCCAGCTCGAAAATGGGTAATTAAAAACGTGTTATAAAGCAACTGCGTAAGAAGAAGGTTGACAAGGAATTCTCTCACTCTCTCCCTCTCTTTCTCTCTCTCTCTCTCTGTTTGTCTTTAAGGAGGGGGCGAAATGTGTATGAAAACAGAGACGCGTTAATTACCGCTTGTGTTGCTTGTGGGGCTGGAAATTAATGTTCATTTTAGAAGTATTTTAGTCCATAAAATGAATGACTGATGACGTTATAAATGCTTTTGCCTCAAACTTTAAGAATGAGATAGCGAAGACAAGGTAAGTGTGCGAGTGTGAGTGTCAGTGGGAGTGTAAGTGTGAGTGTAAGAATGAGAGTTAAATACACATTGACACTGTCAATATAAACTTTGCACTATAAACTTCAACCAACTGGCAATATCAATAGCAACTGTCAATAGATGAGAAGTTTTTCGTTATTTTTTTTTTATGCTCTACTCAGAAACTGCTGCGCTTCATTCAATTAATAGTTTTAGCTTTAGGTATTCAAGGGATGTGATGCGAAGGCGCTAATTGCTTGTCGAGAGAGAAGGCGAAAGAAAAAATGAAAGTAAAAAAAAAAAAATGGGAAAAAAAAGAATAACGGAGTTCAGAAAAGTGTAGAAAATATGTATGCAAACGCTCGAAAAGTTGCTGGAAATTTCATTAAATTTTCATTTCTAATTTTCCAAATGGATTAACGCTAAAAGATGCAGAAATCTTTCATCATAATTAGCACGCAGTGCTGGCCAGTAACCAACACGCAGAGCACATAGTTGTCCTCTCTTAATATACATACACACACACACACACACAGACATACCTATACTAATACATATCCATTTATGAGCTTGGCCAAGCAATGTGCTCTGTCCACTGCCCTCAGATTTTTCGTCTCTTTGTCTCTTTTGCTTCTTGCAACACTGACTAGTAATTCCTTTTTTTTTCCTATACCCTAACAAAGGATATAGCAATTTGATTCACTATAATGAACTCAATTCATACCTTTTCTTTATAATAATTTTCAATTTTCCTTTATAAACAAATTTATGCTTATTGTTAGGGATTAATTTTGTGTCAAATTTTATTTTGTTTAAACAATTTAAAATTTATTTGCTTAAATACAATTTAAATTTTTAGAAATTGCTATAAAAATATTTAATAAAAATTGTTTTCAGTGTATAAAATTGTCGGCACTTGCTATATATTATTACTTTATTTTTTTTTTATCTTCTTTTGTCTATGCTTTCGTTTCTATATGCAATGAAGCTCGCGGCATGGCCTTGCGCCTTGTTTGACTAACTCATTTTGAACAATTTGCGACTATAGAAGAGAAAGACAGAGAAAGAGACAGAGAGAGAGAGACAGCCAGGGACAGCATGTCCTTTTTTTTTTCTAGCCACGCCTGGTGTTTAATTAGGCGCCCAGATAAGATAATGTTACTCGTAAATGTGCTACAATCTGTTGAAATCTAATTACAGTTGCACAAAACCAGGCCGCAATTTTCATGGCTATCAATATTTAAGTAGTTCAAGTTGAAGTTGTACTTAAATCATTAGATAAAGTTTAAGCATTCTATAAGATATTTATATAAAATATATATATAAAAATATTGAAATAAATTTACTTTAAATAGTTTATAGTTAAGTTCAAGTTTTCTTTTCAATAATATGATTAGCATCATCTGTAGAAAATCATTTTAAAAATTTATCAAAGACCAGATTTAATTGCATTTGAATTTATATGAATAAATAATATTCTAAAAATAAGAAGAAAAAAAAAAAGAAAGTATAAGCTTTTAGCATTCAGCTTTTTACTGGCAAAGGGAAATATTTTCTCCTTCAACACTAAATCCAATTTAATTGAAAGCAAGAACAGCACGTGGTCACAGAATGCCATAAGATGAGATTTTTTTTTTTTTTTTTGAGAATTTACTTTTGCTATTACTTCTACTAAAGTCACCCACAATCCGAAAATACAAAGAGTTTTTAGCTTGTTCATAAGTCGCTCCCGACCGTTTAGATAGCATTATAGGGGAAGGAAGCGGGTTAGAGAGATACTAAGGATTTTAGAAGTCGAGGGTAAAAAGTGCATTTCCTTAGACGAAACTCGAAATGAACTCATTTCGTCTGCTGTTGGTATACAAAATTACAAAATACTGTCACGTATGTTGCTTTTTAGAATATTGCAGGGCAGATTCAAATGTTTATGCGGAGAGGCAAAGGCAAAGGCAACAGCAAAGGCAGAAGCCAAAGGCAACTACTAGAAGGAGGACAAGACAAGAACTAATGCTAAAGAAAATATCAAGTTCTAACATAAATTTGGGTCAAAAACTTTAATTTAAACGAGTGCCACAGTCGCCTTCAATGTTTGTTGTTATTTTCGTTGTTACAATACTTGCCAGAGTTATCTGCATTTGTTTGTTTTTAGTTTTTACTTTTTAGTTTTGTAGTTTTTAGTTTTTGTAAGCAGGCGGCTACAGCAAAAGGCAAAGCATCACGTATACGCACTGTGTAACAAACACAAAATACACATAAATTAGATGCACTTATAAGCAAAGCAAAAGCAACAGCAGCAACAGCAGCAGCAGCTGTAGTAAAAGCAAAAATACTATACTATACAACTAAAGGAGGTTACATTAGAATCGCATGCATTGCGGCAACTTGGCAGCATTGCATATGTAAGAAAGGAAATTTACTAATTTCAAAGTTTTGCACGCATTAACCTCGAAAATCTGCGCACAGGCAAATGCCGATTTGTACAAGATGAAGTGATGCAATGGTTTGGGTTAGGAGAAGCGCTGCTGGGCTTGCCATACAACTTGGAGACACTTGCAGTTGCAACTAGCACACATTCATATAAAATAGTAAATGCGACTACAGGCAGACATGCAACTAAAAGAGAGACACACTCACGCACACAGAGACTTCTTGTATTTGTGCAAATAATTTGGGTCACGATCTGTACAGGAGCTGAACAGCAATATGGGCAAGGTGGGGTGCGATGTGCTGCTGGTCGACAACTGTCTTGCATATTGGTTGGCGTTGCTCAAGTGAGGACCTTGTTGCGGCCGCGGTTGACAACAAGGGATAGCGAGAGACGCAGACAACGACGACAACGACAACGACGACAACGACGACAAGTTAACGCGACGTATACGTAACCCCTGAGCTAAGCCGGGGTAAAAACGGCTAAGGACAATAAAGACTTGGGAGTGCTGCAAGTCGAGTTGAACTATTGTCAAGTTTTAACCTCGATATGCAGCGATGTCAGATTAGACGACGTGCATATATCTACATCCATACAACAACACGCCCAAGCCCAACACGACCCAATCCCCGCCTCCCCGTACAACCACACAGTCCGCAAACCACTCCCTTTAGAAAGATTTGCACTTCTCCCATTGGAATGCAGCACCGTTGGGCACAACAAAAATGTTAAGGAAATGTTGCACGAGCTGCCGTGCCATACCAGGCCAATGTAGGGAACAGAGAAGTTGCCACCAGCAAGGGGAAGGCACATTCATCGTAATCATCGCAGTGTCGACAGAGACACAACTCAACGACCCTTTGGGCACACAACAACAACTAATGAAATGAAACCATGTGACAGCATTACATAAGCAAAGGTAAAAAACTCTAAATCAATTTCTTTAAATATTAAAAATTACAAATTTAACAGACAATTTTAATAACTTATGCATCTTATAATAATTGTTAAATATTTAAATATATTATTTATTTAGAGCTCAATTGAAATTTAATCTTTTGGAAATTGAAACTAGAAACAGAATTTTTAAGACTTCATTTAATTTTTATTTTCCTAACGAACTAAGCTGCATGTGGAGCCACTTTCGGAGGAACAATTTCAATTGTCAACCATTGTACACAGAATGAGATTGAGGTTGAGGTTGAGGTTGCGGGTGTCCACATTACAATGCCAACTGTTAACATTAGTATGGGCGTGGCTGTGTGTGGCAGTGTGCCCAAATGCGCCTAAGGCGCTCGACATGTGTGCATTTAGGTATTTCCATGTCAGTTCCAAATGCCACACGGTCGACGACGAACCCGTTTGTCCAACAAGTTCAAAATCATGTCTCGTTGCCTGACTTTTTGGGCCAGACCGAGCCATGTATACCCATGTATAGCCATGTATAAACAAGGCCAAAACAGGCACGCGAATTCATTGAAACCCACTCATTTCGCATAACTTAAATAGCTTTCTCTATAGATATATTTATATATAGCAGATTCTTTTGTTAGGAAAATTTATCAAGAAATTTAAAGAATTTTGAGTTCTTTATTTCTAAATTTTTATATGATATTTTGACATTTGTTGAGATAAAAATTATAATAGAAGCATTTAGTACAATGTTTACATTATTGATTAAGTTTTAAAGATAAACAACTTCTGACATGCAACAAATAGCATTAAGCAAACTAACAGAGTCATTGAAGAAAATAGAAAAAAAATAAAATAAAAAAATAGAAAAGAAAAAGCAAAAAACAAATAAATAAAAGAGCTAAAAAAAAGTTTTGCCAGACCAAATGAAAAAGTTCAAATAAACTACGGCAAACAACTCTCAACTCGTAATGCAGTTTCAATATACAAATCAATAAACACCCCAAGGATGTTGTGGCTGAACTTAAACAAAGGGCCAGAAGGGATATGTAGGACTTTAGCTCAACTGCACAATGCAGCCTCAACAAGAAACCGCAAACTGGTTGACTGGCCACAGTACTTGCTTTAGGTTCAAGAAACTTTATAGACATTTTATTTTTACTCGCAAAATGGCAAAATGGTAAAAGGGCAAAACGGTAAAATGCTAAAACGGTAAAACGCCACAAACGGAAGGTGCAACGGAATACTGCAAGACCATAATGTATCCAACCTGACTCACAGAGCCAAGAAACAGAAAAGTTAATGATGTCACTTGCACTTGCCGTAGGCCAACACACAAAGCCACATACAAATGTGAGTATACTTGCAAAATGCTGGTTCTAAAGGTAATTGGCAAGAAGACCAACAACCCAAACAACCCGAAGAAGCTAAAAAAGGGAAAGACAAATAACATGGAATGAACTCTCTTTCATTCTAACACATACAAAAAGATGAACTTAGAGCACAAAACCAATTTTAAGCCACTAAAAAGAAACTAAAACTTAGCTTCTAGCTTATACTTCAGAATAATTTAAATAATATTTTCAAAATATTTAAAGATTATTTTAGATTTGTTTTAGTATTTATATTAATATTTATAATTAATTTTAATTTAAATAAAATATATTAAAATTATTATTATTATTTTTAGTTTTAGGCAGTGGATTATAATGGAGAACATTCAAATCTTTCGCGTCTTTTTTTACAGTGAAAGCAAATAAGAAACTTTATAATGAGAGAGTATTGCCAGATATTTGGTAAGGGTGTTGCCACTTTGGTAGAATAATCGGCATTTGTATATATCAAAAGTAATCACTTTTTTGGAGGACAACTAATTCCACTTTGAAATTTTATATTTTTGCTATGGTTAAGATTGAGTGATTGAGTATTGTTATGTGAGCTTTACATAGGTTAACTTCTGCATCAAAATTATGCCAGAAGTGTCAAAAAAAATATCAACTAAAAATACAACATGTTTATTTTCTATTTTTAGGCAATTTATTTATATACAAATATCAGTAAAGTTGTTTGTGGGAAGACCCTATTGAAGCTTAAAGCTTGCCATAAAGTTATTTTCTAGTAGGCCAAGTAACTTGGCCTTGAAGAGTCACTAAAGAAACAATATTAGTGTAAATATTTAAATCAGGATACTTATTTAATTAGCTTTGTAAACTTATAGAGACCATTAAGTATATATATGTATAAAGATACATATTAAATTAATAATATATAAGCTACAGTTAAATCTGCATAGCTTTTAAGCTAAGCATTATAAGGGATAACTATTTATTAACATAAATGATGTACTCCAGCACATCTTTATATTGTACAACAAGTTAATCTTTAATTGGCAATCCAAAAACAATCACATTAGTCCTGTTCAAGGACAACCCTAGAGATGATAAAAAAAAGACTATAATCACGCTAAGTATTCAACAAAATTTCAAGCAATTAAATCTTTAAGTCTCGTTTAAAAAGTGTTTGCAGCTTTTTATTTTAAAATTTTTGTTTCTATTTTTTCGTATTTTTCTTTTTTTTTCCTCGTGGGGCAGCGAACTAATTATAAAACGGATGCGCCGGGTTTCTTTGGTCCTTGGGCTGTTGGATGAAGGGAGGAAGATAAGGTGGGAAGCGCTTTGTTAAAGGTCCAAAAACCAAACTAAAAAGGGACAGATAAATGCGACGGTCTACGTGGCGAATGAGAGTATTTTGCATAATTGTTGACCCAGAAAGTCGAAAAGAAAGCAACAACAAAATAGCTAAAACGCACACAAAAAAATGTGCAAAAGGAATAAAATGTAATTTCTCTGTTTCTCTTTTTTTCCGTTTTTTTTTTATCATTGCTGCAAGGATATATATATTTTTTTTTGTCTCCTTTTTTTTTGTTGCGTTGGGCGCCACCGCTGATTTGTAATTAGGAAACGGCCGCCAACTGTCGCCTTCGTTCTTGGTGCCAGGCATTGCGACTGCGGCTAAAGCCACGCCCCATTTACACCGCAGCGGCTAGGGGCATTAGCGAACTTTAAATACCCAAGTGCCATCTGCTGAGCCTCCCATTGCCACCATTTGCCACCATTCCTAACAGTAGCAGTTAGCTAAGAAAGAAGGGAACTGGTGCGAACCAAGCAAAATTAAATGAATGAAAAGCGCTGGAAGAAAAGTGTAAAGCAATGACGCCTCATTCCCAAAGGACATTTGAGCCAGGCAATGGAAAGCTAGCGCCACTTTGCGGCTTTCACAGACAAAGGCTTACTGGGTTGGGTTAAAGTCCTGGGGTGCTGGGGTCGTCGTAAATTTTCCCCCAGAACAACTGCAGCAACTAGTTAGAAAGCTGGGTAGATCGAAAAAGTTGCGGCAAAAGTTTATTAAAAATTTAAATTCACTTTTAATATTTTCTTTGACAAGCGCCTTCTTGTAGCAATCTGGTGCTCAAGGAAATGCACAAAATTGAAATTATTTTATGTCCGGTGTCAACGTTTTGAGCTTCCGTTTTACACCCTTTTTGTACATAAAGAGGAGGCCGGTCAAGAAACTTTAATTCTTTGCTCATTGATGCAAAGATTTTCAACTTTTTTTTTTCTATACGGATATTCGTTATTCTGTTCAGCGACCTTCAAAAGCCAGGGACACGCTCTTGTCCTTGCTTACTCATACTTACGATGTTTCTTTTCCACATAACAGCTCTCAAGGACCAAAGGAATTGCTGATGATAAATAGGTACCCAAATTTAGGGTTACTTTTGCATAATTTTCAAACTCTACATTCTTCACTTGCCAAAGTCTTAAACTAACAGAAGTTGTTTATTGCCTTATGGGATACAAAGTATATAAAGAAAACTTTGTATAAAATCAAATTGATAATTTAAAGTATTCATTTTTATTTAAAGTGTTCATTTTATATATTATAAGGTCTATGCTCAACGCCTTCCTGCTGTGTATAAAAAAGCTTAGATAACAAACTGAAAAGTTAATTTTGTTGTATATTAAATCGCTTTTGGCTGATTTGCTTAAATATTAAGTACTTGTAAGCCATGAATTCATTCCAAGTACAACCAACTAGTACTGAAGTCAAACACAGCTAACTAAAAGTAAGTTATTTCCTTAAGACGCATCTGCGGTAGAAATCTGCGTTGCTTTTCCGTTTGTGTTTTCCAAAGGAATTAGCTCGACTCAACGTCCATGTTCAGGTGGCTCCTTAAGGTACATTTCTATGCTTTACCTTGTAAGATGTGCTACTACGACTAGAGCCATAATAGGCGCCATAGAATGCATTCAAGCACATAGAAAAAACACACTTTCAATTTGCAAGCATTTTACTGTAATGGCAGCAAAGGGAGATGAATCACATTGACGTTGCATACGGAAGTCGGTTTCTTTGTAAAAAGCTAGTAATAAGATCAAAATGTGAATGTACTTTACATTTCCGGCATAGTTTGACCCTGTTTCTGGTATAAAACGAAAAAGAAACCAAACAGCTTGGCCAGCACAGCTCCAGGCTCTAGCCATCCTTCAATGTGCAGCTTGTTATAGAACTAATGCTGAAGCAGTGTAATGCACTCAATGTACTTGTTGGTAGTTTCCCTTCTTGGAATGTGTACTCATTAGAGCTCATTTAAAATATTATGTGACATTCAACAAAATACTTACACGATTTCTTTTAATCTAATACAAAGTATGTCAAAATTAATTATGTCTCTTATTGCACGTCAGCAACAAATTCATCAATAATTCTTATTTATTATTAAAATATTATATTTGGTATAAAGTAACTCTTTTCTAATGGTACGAGAAGTTATAAATTACATTCATTTACAATTGGGATTCATTTAAAAGTGTCATCTCTAGTAGACATGTTGTAGCTAGTCTTCGAGTAGCTGGGCAGCACTTTTTTCATAGCCAATGTGCTTCAGTTTAACACATATGCATTGGTATTAAAAGCAGTTTATTTTTAAATTAAATTTCTATTACAACTCTATCAAAATCTCTTTTATAGTTGTAGGAATTAATTTGAAAAATTCATTTTTTTTTATTGAAAAAAAAAAAGTTAAGTATTCTCTGAGTAACCCTTAAAGCTGAAGTATTTATTTTATTTATTACCATAAAAAAATACTATGAATAGATTGTTGATAAATTCTTTAATTTAAAATACCAAACGTTTGCAGTTATTTTAACAATTTTCGTCCTTGCTGAATATCCATGTTTTTATGGCAATTGTCCTTGTTCCAACTAGCAGCTGTATTAAGCATTCAATCAGACCATATTTCCAGCTCTTACATAATATATAAAAAAGCATTCATTTATGCATACATATACATACGTATATATAAACATATGTATGTGTGTGTGTGTGTGTGTGTAATACTCTTATACATAACTTTACTTAACTGCATATCCATATGAATATGGCACCTGAATTTAACACAAGTTTCCGGCAATTCACAATTCAGTATTTTCAATAAAAATCTGTTATAACTTTTTCGCATAAGTCCTTAAAAGTGTTTCATACTCGTCGACTGTAAACATTTCTCGAATGCATTTCGATATATACATATATATTCGATAATTATATATATATATATATATATATATATACACTGATTAATAAATAGTTGAATTTAAAACTGTTTGCTTTTACTTTTTCAATTGGTAAATTTATTTTAATAATCTTTTTAATTTTTTGCGCTTTTAATCAGAAACTATAACTTCAATGCGTAAAATATTAAATTTTTTATTAATGCAAAATTGTGCAGCAACAATTGCAATGCAACGGAGAGTCAATTATTTATATTAAAAAAATTTTCATCAAATTACATTTGTATATAAAATTTGTTTTAAAACATTTTCATATATCAAGTAAAATAATTGAAGCTTAAACTGAATGACAGTATATGACCGAATCTATCAAGCGAACTTAATCTGGTCACACTTACCATTTCAGAAGAAAGCATGATAATGCATGAAACTTTGATATGCAACTTTTATAAGAATCATTTATAAATTTTTAATTGATCGCAGTTACTTGCAACTCTGATTTGCCTATCGATTATCATTGCAATCATTTGTGGTATGACAATCTGATTTCTGGATGGAGAAAAATAGATCTTAATTGAGCTTAAGTTGTCCTCCAATTAAACACGCAAATAATTAAAATATTAAATTTGTTTGGTAATCTATATATATAATTTTGCTGTATGTATACCAATGTGAGTCTGTTTTTAATTGCAGATTCATTTATTATAGCCAAAATGGAATTAAGCTTTCTAAACTTAGGATTGCTGCTAAGGAACCCCCCGACGGAGTGGCAAAGCCATGGAGTCCAAGAGGATGCAGAATTGGTTATAGACAAAAATATAGCTAATAATGATAGAATGTATGATTTTGTGAGTATTGTTAATGTGGACCTAGACACACAGAGAACTGTATACGACTCGATTGCCAATAGTATTTGGGGCATACCATTGTTTGGGCAACAAATGAAAATGGCATTTTCTATAAATATAGATGATATAGCCAGATATCTGTTAGCAAGTGCCTGCCATAACACTGTACGCAACATTGTTTTTAGTGAAGAAGTAGTTAATATTATGGCACAGAAACTTACTCAATCCAATGTTAGCCCAATTGATGAGAATGGTAAAAGCCTTGATCCAATTACCTTCAACATAGTTCCAGCCATTGCCGTGGAACTTGACACACTAAGTGTTGTAGGCTATGCTGTGGGTCAGTTAATTGCTTTTAACAAAAACCATTCAGATATGGTTATGATTATACAGGGCGGTGCATCAAATATTGATTCTCGTGAAGTTATAACTGACTCGATATTACAGTCACTGCTGCCAGTTAACGAGGTTTCAATATAGTTATAAATACTACTAATTTCATTGAAACCAAACCAAATTACAATGAAATTCTATTTTTAAGTTTGCATAATTAAAATGTAAGCAAAACGCTGAAGCTTGTAATAATAAAAAACAATTTTTTACTTTAGTTCAGATTATTATTTATTTAATGCAATAAATTTTTCTCAGTTAAGAGTTTCACATAGTTTTTCTTTTTTTTTTGTTTTGTTTACAGATAAGTATTTTGTTTTTAGTTGGTACTTAACAATAATTTCGCTATATGTTTACACATAAGTTATATATGTTTTGGATATAGTATTTTTTTTTGTATTGTTTTTTTTTAAAATTTTGTTATATTTTCGTTTAATGTTTTTGTCATATATTTACAGTTAAGTGTTGAAACATTTGCCCAGTTTTTGTTTTTTTTTTTTTTTTGTTTTACTTTTATTTGAATTTAATTAATTATATTAGATCTTTGATTACTAGTATTAGGGATTGAATTAAATTACTAGGGACAAAGCATGGCTTGGGTCACCTTTTAATTATTAATATTATTTTCATTTATGAAAAACATTTAAGAGCTTAGAAATGTATTTTGATTTTCATTTAAATGATTTTATTTAGTATTATTTCATTCAATTTTATTTATAGCTATTAGCTATAATATATATATATATATATATATACTTAAATTTTCAACATTTAGATGTATGTGTGAGTGTTTTTTAAGTAGTTGGGTATATGCGTGTATTGAAGTGGACTCTCTTTATATCGGATATCTATTTAAAATGAAAAAAAAATAAATAAAATTTTCTGAAAAGGTTCAAACTGTTTGCACACCCGTTGGCCACTCAAAGACGGTTCACCGCAACCACCACAAACATTTGATCCGTGCTTTTTGTGGTTGCGCGTGGCGGTGTTGGCTGTAGTGTTGTGGGGGGGGGGGGGGGTATGTATTGGAGGTAAGTTATAAAAATTGCGAGGCGCCGCAGGCTGCTGACCACAGTGTTGGCTCATTAAGTTATATGTGTATGTGTGTGTGTGGGTGTGTGTGTACGTGTGATACGCAATTGTTTGCCTCAGATGTTTGTGGTTGATTTTATTAATGACTGACAGGTTACTCATACGCCCTGTCAGGCCTTTTGGCATTTCATTTAATTTGTATACATATATATATATATATATATATATATATATATATATATATATATGGAGTATAATAAATATACATATGATTATTTTGGACTTTAAGTTTATACGCAGCGACTACGAATAATTGCAATTAAGCATTTAATTTTATTTTATTTTTTTTTTTATTCATACTTATTATTTTTATCAACATTTTGGCTTTTCTTTTTTGGCTCTCCTTTGATTATTTTTATTTTTTCTTTTTACTTTTTTGTTTTTTAACTTAATTGCAATCGCCAGCTGTGCACAAAGTAAACAAAAGACAATGTCACCTGCTTAATTATATTCGGGCAATTATATATATATATATATATATATGTATGTATGGATATATACGAGTATATAGTGTTGAAATGGAAATGCTTATTATTGCCACGATTGTAAATTTATTTATTTTTATATTTTTATTTTATTATTATTATATTGTGTATTGACTTGCACATAGTACAATATAATAATTAAAAATATCATTGAGTGAATGAATAATAATAATACATGCATGCAATTTGCCTGATGCTTATACAATAAATTTATACTATATTATGCAAGATATTTATTTATTTTTATATAATTTATATTTATGTTTTTTTCGTATAGTTTAAATGCAATTTATTAGTATTTTTAATACTCCTCGCTTAAGGGATAATTAAACATATTATTATTTATTTTATTTTTTTTTATTAAATTCAGTTAATTTACATTCTTGTTTAACATTTCACAATTACTACTATTTATATATACAACTGATACTTACCTGTTTATCATATATATAAATTGATGCTAGTCTCTTAATTAATTACTTCAATATAGTTTATCTATTAAATTGTTGTTCTGCCATTCAATTTCTCTTTTTGATAGAATTAAAGAAACAAATATTTTAAATATATAATATAAAGTTTTCAATTAATTGATTAATAAAAAAAATTGTTTAAAGTATAAACTAGCATCTCAATAGCTTCGATATCAACTGAGAAATTGAATAGTTTCTAAGAGATATTTTTGCTTAATTATTCAGTATTTCTTCATATATATTCTATATATATTACCATTTATATATATATATATCTATATTCCTGTGTCCAACTTCAATGAAAATGTTTTCTGGTTTTGTCCAATTGAACTTGTTGTGTTTCAATTTTAAATTTCATTTCTATTTTTTTTCGTTTTTCAGTTTTCAAATTGGTTTGTCGTTGTTGTTGGCCAAGCCAAAGCTTGATAAGAACGCAAAATGCAATTTAACGTTATGCTGCATAAATATTTTTGTTTATGCATTTATGCAAACACACGGACAAGCTGCAACAGTATGCAAATTTACATATACATATAACTGCTCACATATATATCTATATATGTATATATATGACTATATATGTTTTTATTACTAGAGTTGCTTAGAGCTTGTAGAACTTACAATTAATTGTATTTTATTTATATATGAAAGTTGTCCCCATTTTTGGGCAACTAACAATTTACTTTGAAATCTTCTTAGTTTGAAAACTTTAAATATTTTTTTATGTTTTTCAATATTTACTAAACGAGAAGTTAAATTTATAACTCTAATGACATACTATCATCATTAATTAATGCAGTTTATTAATTCTGCTCATAGCTTAATTTTCTTTGTAAGCTGCAATATTTGTTGTATTTTTCCAACATATGCTTTAGTTTTGCATAGTATATAGCTTAGATCAGCTTTCCCATTGACTTGGCCTCCACTTGTCATGTAGAATGGTAAGTGCAATTGTATATAATACATATACATATTCATATTATTATATATATATAAATATTTGTTTTCTGTTTAGTATTATTTACATATTTACTTTAAGCATAAATAATTTGTTTTCCTTACAGGGGAATCATCGGCCTCTGCGGTAACATCATCAGCTCCTATTACACGGGCCTATACCTTGTGCATTCTGGTCTTGCTACTCAGTGTTATGGTCATCGGTGATGGTCATTCTACATGACAAGTGGAGGCCAAGTCAATGGGAAAGCTGATCTAAGCTATATACTATGCAAAACTAAAGCATATGTTGGAAAAATACAACAAATATTGCAGCTTACAAAGAAAATTAAGCTATGAGCAGAATTAATAAACTGCATTAATTAATGATGATAGTATGTCATTAGAGTTATAAATTTAACTTCTCGTTTAGTAAATATTGAAAAACATAAAAAAATATTTAAAGTTTTCAAACTAAGAAGATTTCAAAGTAAATTGTTAGTTGCCCAAAAATGGGGACAACTTTCATATATAAATAAAATACAATTAATTGTAAGTTCTACAAGCTCTAAGCAACTCTAGTAATAAAAACATATATAGTCATATATATACATATATAGATATATATGTGAGCAGTTATATGTATATGTAAATTTGCATACTGTTGCAGCTTGTCCGTGTGTTTGCATAAATGCATAAACAAAAATATTTATGCAGCATAACGTTAAATTGCATTTTGCGTTCTTATCAAGCTTTGGCTTGGCCAACAACAACGACAAACCAATTTGAAAACTGAAAAACGAAAAAAAATAGAAATGAAATTTAAAATTGAAACACAACAAGTTCAATTGGACAAAACCAGAAAACATTTTCATTGAAGTTGGACACAGGAATATATATATATATATATATATAAATGGTAATATATATAGAATATATGTGAAGAAATACTGAATAATTAAGCAAAAATATCTCTTAGAAACTATTCAATTTCTCAGTTGATATCGAAGCTATTGAGATGTTAGTTTATACTTTAAACAATTTTTTTTATTAATCAATTAATTGAAAACTTTATATTATATATTTAAAATATTTGTTTCTTTAATTCTATCAAAAAGAGAAATTGAATGGCAGAACAACAATTTAATAGATAAACTATATTGAAGTAATTAATTAAGAGACTAGCATCAATTTATATATATAATAAACAGGTAAGTATCAGTTGTATATATAAATAGTAGTAATTGTGAAATGTTAAACAAGAATGTAAATTAACTGAATTTAATAAAAAAAAATAAAATAAATAATAATATGTTTAATTATCCCTTAAGCGAGGAGTATTAAAAATACTAATAAATTGCATTTAAACTATACGAAAAAAACATAAATATAAATTATATAAAAATAAATAAATATCTTGCATAATATAGTATAAATTTATTGTATAAGCATCAGGCAAATTGCATGCATGTATTATTATTATTCATTCACTCAATGATATTTTTAATTATTATATTGTACTATGTGCAAGTCAATACACAATATAATAATAATAAAATAAAAATATAAAAATAAATAAATTTACAATCGTGGCAATAATAAGCATTTCCATTTCAACACTATATACTCGTATATATACATACATACATATATATATATATATATATAATTGCCCGAATATAATTAAGCAGGTGACATTGTCTTTTGTTTACTTTGTGCACAGCTGGCGATTGCAATTAAGTTAAAAAACAAAAAAGTAAAAAGAAAAAATAAAAATAATCAAAGGAGAGCCAAAAAAGAAAAGCCAAAATGTTGATAAAAATAATAAGTATGAATAAAAAAAAAAATAAAATAAAATTAAATGCTTAATTGCAATTATTCGTAGTCGCTGCGTATAAACTTAAAGTCCAAAATAATCATATGTATATTTATTATACTCCATATATATATATATATATATATATATATATATATATATATATTGTATACAAATTAAATGAAATGCACAAAAGGCCTGACAGGGCGTATGAGTAACCTGTCAGTCATTAATAAAATCAACCACAAACATCTGAGGCAAACAATTGCGTATCACACGTACACACACACCCACACACACACATACACATATAACTTAATGAGCCAACACTGTGGTCAGCAGCCTGCGGCGCCTCGCAATTTTTATAACTTACCTCCAATACATACCCCCCCCCCCCACAACACTACAGCCAACACCGCCACGCGCAACCACAAAAAGCACGGATCAAATGTTTGTGGTGGTTGCGGTGAACCGTCTTTGAGTGGCCAACGGGTGTGCAAACAGTTTGAACCTTTTCAGAAAATTTTATTTATTTTTTTTTCATTTTAAATAGATATCCGATATAAAGAGAGTCCACTTCAATACACGCATATACCCAACTACTTAAAAAACACTCACACATACATCTAAATGTTGAAAATTTAAGTATATATATATATATATATATATTATAGCTAATAGCTATAAATAAAATTGAATGAAATAAAACTAAATAAAATCATTTAAATGAAAATCAAAATACATTTCTAAGCTCTTAAATGTTTTTCATAAATGAAAATAATATTAATAATTAAAAGGTGACCCAAGCCATGCTTTGTCCCTAGTAATTTAATTCAATCCCTAATACTAGTAATCAAAGATCTAATATAATTAATTAAATTCAAATAAAAGTAAAACAAAAAAACAAAAAACATAAAAACTGGGCAAATGTTTCAACACTTAACTGTAAATATATGACAAAAACATTAAACGAAAATATAACAAAATTTTAAAAAAAAACAATACAAAAAAAAATATTATATCCAAAACATATATAACTTATGTGTAAACATATAGCGAAATTATTGTTAAGTACCAACTAAAAACAAAATACTTATCTGTAAACAAAACAAAAAAAAAAGAAAAACTATGTGAAACTCTTAACTGAGAAAAATTTATTGCATTAAATAAATAATAATCTGAACTAAAGTAAAAAATTGTTTTTTATTATTACAAGCTTCAGCGTTTTGCTTACATTTTAATTATGCAAACTTAAAAATAGAATTTCATTGTAATTTGGTTTGGTTTCAATGAAATTAGTAGTATTTATAACTATATTGAAACCTCGTTAACTGGCAGCAGTGACTGTAATATCGAGTCAGTTATAACTTCACGAGAATCAATATTTGATGCACCGCCCTGTATAATCATAACCATATCTGAATGGTTTTTGTTAAAAGCAATTAACTGACCCACAGCATAGCCTACAACACTTAGTGTGTCAAGTTCCACGGCAATGGCTGGAACTATGTTGAAGGTAATTGGATCAAGGCTTTTACCATTCTCATCAATTGGGCTAACATTGGATTGAGTAAGTTTCTGTGCCATAATATTAACTACTTCTTCACTAAAAACAATGTTGCGTACAGTGTTATGGCAGGCACTTGCTAACAGATATCTGGCTATATCATCTATATTTATAGAAAATGCCATTTTCATTTGTTGCCCAAACAATGGTATGCCCCAAATACTATTGGCAATCGAGTCGTATACAGTTCTCTGTGTGTCTAGGTCCACATTAACAATACTCACAAAATCATACATTCTATCATTATTAGCTATATTTTTGTCTATAACCAATTCTGCATCCTCTTGGACTCCATGGCTTTGCCACTCCGTCGGGGGGTTCCTTAGCAGCAATCCTAAGTTTAGAAAGCTTAATTCCATTTTGGCTATAATAAATGAATCTGCAATTAAAAACAGACTCACATTGGTATACATACAGCAAAATTATATATATAGATTACCAAACAAATTTAATATTTTAATTATTTGCGTGTTTAATTGGAGGACAACTTAAGCTCAATTAAGATCTATTTTTCTCCATCCAGAAATCAGATTGTCATACCACAAATGATTGCAATGATAATCGATAGGCAAATCAGAGTTGCAAGTAACTGCGATCAATTAAAAATTTATAAATGATTCTTATAAAAGTTGCATATCAAAGTTTCATGCATTATCATGCTTTCTTCTGAAATGGTAAGTGTGACCAGATTAAGTTCGCTTGATAGATTCGGTCATATACTGTCATTCAGTTTAAGCTTCAATTATTTTACTTGATATATGAAAATGTTTTAAAACAAATTTTATATACAAATGTAATTTGATGAAAATTTTTTTAATATAAATAATTGACTCTCCGTTGCATTGCAATTGTTGCTGCACAATTTTGCATTAATAAAAAATTTAATATTTTACGCATTGAAGTTATAGTTTCTGATTAAAAGCGCAAAAAATTAAAAAGATTATTAAAATAAATTTACCAATTGAAAAAGTAAAAGCAAACAGTTTTAAATTCAACTATTTATTAATCAGTGTATATATATATATATATATATATATATAATTATCGAATATATATGTATATATCGAAATGCATTCGAGAAATGTTTACAGTCGACGAGTATGAAACACTTTTAAGGACTTATGCGAAAAAGTTATAACAGATTTTTATTGAAAATACTGAATTGTGAATTGCCGGAAACTTGTGTTAAATTCAGGTGCCATATTCATATGGATATGCAGTTAAGTAAAGTTATGTATAAGAGTATTACACACACACACACACACACATACATATGTTTATATATACGTATGTATATGTATGCATAAATGAATGCTTTTTTATATATTATGTAAGAGCTGGAAATATGGTCTGATTGAATGCTTAATACAGCTGCTAGTTGGAACAAGGACAATTGCCATAAAAACATGGATATTCAGCAAGGACGAAAATTGTTAAAATAACTGCAAACGTTTGGTATTTTAAATTAAAGAATTTATCAACAATCTATTCATAGTATTTTTTTATGGTAATAAATAAAATAAATACTTCAGCTTTAAGGGTTACTCAGAGAATACTTAACTTTTTTTTTTTCAATAAAAAAAAATGAATTTTTCAAATTAATTCCTACAACTATAAAAGAGATTTTGATAGAGTTGTAATAGAAATTTAATTTAAAAATAAACTGCTTTTAATACCAATGCATATGTGTTAAACTGAAGCACATTGGCTATGAAAAAAGTGCTGCCCAGCTACTCGAAGACTAGCTACAACATGTCTACTAGAGATGACACTTTTAAATGAATCCCAATTGTAAATGAATGTAATTTATAACTTCTCGTACCATTAGAAAAGAGTTACTTTATACCAAATATAATATTTTAATAATAAATAAGAATTATTGATGAATTTGTTGCTGACGTGCAATAAGAGACATAATTAATTTTGACATACTTTGTATTAGATTAAAAGAAATCGTGTAAGTATTTTGTTGAATGTCACATAATATTTTAAATGAGCTCTAATGAGTACACATTCCAAGAAGGGAAACTACCAACAAGTACATTGAGTGCATTACACTGCTTCAGCATTAGTTCTATAACAAGCTGCACATTGAAGGATGGCTAGAGCCTGGAGCTGTGCTGGCCAAGCTGTTTGGTTTCTTTTTCGTTTTATACCAGAAACAGGGTCAAACTATGCCGGAAATGTAAAGTACATTCACATTTTGATCTTATTACTAGCTTTTTACAAAGAAACCGACTTCCGTATGCAACGTCAATGTGATTCATCTCCCTTTGCTGCCATTACAGTAAAATGCTTGCAAATTGAAAGTGTGTTTTTTCTATGTGCTTGAATGCATTCTATGGCGCCTATTATGGCTCTAGTCGTAGTAGCACATCTTACAAGGTAAAGCATAGAAATGTACCTTAAGGAGCCACCTGAACATGGACGTTGAGTCGAGCTAATTCCTTTGGAAAACACAAACGGAAAAGCAACGCAGATTTCTACCGCAGATGCGTCTTAAGGAAATAACTTACTTTTAGTTAGCTGTGTTTGACTTCAGTACTAGTTGGTTGTACTTGGAATGAATTCATGGCTTACAAGTACTTAATATTTAAGCAAATCAGCCAAAAGCGATTTAATATACAACAAAATTAACTTTTCAGTTTGTTATCTAAGCTTTTTTATACACAGCAGGAAGGCGTTGAGCATAGACCTTATAATATATAAAATGAACACTTTAAATAAAAATGAATACTTTAAATTATCAATTTGATTTTATACAAAGTTTTCTTTATATACTTTGTATCCCATAAGGCAATAAACAACTTCTGTTAGTTTAAGACTTTGGCAAGTGAAGAATGTAGAGTTTGAAAATTATGCAAAAGTAACCCTAAATTTGGGTACCTATTTATCATCAGCAATTCCTTTGGTCCTTGAGAGCTGTTATGTGGAAAAGAAACATCGTAAGTATGAGTAAGCAAGGACAAGAGCGTGTCCCTGGCTTTTGAAGGTCGCTGAACAGAATAACGAATATCCGTATAGAAAAAAAAAAGTTGAAAATCTTTGCATCAATGAGCAAAGAATTAAAGTTTCTTGACCGGCCTCCTCTTTATGTACAAAAAGGGTGTAAAACGGAAGCTCAAAACGTTGACACCGGACATAAAATAATTTCAATTTTGTGCATTTCCTTGAGCACCAGATTGCTACAAGAAGGCGCTTGTCAAAGAAAATATTAAAAGTGAATTTAAATTTTTAATAAACTTTTGCCGCAACTTTTTCGATCTACCCAGCTTTCTAACTAGTTGCTGCAGTTGTTCTGGGGGAAAATTTACGACGACCCCAGCACCCCAGGACTTTAACCCAACCCAGTAAGCCTTTGTCTGTGAAAGCCGCAAAGTGGCGCTAGCTTTCCATTGCCTGGCTCAAATGTCCTTTGGGAATGAGGCGTCATTGCTTTACACTTTTCTTCCAGCGCTTTTCATTCATTTAATTTTGCTTGGTTCGCACCAGTTCCCTTCTTTCTTAGCTAACTGCTACTGTTAGGAATGGTGGCAAATGGTGGCAATGGGAGGCTCAGCAGATGGCACTTGGGTATTTAAAGTTCGCTAATGCCCCTAGCCGCTGCGGTGTAAATGGGGCGTGGCTTTAGCCGCAGTCGCAATGCCTGGCACCAAGAACGAAGGCGACAGTTGGCGGCCGTTTCCTAATTACAAATCAGCGGTGGCGCCCAACGCAACAAAAAAAAAGGAGACAAAAAAAAATATATATATCCTTGCAGCAATGATAAAAAAAAAACGGAAAAAAAGAGAAACAGAGAAATTACATTTTATTCCTTTTGCACATTTTTTTGTGTGCGTTTTAGCTATTTTGTTGTTGCTTT
>JBAMBS010000914.1:0-47641 GCA_037044455.1 Zygothrica quintamaculata | reverse complement strand
GTTTGTAAATTCTGTTGTGTACCCCCTGTTAATTTTAACCTCTCGTCAGCAAAAAGCCCAATTGAAAATAATCGATAACGCAAAACATTCTACATCTAAATTGAATGTGCATATTTAACACTGAAATTACAACTCTGGTAAATTTAACGCTTGCGTCGTAAATTTTCAGTAAAGTATGCCCGATATATATATATATATATATATATATATACTCAGTCGGAATGTGAGTCATCTAATTCTTATAAATTAAGGTGACATAACACAAATCGGTACACACATGTGACTTGTGTACATTCTTGAATTACATATTTATAAATCTAAATTTCATATAATGGCGTAAACGACCCCACTTTTACAAGTTCCACAAAACTTGAATATATACTTAAAGAGTGTACAAACTTTGCCTATACATATAATTATTTTGTTATATTTCATAATTATATTTCTATTCCATTCTTGGCCAGATAGAAAATATTTCTAATAGATTACTTAATATTATTTTTTTGTAATATATTTACTTATAATTTTTAAGTTTTATAAGTCTCTCGCAATCCTCTATAGTTTGCACGCGCTGTTATACGATACCAAAGATAAATACATTTAATAAGTGCGCGCATGTGGCCGTATCAAATGGACTTAAAATATATCTATATTAACAAATATATTGGGTGCATTTAGATAGGCTTCTGAATCAAAAAGATATACAGTCACACTGATCTGACGCTATCGACAATTTATTCGATAAATGAAATTTCCCGAAATATGTTTTGACAAGCATTTGGTAACATTGATTGTAGAGACCAGGGCTGCCATTTCAGCCACTTAATCGCATTTCTAGCTGTTTTCAAAATAGATTTGCTAATAAAAATTGAGATATGCTATCAGCCACAATTCTAGCTATTTTGAATTTTCGAATTGCTATTTTTCTTGAGGCAAATAGCTATAAAAACTACTGATTTTTTAATTTTTTTTTTTAGTCAATTCCTCAAGAATTTTTTCAGCTATTGGAATTTTTCGTTTTGCTATTTTCTGCCACTTTTTTTTGCAATTCAGCAACACTGGTAGAGACATCTACATTACTATTTATTTTAATTTGCTGTATTTTATTTATTTTTAATTTTATGTAAGCGAATCAATTAAAACGTTTTTATTACTTTATTACCGTATTCTTATTCACATAATTTAGACTACAATTTTAATAAAAACAATTCATTCAGTTGATTTTGGAAAAAAATTTATATTTTTAATTTTCGTTAAAGTGTATATTACTACCTGTAAAATTTATCCAAAAACTCAATTTATTTACTATTTTTAAAAAATAATAATAATTATATATAATCTACTAAATTCAACATTGAACCATAAAGAATTATGCTTGAGGAGCAAAGAATAAGCTTTTTTAGTTAAGGAAGAAGGCTCAACCGTGTTAAAGATATGATTACGAAACTAGGTATTTTAATTGGAAAATATTTGAACATTACAAAATCAGAGACTAATAGAAGGGATCAATTTCGTTTACCAAAAGGAATTATACATGCTCGCTTAAAATTCTTAATTTTACTGTTACCTTGCAATATACACTGGTTTATAAATTATGTCTAAATATATGAGCTCTGTTTATGTCTACAATGAAAATATAGAGTGAATACAAACAATACAATACATAGACAGATAAATAAATAAATAAACCATATAAAATTTTATAAACTGTTCAAATTCACTTTTCTTCAACTGTTTTCTTTAACATATTGCTTTCGATTAGATTAGAGTTATAGACATGAATATTGTCGTTTAATGAGTTTTCATTCTGAAAATCATTCTGTGCAATTATTGTGGGCGTCGATATTAGATAACATTTATCCATCAGGGACTGTGGAAGGGCATCTTCGGCAGCACTAGAAATTAATTCAATAGCTTCAGTGGCTAAATTTTCAATTAACTTCTCATCCGAATAAAGGCCTGTTTGTTAATAAATTGTAAATATTATTCAACTATTATCTGTACTCAATGTGACAAACCTCTTGGTTTAGGGATCTCTTGTGTTTTCTCTGTAAGTGGTATGTTTTTATTATACTCAATTTCTTCATAATTTTCGGGTTCAACCGTAGGTGTTGGCGGATGTGTGCAACATAGCTTATCCGCCGATATATCTGTAAGCAAAATAATAAAAATAAAACAAAAAATTAAAAAAGATTTTATTGCTAAAATGTTTTAACATACCGTTATTCAATTTATATTTGTTAGATAAACATTGTTCTTTAGACAACTGTTCTGGTAGACTG
This sequence comes from Zygothrica quintamaculata, assembly GCA_037044455.1. NCBI lineage: Eukaryota > Metazoa > Arthropoda > Insecta > Diptera > Drosophilidae > Zygothrica > Zygothrica quintamaculata. The sequence continues at coordinate 45,359 of JBAMBS010000914.1, read as the reverse complement.
AGAATATCAATATGTAAACTTTCATTAAGTCCATCTGACAGATGGTTTACTGGATTGGTAAGATCGGGTTGCGGCGATAGCATCCTAACAGTAGCCACATTACGCTCCAATCTATCAGTAACAGGCTCCAAATTGAAAATACATTGTTCGACAATATCGTCTCTTCCAATTTTATTTAATGCTTGTGACATGGCATTACCAGTAGCTCGCGAACCCTCGTGGCTCAGCCAGAGGCGTAGCATCACCAAGCCTTGGTGTGCTGCCCGTTGATCGGCATACTCTGCCTTAACTAATTCAATATCGGTATCGGGTACACCCAATTCATTAGCCAGCTTAGGCCAATCGCTGCTTAACAAATATGATATATCCGACAATCTTATCTCAGCGCGCTGTATGTCTTCTACAGACGGTGTAGCTTCGCTTATTATAATTTCTAATTCTTTCTTTGCATCAATAACTGATGCTTGTTTTGAACTTGCCTTAATTTCGGCATTGATCAAATCCTTGTAGTTAATATCATTATGAATTTTGTTAACCTTGCGATTATCTGTTAGATTTCCATATTCATTAGTATTTCCATTAGATTGATTAAACACTTGATTAAAATCTTGGGATTTTAATGAAATGTTTAGGGTACAAATTGGATGTAATGGCGGTTCACCAGGATTAGTTTTTGGTTCGCTCATAAAACAAATACGGGCATTTGGCTCTTTTTGATTTTTAATATGTACGATAAAGGATAAGCGATTTTCACGAAATGCTTGAAATTGTGAATTTAGTTGCTCTCCAGATTTTAATACTGGTACCAAATTTCCCGCAAACTCCAAATATATATTCTGATTCTGTAATATCTCTACGTCCCGACTCTTAGCAACTTCAATAAAATATTCTTGTTGTTCCAATGTTTTATCCTCTTTGTCGTCGGTCATACAAAAAACAGATAGCTTAGCCTCCGATATAGATATACGTTTCGCAAATACCACAAATTTTACGACAAATGGCACCTGTGCCATATACGTGTAAAGTTCAGTGGCCATGCGTCCGGCGTCTGCAACATTGCGACAGTCCATTAACCAAAAGCGTGCTGAAACAGTGGTCGTAAAGCTAACGCTATCTTTAACAAATGCCAATGGTGTTGAGCCAGTTACATCTTCCCAAATTGCACGATTTTGACCACCCGTGATGGAGCATAGGAGCCGTAAAGTGGGTGCATCACTGTTTGAGCCACCATATAATGTATTAACCATACCTTGGTTACATGTTTTTGGCGCCGGAATACTCAATGTGATCGCCTTATGGAACTTTCTGCGACGTGGTTCAACAGTAACTACTGGAGATACAGCAACACCTTGACCCAATAGTTTGGAACACCCAATTAAGTCCACAGGCTGCGCCTGTAATCCAACTCGAATTTTCTTAGTCAATGCATGAGGTGGAAATATTGCTTGCACCAGCGGCACAGAAACAGATGATACAGTACCACCATCAGGTCCAATTGCATGCACCTCTTGGCGTACCCTTGAGACGACAGCAAAAAAGTGTGGCACATTTTGTGTGACAATGCGTACTATACGATTAGTGTGTAAGTCCTCAAGCGGATTTAAATCCGTATCAATAGTTTCATTCAATGAGTCCAAATGATCCTCGTCCTCATATATGCTGTGCTCTTTCCAACTCTCCCCGTTGTCTGATCTCAAAATTATAATCTCACGTTCCTTTTCTCGCAGAGACCCAAAATGTGGCACTTCTAAAACGATTGGGCTTTAACATATAAAATGAAAAATATTAAATTATAAGAAAAATACACAATATATGGATGAGTTCTACCTAAGAAATTTACCCTCGACGGGGGACATTTCCAATATACGACTAATAAGAGCTTCACCTTCCATTAAAGGCGGCGGATTGGCAACTCTCTGTGGTTTAACATAGCGACAAGTAATACGCGTGGGCTCTGAACAAGCCTTGGGTGGTACAATAATGCGTACACCGCTATGACGACACCCTCTCATTGATCCCCCACGTGCATCTACCAAAAATGAAACAAGGAATCTACATGGAGTGGAATGAAATGGTTATTTGTATACCTTACACAGTTGAAATAAAAAATTATTAGACTAACCCTAGATGAACGGGTGGTCGTACTATGACCACATTGTCACTCTGACATTCCATCTTTGGCGCATGGAAATTGCTTTCAGTTACCTGACATATTTCTACAGAAAAAACTTGTTAAAATAATTTAATATAATATATATGAATTAAAAATGTTGTAGCCAATATTACGTTTTTCGATCATGCGATAGCTTAACCCTAATCCCAATCCATCCAATTGATCATGTTCCGGATTGGTTGTATCGAACTTTTGATTATCTTGCTCAGTGTTCGTAGGTAAATCATCGGTCGCCATATATTTATATTGGTTATGATCCAATACTTCGTCACAACCTTCGTCGTCGGAATCTGATAACAATGTCTCGTGCATATACTCTGGAGCTACAACTACGTATTTCTCCTCCAATATACCAGTGTTTGTATTAATTACAGATGCCTGTGTAACAACCTTTAAAGTCTCCACAGCAGTTACGTATCCCAAATTATGTGCAATAGTCAAAGCCGTTTGACCATTCTGAAAAATTTAATTTAGTAATAATTTGTATTGATCTCAGAACTTTTATTACTATATTTATTTATTTTTTTTTTAAGAAGTTAATTGCGGTAAATTTTGTGCGTTCACCTTAATGAAAATAATAAAGAACTTTTATTTTCCAAATTTTTCAACCTATGCCCGAGTTTCATAATCATCTTTACTCATTTGCTGACGTCAATCTAATTTCGCTGACTAACCCACTCACCAAACTCACTTTTCTTTGATTCACACGGGACACAGCTTGAGAGGGATAATAATAAAATTCACTCAATTTATAGCACTGTCTGGAGAACACATCTCCGGGTAAACATAAATATAGATATTAAGTACATATAATATCTAAAAATAGATTAGTCTCAAACACTATACTATGTTGTACCTAACGCTGCAGTTTTTATTTTTTTAATTTTTGGTGTGTTATTGCCATTTAAAATTATATGGAACAACTAGTTTAATTCATCGGATTTTCATTTAATTTGGGTTCTGTAAGTAATTTTAATTTTTCTTGCAATTCAACAAATGTAAAGAATATCATGTTTAAGCTTTTTTAAAACCTTTATAATCGTCAAAACCTCATATAAATCGTTCTGAAAATCGTAGGAGCAAAATTCAAAGAAATCGAACTTAAGAAAACTTCCATTAGTTTTTGCAGACACCAACGTCGCGGTAAAAATGGCTGTTTTTTCTTATATGATTTTATAATTTTGTTTACATTTTCGAAAATTGAATAGTTGCTTTTGATACATGTGACTTCAGATATTTGGCTTAAAAAAATTAGGTGCAGTCTAAAAATTCAGTGAATTGTAGTTATTATTTTCAGTTTCTCTACCCATAAAATGTACTCAACCTTTGCAAGTGTATGAAACTGACAAACGTTAAAGTGTATGTACATATATTATTTTAAAACACATTTATATAAAAGTCATTTGAGATACGCATTTGTGTAGGGGTAAAACTGGCTAATTTGCTTCTAGGAAAGAAATTCACCCGAATACAGCGTTCATACTTTAGTTTATTACCAACAAATGTGAGCTAGATAGGAACTTACATTTGTAACAGCATCCGGATTGGCTTTGTGTCGCAAGAGTAGGCTAATTACCATGGTGTGACCCTGCTGCGCAGCCTGATGAAGCGCTGTGTACCCAATGTTTGTGGTCATTTCGATGTTAGCATCATTTTCAAGCAAGAATTTTATCTCGTTTATTTGATTGTTGTGAGCAGCAATATGAAGTGGTGTGTAACCAGCCTTGGTGCGTTCTGAAATATTCGCCCCATGATCAAGTAAAACCTGTGATATCACCACATGTCCGACTTGAGCAGCCAAATGCAATGGTGTTAAACCATTTTTGGCTGAACAGTTAGCATGTGCACTATTCTCAAGAAGAAGTTGTACCATATTGAGATGACTTTCTTGCGAAGCTAGGTGCAGTGGACAGAATCCAGACTTACTAACTGCGCCAACTTCAGCTCCGTGCTGCACTAACTGTTGAGCGGCTTCTAAATTGTTCTTCTTACTTGCGATATGAAGTGCAGTATGTCCATTGCGTGCACTTATTTGAGTCGAGGCGCCCTTATCTAGCAGCAACTGCACTACTACTTGATGGTCATAGTGTGTGGCAACGTGCAGTGGAGTAACTTCGTTCTTACCCTGACAATCAATCGCAGCTCCTTTTTGTAGCAATAAATCAGTTACCTTTGCTTTACCATATTTGCTGGCAAGATGTAGCGGTGTGAACCCCTTTTTGGTGGTAGCTTCTAACTGCGCACCATTTTCGATTAGCATTTGGCAAACTTCTTCCTGTCCTTCTTTAACAGCAATATGCAGTGCTGTGTACATATCCTTTGTAGCGGCATTCACCTGGGCACCATGCTGTAGCAACAGCATGATTATATCAATATTACCCAAACGGGATGCAACGTGCAATGGAGTCTGACCTTCGCGAGCAATCGCATCAGCTTGGGCACCATTTCTTAACAGTATACGTATTATATCAGTCTATAACAAAATAATATGTTAAAGAAATTAAACAAAAAAAAAAATTTAGTAGTCAACTACAAACCTGGTTAGCACGCGCTGCCAAATGAAGAGGAGTTTCACCACGAACAGTTGGCATATCAGGCTTTGCATCATATTGTAACAGGTAAATTACAATATTCATGCAACCTGTAAATATAGAGACAGTTTTACTTATAAGTATCATATCTACTAAAGTAAAAACTTTTTCTTGCATTAAGCGTGCTTAAAATGCATAAGTATATATTTATATATATGTATATATATATTTATATATAATATATATATCTCCTTATAATATATATATCTCCTTATAATATATATATATATATATATATATATATATATATATATATATATAGGAGATATATATATTATAAGGAGATATATATATTATAAGCAGATATATATATTATAAGGAGATATATATATATGTGTACATACGCAGTTCATGTTTATTTTTGATAACGAATAGGTCTTGTAAATTGTAAAATGTCCGTTTTTGTAAAGTTTCGGTTTACGTGAAATGTGTGTTAATAGACATTTCGCTGTAAACAATATAATATTTTTTTTTATTTACCCATAAAGCTTGCCACATGTAAAGGCGTTAAACCAGATTCTGTAGTAGCACCAATATTGGCACCATGTTTAAGTAGCAATTCGGCAACTTTTATACGATTTTTCTTACAGGCAATGTGCAAGGGTGTAAAACCATTCAGAGCACGCGAATCTGGGCTTGCACCATAGTCAAGCAACAGTTTGGCCACACGCACATGTCCACAATGTGCAGCCACGTGGAGTGCTGTTAAATAATCAATGGTAACTTCATCGACGGGTGCCTTGTGCTCAAGTAACAAACGCGCCGCTTCATCATGTTCACCCTGAGCAGACATATGCAGTGCCGACAATCCATTCTTTGTTTTAGACAATATGGGTGATTGCTCATTGAGTAGCAACTGTATGACTTCTATGTGCCCTGAACGCGAGGCACAATGAAGGGGTGTAAGACCATCCCGTGTTGTAGCATCTATTCGTGCACCACGTGACAGCAGCAGCTTACAAACAAGAATCTTGCCCCATTTGCAGGCCACATGCAATGGTGTAATATTGTGCTTAGCTGTAAAGTTAACATCTGCATCGCGATCTAGGAGCAAACTGGCTATTTCAACGTTACCGTAATGAGCGGCAATGTGTAGTGGAGTGAAACCAGATTTGGATACAATATCAGCATTTTTATCATGATTCAGTAACAAATTTGCTGCGTTAGCATCATTCTTTTTAGCTGCAATGTGCAATGCTGGTAAACGCACTTTTCCACGTATATCACTTTCAAGTAGCACCGCGACAACCTTGTCGTGACCCTGCTGCATAGCCACCGCCAATGGCGTAAAGCCATCTTCTGTTGCCAACGAAGGATTTGCACCTTTGCTAAGCAGCAGACGACAACACACATCATGATTCTCCTGTGCCGCCATATATAACGGTGTAAATCCATTAAGTGATTGTACATTAACGTTTGCATTATGATAAATTAACTGTTTTATAACTTGATGCTGCCCTGCCAGTGATGCTATATGCAAAGCTGTGTTCCCTTTTTTAGTTGCACTATCCACCCTAATGCCTCGTTTAAGTAACTCAATGCAAATGTCCACATAACCATCCTTAGCCGCCAGATGTAAGGCATTCAATCCGTTCTATACCAAAGATTTAAAAACTTAATACCTAGCATCAGTTTTATGCATAACATATATTTTACCGCGTTAGAAGTATTTATATCCGAGATTAATTCACCATTTATAAATTCTAAAACCCTTCCAAGATCTCCACTCCGTGCAGCTCGTAAAAATGATATTGTGGCATCGTTCTATAAAAGCATTGCGAAATTTTAACATATTAAGAAACATTATATATATAAACGATATGATGCGAATCAAGTATATAAATTGTAAATATATATTTTTTGGTTTTCGTACTACGTAACCGAAATTCCAAATTTGGTTGTTTTAGCTCTTATAGTCTCTGAAAAACAGTCGTTTATACAGAGCGACATACGGGCCTGTCCGCCGACGGACAAGACTGGATCGAGTTAGCTAAACCTGATCAAGAATATTTATAGTTTATTTCTTTCTTACTTGTTGTTCTTGTGATTGTTAGCCCCTTTGCCTTTTTGTAAAAAAGAGCAAAGCGGAGCTATTGGAAATGTGCAAAATCCAAAAGTATGTAACACATAGAAATAATCATCGGAGACCCCATAAAGTATATATATTCTGAATCAGGACGACAAGACGAGTTCATCTAGCCCTGTCCGTCTGTCTGTCTGTCCGTCTGTATGAACGCCTGTTTCTCAGAGACTATAAGAGCTAGAGCAACCAAACTTGAAATCTAGATTCGTTATGTTCGTAGGTTATACGAGTTTGTTTTGGATTTTTCAATTTCCTCCCCTGACCCCCGCAAATCGAAAAAAACGATTATTAAGCACAATTTTCAACCGATCAAATTTATTTTTGGTACACATCATAATTAGACCATTCTTGATCGATGTTGTAAGTCTGGGTAGGATTGATCAAAAATCTCGGAAGTTATAGATCATCAAAAGTGGCGTTATGGGCTCCGGGGGGGGGGGGGTATAGTCCTGCGCGCAAAATAAGAGCTAGAGCAACGAAATTTGGAACGTAGATTTGTTATGTTCGTACGCTACACAAGTTTGTTTTTGATTTTTAAATTTCCTCCCCTGACCCCCGCAAATCGAAAAAAACGATTATAAGGTACAATTTTTAACCGATAAGATTTCTTTTTTGCACATATATTAAGTAGACCATTCTACATCTACGTTGTGAGTTTCGTTAAAATTGAATTGAAAAACACGGAAGTTATACAACAATAAGTACCGCGCTATAGAGCGTGGGGGGCTAAAAGGCGCGCGCAATGGCCAAGTACGTGCAGAACTGTGTGTATGTATGAGTATGAGTGTATGGCTGTATATGTAGGCAAAGGGGCTCTCGCAGTCGGGTACACTCGACTACAGACTTCTTACTTGTTTTTTATTGTTGTTGTGTTAATGGGCTATTTTTAATTCACTTTTTAAATAACACAATTTTATCATAGATTTATTATTATTATTATATTATGTATATCTAGCCTTTGAGTCAAAACCTTTGCATTAACCAGAAAGCCCCTTTGAGTTTTGAAAAAAAGAAAAAAGAAGCTAATGGTATTTACATATATATACATATATATATATATATATATACAGTCATTGAAAATATAATTTTGGTTTATTATATTTTCCTCTTATGGTTTCTTCCTCTAATGCTCGTTGGTTAACTTATAAAATAAACAAGTAAGAAATCTGTAGTCGAGTGTACCCGACTACGGGAGCCCCTTTGCCTACATATACAGCCATAAACACACATACTCATACATACACACAATTCTGCACGTACTTAGTCATTGCGTGCGCCTTAAAGATACCCCCACGCTCTATAGCGCGGTACTTAACGTTGTATCACTTCCGCGTTTGTTGTTAAATCTTAACGAAATTCACAACGTAGATCAGGAATAGTTTATTATTAATATGTGTTCTATAAAGAAATTTGATCGGTTGAAAATTTTGTCTTATAATCGAATTTTTCGAATTGCGGGAGTCAGGGGACGAAGTTCGAAAGTCTAAAGCAAACTTGTATAGCGTACGAACATAGCAAGTCTAGATTCAAAGTTTCGTTGCTCTAGCTCTTATTTTGCGCGCACTACTATACCCCCCACCCCCCTCAGACCACATAACAACACTTTTGATGATGTATAACTTCCGAGTTTTTAGAGCAATCTTACCCAGATTCACAACATGGAACAAGAATGGTCTAATTCTGATGTGTGCCAAAAAGAAAAGTAATCGGTTGAAAACTGTGCTTAATAATCGTTTTTTCGAATTGCGGGGGTCAGGGGAGGAAATTGAAAATTCAAAAACAAACTCGTATAGCGTACGAAAATAACAAATCTAGGTTTAAAATTTGCTTTCTCTAGCTCTTATAGTCTCTTAGAAACGACGAACGGACGGACAGGGCAACATCGACACGTCTTGTCGTCCTGATAAAAAATATATATACTTTATTGGGTCTCCGATTATTATTTCTATGTGTTACATACTTTTCGATTTTTCACATTTCCATTAGCTCCGCTTTGCTTCTTTTTTATGGAAAAGGGGTTAAAAAGCCCTACAATTGTTTTTGTGTGTATGGGTATGTTTGTGGGTAAAGGGGTTCTTGTAGTCGGGTACACTCGCTTACAGATTTCTTACTTGTTTGAATATATGTGATTTAATCATTGCCTGTTTTAAAACGTTCTTACATAAACTCGAAAATTGAAAATTCAAAATTTAAAATTTAAATCACGCACAGAAGTACGCTTTTATTAATTAAGATTTATATATAAAATAATGCCCCCTGACGCGCACAATTACGATCAATAATTGTCGTAATGTAAATATCGGTTGTATGCGTGTGCTGTATGCTTATATAGATATACATTAATGCATGTAACCATTGCGAATGATCTCATATAAATGGTTCAACAGAGCAGGGCAGCTCTACTTTAATGTTAATGTCATATAAGGTTCATACAGGCGCACACTCAAATATATACACATACGTTTGACTATTTTTAATATATGTATTTTATTTTAATTAATTTTAAACATTTTTTTTTATATTTTTAGTCATTTTGCTTTTTGAAAAAAAAAGGGATCTAATTGAAATGTGCAAACACCAAAAATGTAACAGGGACATATAGTTATCTGAGATCCCCTAAAGTATATATAATCTTGAGCAGGACAACTAGACGAGTCGATCTAGTCATTTCAGTCTGTCTATTTATCCGTCCGTAAAATCACCTATTTCTCAGACTGTATAAGAGCTACACAAACTAAATTTGGAATTCAGATTCGCTATACGAGTTTGTTTTAGATTTTTTAGCTCCCTTTTCTGACCACCGCAGCAGACGATAATGAAGTAAAACTTGTAACCTATAGAATTTTCCTTTTGCACACATAACAAATATTCTTGATCTACGTTGTGAATTTCGTTAAGATTGAAAAAAAGTCGCGCACAGCAGCTTACTGTTCGTATAGAACCGGGTATATGTGTTATATTTGTGTGTATGTAGGCAAAGGGGTTGTCGTAGTCGGGTACACCCGAAAACTGTAGTTCTTATTTTTATTACCTGTTTTTGGTATTTTGCATTGTCATAACTTTTATCAATATTCCCGATGTCCATTTGGTCGGTATTGTAAGATACGTGTGTGTGTTCTCGCGTTGTTATTATTGTTGCTAATTCGTTGTTGTGGTCTTTTGGATGTATCTCGTTCCTGTTGTTTGTATCACCAAGTGTCATGGTTTTTGATAATAATTTCTGTAAATACTTCACACATTAAACGATATTGATTCTTTGCCGACCTATGTCTATAGATATTAATCAATTCGGTATTTATACATACATAAATTCGGTATTTATACATAATATATATATATATATATAGTGTCACAATTAGAATATTTAATTATTGCTTGCTTTAAAAAAATAATTGTAAATATGTACATAACATTGCCATAAATGTATATATATGCATGCTTTTATGGCAATGTTCTATATATATATATATATATATATATATATATATATATATATATATATATATATATATATATATATATATACACAATTTGTATAAAATATACATACGAATTGCCGCGCAATGCTCTTTTTTAAATATATATGTGCACATATTGTACACGATTTAATTGCTTTAGTTTGTGTTCACTTTTTATTAGATATTTAGATCATTAGCATGACGTCATTTTTGACATACCTTTTAAATTTGTGCAAACCTAATTCAATGTGTACAATAATACTTTAGTTGCTGCTGATAAAAACAGAGATTATGTAAAACATTGAACAATTAATAATAAGAAATTATAACAAAATAAATTTTTTTCCCACAGTTTGTTTTTCACAAAAATTTTTAAGTTTTACAAACAATTTGTCCTCCATGAACATGAACTGAAAATCTGAATAACACCACTGAATTTGTTCACGGGTCTAACATGAACGACTGAACAAAGTATGCTATTTCAAAACAGCTGAGTCTTTTAACATACGTATGTTTAATTTAATATAGTGGCGTTTACAGTTAACAAAAACATTCATTATTTAATAAATTATCCACGAAATTATTCTTTACGCTTAAAGAATACGCGGTTTATCAGAAACGAGAGACAGTGATTTGATTTCAGTAAGACTTCATCCAGCCGCAAAATAAATTTATTGCATGCGATTTAACATATAGGTGGGACCAACAAGAAAAAACAATTTAAGAAATACCAAGCTTAACCATAACTGGTCACATTTATTTTAAAGCGATACACGTGCTTGTATTATATTTTGATTTTTAATTGTATTTAGCGCATACTTAAAAAAAAATGGGTTTTGGTCGACCTCGTGGAAATATCAGTAGTGGTGCAAGAGGTGTGAATTATATTTAACTAAATTTAAGTAAAATTTTATATATTTCAACAATTAAACATAGGATTTCGTGGAGGCGCTAGTGGTGGTCGTGGCGGATTTAACAAGTTTGGTGGATCAGGTGGCGGTTTTAATCGTGGAGGACGTGGAAACTTTGATCATGGTCCACCAGATCGTATTATTCCATTAGGGAATTTCAGCTATACATGCCAAAATGACTTAGTTTGTAAAGTCGATATCGAAGATGTACCTTATTTTAATGCACCAATTTTTCTTGAAAACAAAGAGCAAATTGGTAAAATTGATGAAATCTTTGGAACAGTACGCGATTATTCCGTGTCTATTAAGTTATCGGATAATGTATATGCAAACAGTTTTAACCCAAGCCAAACAATGTTTATTGATCCTAGTAAATTATTACCAATATCAAGGTTTCTACCAAAACCGCCACAGCCGAAAGATACTAAGAAAAAGGTGGGTCCTAGTGGAGGTCTTGGTGGTGGTAGAGGCCGTAGTGGTAATGGAATGGGTAAGAATTATGCAGATGTTAAATACATAACTATTGGAAATTCATTTATAACTAATTTTGTTAAGGTGGTCGTGTTGGACGTGGGGCTTTTAGAGGAGGTGCAGGCCGAGGTATGGGAGGTGGATTTAATAGGGGCCGAGGCGGTGGCGGAAGTCGTGGAGGAGGAGGTCGTGGACGTTGGTAAATTATACTTTAACTTCAAACAAATAAACGAAATAAAAATATTTAAATAACAAATAATTAACTGTTCCAAAAATCGACTGTTTTTATTTACTGGAAAATAATGCTTATGATACATGCAATATTTTACGATAAATTATTTATGTACATGTGTATAATTTATTTGTGCACTGAAATATTGTGCTCCCGTTTTATTTTTTAATTAAATGATTTCAATATTAATTGTTTAGTATGGAAGATTTATAGACCCTTAAATTTTGAATTGTTAACATTTATGTTAGATTTGTGATTAACCTTTGTTAGCATTGCCCTGCTTTCATTGTTATTATTATGCTTATTTAATAATTTTCTATCTGGAATACTATTATCCTCTTCCCTCTTTTTATAGCTGAGTCCGGTAGATGGGTAACTCGAATTATACCTAAATGAATGCGTATAAATATTATCCTGCCAAAGTTGAACATCTTTCTGGCGTTGCGCTTCAGGATAATTATGCTAAGATGAAAAATTATGCAAATTAAATGTAGAGTATACATTTTAAAATATACTATTTTACCGTACGACTAGATTCTTCGGTGAATGCCATGCTATTTCTTATGATATCTTCGGAATGATGATGATAGTAATATTGTGGCTTTTGAGGCTGGAAATATCTGCGTGTTGTACTACTTATGACATCGCCATTATGACCAACATTGCTATTAGTTGCACTTATATAGCTATTACTAGTACTTCCAAATAAATTATCCACAAAATTAAACATACTAAATTCGCTTGGATATATGTAGAATGTTGCTATCAATGTTATGTACACAAATAGATGAAACAATATACAGGTCCAAATAAGATTTATCTGTAAATTAGCGTTACATGCATAAAAATATTTGATTGGATAAATGTATTTAATTGTATCAATAATTCACCTTTTTTTTGCGACCATAGTTGGTGAAAGAGGTAAAGGGAACCAGTGCTATTGTTAAAAGTCCACCACAAGCAACACCCACAAGTAGTCCAGCAAAGTTTAATTGATATGGCATTGTGCCCATCCCAAATAAAACCGTGCTTAACAGTAATAACTTAAACAATGCTACATATGGTTTATGTAAATGTTTCCAATGCATCCAAATGAGAAGTGCAACGAGCGAGGATAGTACACCGCTGAGCGAGGCTGATGGACCAACCTATGGCAAAATATAAAAGCAACATTCAAGTCTATACTCGATAATTCACATTAGCAATTAAACATTATTCTTGTGCCCCTTTCGCTTAAAAATTATGCAAAAAGTATGTTACAGGTACAAATAATCATGTGGCTTTGATCTAGCCATATTCATCTGCTGTAGGTTTCTGACTTTTGTAGGCAGAACAAGTTTGTTTTAGATTTTGAAATACACCCTTACCCTTTTTACATTAACATTAAATTTGGATTCTTTAAGCAACACGCAATTTATTTCACAAAAATATTGAATGGGGGCTTCTTGTAGAGCGCAGCTTAAAATGCGTATAGATATTATTTATAATTATGCGTTGTTCTGCGTGTAGATGTATTTAATCTATTAACCCCTTTTTACATTTTTTAAAAGGTTTAAGGGACAAAAGCGAGAAAATAGTCTAAGAAAAATGAAAAGTTACGAATACCTACGATTAAAAGAAAGTTTTTTTTAAGTAATCTTTCAAGTTATATGGATATGATTTATCAAGATTTGATTGAACATGTGTTAACATACGTGGTGTAAGCGTATATATTATATATTACCTCAGGGCGATGTGGCGCTAAAACAGCACTAGTGAGATTACCAGCTAGTCCCGACAGTATATAGACAACGGCGGTACGCAACGTACCAATTAACCTTTCTAGGTCCGCAAGGAATAAATGTTGAAATATCAATGTTATTGCCAAATGAAGGATGCCTGCATGCATGCAAAGCGATGTCAATAGTCTATATATTTGATCTGGTATTTCAACTGAGATAAATGGAAACATGCCACAAACATTGTTTAGACATGATATCTAAAATAAAGAGACGATATAAAAAAAAAAATTAGTGACTGGTATTTATATTAAAAATATACTGAATACCTGTGAGCATAGTGAAGCTTCCTCATGAAAATATCCATTAACAAAATCACAATATTCCCTTGTTGTTATACGGCACTCGCCGTAGAGTCCAGTGCAGCAGGGATGTCCTATTACTTCACAGACCATATGCTCTGCAGTATGATCTTTGTAGCGATATCTTTGGGAAAACGAATTGGTTTTTCTGCAAATTGGCCACTTGGTAATATCATCGGGCCACTCATACGGAGCTATTGATGCGGGTGCATCACAAAACTTTGGATCTAAGCCGCATACAGAACCCGAAATACGTCCACCAGGACCGGACTCGCCAGGTGACCACTTCTTCCAAGTCGATATAGATTTCTTAGGAGACCGATTAGTTTAATTTTAATTGATTCATTGACTTGGCTTTTACTTACTGTAGGATATAAACCTCTTATGGAGCAATCAGCTTGGGAACTTTGTACACAACCAGAGTCATCATTTCGTATGCAACAAGCCGTTTCACGTTCCTGTCGTCTAGTTTTTGTAACAACTGCCATTATCTTAAAGTCGCGTCTCATACATGCCGCGAATTTAGCACCCATGTGAACAAGATCATTATTACGTGGACCAATCCAAAGATTACGCTGCTCAATGTGCTGTACCGTCTGTAAGCTTAGGCTGGTTACAAGAACTTGTCCAGTCTTTTGTTCCGTACCAAATCCGATCGGTGCAATTCCATAGCATATAATCGATAGAAACAATACAATAATTTGTACGGTATTTATCCAATAAGTAAAGAAGGGTCTGTGATCTGTACGATCATCTAGATCATTAATGGAAAAATATTTTATACGACGCATTTGTGGGCGTCTAGAATTCTCAAGGACTCCATCAAGTAACTGTGCAGTTATACGATTGCCACGATTTGTTGCCGAGGATGTAGAATTCGAAGTGCGTTGTGCATTAGGTTGACTTTGTCCAGTAACACCCATTTGTATTTGATGCGTTTGATGTGCATGGTGTGCATCTATTATTAGATTCATATCACTATTACCGTGTGAAATAACCGCTGACGTGCGCCAACCATTATGATGTCGTTCACTCATATACAGACCAACACTAGTATCCTCTCCGATACCAACCCCGAAACCCAACTTTAATGCCACTGTAGGGTTAGACGTCTGTTTATTTGATCCTTCGTCACTAGTGGATGTCGGCACAGTAGCTGTACTTTCACATGGAGTATCAAAGAAAACTTCATCCTCAATAAGTGAAGCCAGACTATCAGCAATGCCAATGGTACAATCTGCATCCACTTCAATTTTTTCAACACCAGCATCTGCCGCATCTACTCTCCCATTAACATGCCCTGGAGCAAAGCTACGGGACCATTGAGGATAACGATATCGTTTACCACTGCCGTTACTATTACCATTAAACTGATTTGTTGGCCGTTTGCTAAAGACGTTAATCAAATAGATGATACCTGTCATCAACATGTGAGCTACTGATGATTTGCGTTCTATATATTCTCCAGCATTGAAATCATTATTGGTATAGCATTTGCGCAATCTATAGGGCCCTGCCCCATGTTGATTAGTGTCTACGTTCTGTGCATCTTGAGCCGGTAAAATATCGGGACGATCTGGTGTATAATAATTGCTGCTGCTTGTGCCACTTTGTTCAATATGATTGGTATGCTGACCTGTACCATCAACATTGTCGTTTAGTATTGTTGAGTTGTATTCTAATTCAGTATTTGACTCATTTAGTGGTCCAAAACGTCTAATTGCCAGGCGTCGATGACGTCCATACCAAAGTGAAAAGTCAACCATTTCAGTGCTTCTCTCAACTCCGAAGAATCTTGAAATCTCACGCTTCATATAATTGCTGATGCGCTTTTTGCAAGAGTAATGATTGGACAGTTGTTGTTGCTGTGGTTGTTGTTGCTGCTGCTGCACCTGTTGTTGTTGTGGAAGTGACTGCAGAGATTGCTGCTGTTGCTGCTGCTGCAGCTGTTGCATTTGATGTGAAGCTACGTACATCTGTGGATGATTTGTCTGACGCTGAAAAGATACTATTGTATTATCCGTCAAGAGATTGGTCTGTTGCTCTGTAGATTTCACGGTAGATGGAAGTTGGATCGTATTCGTGTGAGTGACCATCACAAAATCCTGATCATGTTTTTGTTTAGTCATATCTTTATTGGTTACTGACATGGCAGGCACATACTGCATTGTCACCGGCACTGGACTAATGGGTCCAGTTGTTTGTGTTGTCTGATGAACGCCAGTTGTCCTACGCGCTGTATTGCAATGTATGCAGGTTACACCATTGTCCTGTCCCTGTCCTTGACTCTGACTATTTGATTGTTGTATTACTATAATGGAATCGTTATCATCCGGATTATTATTTACGGTGCTAGAAGTTATCAATTTTCCATGATCTGTATTTGTTTTAACTGTTGTTCGAATTTTGTTGCAGGATGCAATGCTTTTTGTTGAAACACTTCCTGTGGTTACATTTGGTGAATGGATGCTGGACACTGGGAACGACACAGGCAAGCTAGAAGATGATGCTGGTGATGGTGATGTACATGGACAAGGGCAGGTCGATGACGTTGATGATGACGAAGTTGATGGACACGGTAAGTTAATAACATTGTATGGTTGCGAGTTCTTTAAATAGTTTTTAAGCCCCTGTGCAGATTCCTCACTGTGACAGCATTTGGAACGATTGTTGTATGTGTTATATGCCACAGGAATATTGACATATTGACCGGTTGACATGGCTTGTTGATTACCAATAGAAGTAGAGTGTAACAATGTCAAGTCCGCATAGAGATCACTAGCTGGAGGCGGTGTAGGCACATAGCGCTTAACGGGTGTATGCACCGTCGAACCCAAGTAGCCACTATATGCATCGCACTGCGCTACTGACTTCGGTGGCAGGAAAAAGCGTCCCGACGAAGCACCTGAAGGTGTTGGAGATGATGATAATAGATTCATATTGTCCATTAGTTTCGTCTTCGTCGTTTGTACCGTATCTCGATACCGCTCCAAACGATACTTTGAATTGGGGGAGATGGCACGCTGATGATGCGTATATTTTGCATGTTTATTAACACTTGAAGGATTATCGAGTCCCATGCAAGATTGCGAATGAGACTGTGTTTTTCCCGAATTTGTACACAATGAGGATGTTGAGTTTGAGGATGACAAAGGATAGCCTTGAGCTGGAGTATGTTGATTGTGATGGTGGAAATGGCTTAGATTAAGTTGTTGCATCGTCAAAGTTTTGCTTTGAGATTGCGTCTGCGGATGTGCGTGCATTTTGACACGAGATTGAACAATACCAGATGACAAAGAATCACTATTTGGTGCAGGCGATGGCGGTGGTACACAACCACCTAATAACGAATCATCAAACTTTTCAAAGGGTGGTATTGTTAGTTTCGTAGTTTGGGGTAAAAATATTTCATTTGGATGTGGACTAAAGCGACCAGCTGAAATAAGTGGCGTTTCATCTTCATTTGACTTAAGCGACAGTTGAGGTTGATAACTAATCGATTTCCTTCGCCCGCTGAAAGTATTTCCTGATCCCCCAGATCCCAGATTTGATGCTGATTCTGATCCTGCGTTCATATTGTTACTTTCATTCATATTTGTAGTTTGGCGCTGATTGGAGTTTTCACTGGCAACAGTACTCATTTCATATATTTATGTTATTTGTATTTAAATATTGAATCTGAAATTAACTATAATTACATAAATACATATAACATAAATATATATAACAATATATATATATATATATATATATATATATATATATATATATATATATATATATATATATTAACCTGAAATAAATAAATATAAAAATATATATATATATATATTTTATATATATCCATATACATATATATATATATATATATTGTGTATTAACGTATATCTGTGCAGATGTGTCTATAATATAAAAATATTGATATTTTACTACTACATCGTTGTCTATAAATATTTTTGGTAATACTTTTATACAAAAGACAACGCATAGTTTACTTACCAATTACATCTTTATATCTCAATATGATTTGTCCCCAACTAAATTTTCTCAAACTTTATTAAACGAATCTTATTTTATCGATTTTTCAACGTTTAACACAGGCATTAAATTTTGGCGCATCTTTGAATAGTTAAAAATAGAATTCATTAAGAATTTTCATTCTTTTACAGGAAAAATAGTTTCTTGATCTTAATTTCTTTCACTAAATTATTGTTTTTTATAAACTTTTCATTTAAGCTTTTCTCAAAATATTCCGCACCAAAAGAAAGCAAAAATATTCAAATAAAAATTACCAACACACACATATACACTCATATATTCATATGTACATATATTTGAATATACCTATTTGCCATTCTCTTGGAACGATAAAAATTTAGCATCGGAATTACCTGATTGGTACAAATAATACTTCTTTGCGGAAACCCTTATATTGTGACGTCATAAAACACCAAATTGTTAAGTCCAATAAGAATTTAAAATATTACCAAGCACATATATGATAGTTGCTATCGATAAATGCTATGAAATATATCGTTATGTTAGTTAGCCGGGATATATTTAACTTTTGACTGTAGAATTAAGACTATTAGTTCGTTTGTTTTGTATATTATTTTTTGTAGAAAAGAACCCATATCGGTAACACTATCTGTAAGGATCAACAGATGCTGATTATATAACGTATATATTTGATACAAGTTAACAGTTACGGTATATCATACAGGGTATAATATATAATTAACAGTTGCAACCGTTTACTTTAATTCAGTTTCTTTTCGTGCGTGAGATAGATTGGTCGTTTTTTGGGAGCATTGCACTGAGATTGTGTAGCGCGTGACTACTTATATACTTACAATTTCAATCATTTAACCTGTTTTGTACATAAGCTATGAAGTTGTTTTGCTTACCAATAATCACTTTTCTTTCACTTTTTGGCCTTCATAATATTCCAATTTGTCTTTATGCTGAAGCATTGAATCGATCAGTTTATGCGTCTAATGAAGTACAAAATAACTATGTTCCAAACAGTTTGCGTGGATTGAATACTTTTCAAATTGTAAATGAGTGGAAATACTTAGACTTCGCATATCCCACATTTGTCGAAAGGCAATTAGCGATCAGAAATGGGTATTTAAAAACATTTCCTATACAAATACAAATTGTTCGACTAGACGCATGACATGAATATTAAATCATACATTCATATACTAGAGTGCTTAGTCTTGTCAATCCCATCGAGGTTATTTTCATTAGCAGCATATGCATTTTCACAAGTAAGAAAGCTGTAGTTGAGTGTACCCGACTACGAGAATCCCTTTGCCTTTCGATCGGTTAAAAATTGTGCTGTTTATATCAATAATTGTTTTTTTTTTCGTTTTACGGGGTTCAGGTGAGGAAACTCAAAAATGTAAATTAAACATGTCTAGCGTATGAAAATAGCGAACCTAGAATCCAAGTGTGGTTGCTCTAGCTCTTATAGTCTCTAAGAAACAGACATAGCTAGATCGAGTCAGATAGTCGCCCTGATCAAGAATGTATATTTTTTATAGAATGTCAGATGATTGTTTCTACCTGTCTTTTTTATTGGCAAAACGATTAAAAATAAAAATAAATATATGGGATAACAAGTGTTGTCTATCTGTCGGACATACCAGACAGCTGTGTTTTATTTTACATATATATTATTTTACACACATATATATATATATATATATATATATATATATTTAAGTATTATATATACCTTTTCAGGGACTTTATACCAAAAAATAATTTACCTTTGGGCATTGATGTACATAAAGATCGTTTGTTTATAACAACACCACGTTGGAAGGATGGTGTACCCGCCAGCTTAGTTACAGTACCATATCCAGCCAAGGAGATTAGTCCACAAGTGCGCCCCTATCCGAATTGGCATGCACACAGTAACCCTTACAATCCTGACTGTTCTAAACTAATATCGGTTTATCGAACGTCAATTGACAAACAGTGTAATCGATTATGGCTCATCGATTCTGGTATTGTGAATGCTACTGTCAGCCTCAAGCAAATCTGTACTCCAAAGATTGTGGCTTTTGATTTAAGCACAGATGAAATTGTAGTACATTACACTCTGCCAGAAAGCCAAGTCAAAGAGGACTCTTTACACTCTAATATTGCTGTTGATGTAAATAATGGAATTTGCAATGATGCACATGTTTTTGTAACGGACGTCTGGAGATTTGGAATTGTTGTCTATAGTTTGGCAAAGGAGAGGAGCTGGCGTATTACTAACTATAATTTTGCACCAAATCCATTAGCAGCAGATTTTAATGTTTATGGCTTAAACTTTCAATGGTTGGATGGAGTTTTTGGCATGAGCATTTCAAATAATCGTTATCTTTATTTTCATCCGATGGCCAGTTTCAAGGTACACAAACTACGTTTTCTAATATATTTTATTTTCATCAAATTCTTATTCTTAGGAATTTATGATACCGCTGGAACTCTTGTTAAATGAATCTCTTTGGCTAAATACCGCTGTACATACATCCAAATATTTTACTCCTGTTGGTGATCGTGGCCCTAACAGTCAATCCTCCACATCTGGAATTGGTAGAAATGGTGTTATGTTCTATACACTAGTACATCTGGATAATATAGGTTGTTGGGATATGGCAAAACCATATACCAGAGCTAATTTAGGTACGCTACTTGAGACAAATGACAACTCATCAAACTTAATACAATTTCCGAACGATTTAAAACTGGATAATGCAGAAAGACAAGGAATTTGGGTTATGAGTAATCGTTTACCCATTTATTTATATAGCCAGCTTGATTACGGAGAGATCAATTTTCGTATCTTAAGAGCAGATGTGGACAACATAATCGCTACCACAATATGTAACCCCATTTACGAGGCTTTAAATAGTGAAAGCTACCCCCTTGTCTCATTGCAAGAAGGCCAATGTTATTAAATACATAAAAAATTAACTTTAACTAAAATAAATATTTCGAAACATTTTGCTCTAGAAAAAGTTTTAAAATGCGCTTAATAGAAACCAACAATGATAAGGGAGTAATAAATATTGTATGTATATATATACCATAAAAAATAGAAACCAGAGTAAATACTCCACCTATGATTAACGAACGAGAGTACTCGTATCACAAAGCAGGTAACAGGTAGCAGATGTGGCTGGTAACCTCCTGTGAGGGTGAGAATTTAATACCAAAATATGCAGTTAATTATAAAACTTTATTCCTTTTAAAGTTGACATATAATGAAATAATAATATAATTTTTTTTTTGGTGGACCGACCGTTTTATATGATAATTGGCTGGAGCACTATATTTGTAATACCGTTAGCCCATATACATAATTTTTGTTGTTTGTAAAACTGGAAAAAGGAATTACTGAGTACAACGAGGAAAAATATGTAAAAATAAATAAAAATATCCATTTCCATAAACTTTGTATGGACGTCTTTTTCTTAACCAAACTTGGAGTAAAGGTTTATGGATATCGTGTGCATTAGGAGTTTATTTTAGATTTCTGAATTCCCCTCCTCTCCATTGCAAAAGGAAAAATCTATTATTAGATACAAATTTCAAATTATAGAATTTCGTTACACATAACAAATGCCCTACTAATTTCTATACTGTAAATATTATTAAGATGGAATAAAAAACATAGAAATTATTCAACACATTATGCTGCACGGGGGTTTGAAGCTTCATAAAAAACGCGTGTATGTCTACGCTTACGTCTGTATGTGGGTAAAAAACAAGGCTAAAAGGCTTCTAGTAGTAGGATACACCCGACTACAGAATTCTTATTTGTGAAATTTTTCGGTCTAACTTATATGTGCAGGGTATGATTTAGTTTATAAAGACGAACATTAAGAAGTGAAACCATTATTTGTTCTAGAATTATATCTACGTTAATCCACTAGTAGTTGATGTATATTTGTATCTGTATCTCTACTTCTTGTCTGTATCTGTGTCTAGTCTACGCGTTCTATTGCATGTCTCATGAGATTTTTTTTATTTTTATTCCTATTCTCCCTGTGCAAGTTACTTGACTGCCTGTTAAAACGCGGTGTCATAACGTAAATTACATAATTGTCATAGACATAAAAGAGTGAAAACAACGTAAAAAACGGTTTCTATATGATTTTTATTAAACTTTTACAAAAGTGTAATATATAAGGGCACTTTAAATAGATCAGAATGCGTCGATTTACAATTATTGAATTTTTTATAAATAATGGAATCGTAGGTATAATGATTCTTTCTCTGTGCCATCTTAGAAGCGCTGGAGCAGAAGGTAAGTTACTAATCTAAAAACATTAAAATATAGCAATAAATCAAAAACCAATACAAGGTGAAAGTTGAGAATTTGGATATATTTGCACGTCGTTGTTTTTCAACGTACAACTGGCAAGTTCGGATTGCGCAATTTGCATATATATTTGCAAATATAAGAACTTAATAATTTGCAGCTAACAATAATTTATTCAACGCCAAATTTAAAAAATTTTCGCGCACAAATTTTGTGTAACTTATGAAATGTGCACTATTTATGTATGTGTATATTTATATATATATTCTTATATATATGTATATGGACACAGATTTTGGTATATGTGTAGCAGTGTAATTTAACTTTTTTACGATGTCCCATATTTAAATGGTCATTATCAAGTTTTTAGTGTGTGTCTGGCTGATGATAAGCATGTTAAGCTGTCAGTCAGAAGTGACACTATACACTGTTTTATAACGCCTAAAGTAAAACATTTGAAATTTAAAATTTTAATAATGTTTTGTTTTAATTCATAGAGAAATAAATTCATTGTAATGTTTTGCTTTAATTCATGGAAAAGTAAAACCTTTTTCATGGACATTTATAGAATTTTTTTCCTTGTAACGGTATTAATTCTATTCGACTTATTGATAAATAAAATCTATTCTGCGACCTTACGCATATCTTATTAAACGATTCTTATATTTGTATAGCAGTTTCTATGCTTAATGTGTGTTTCAGCCATTTATGCCTGTGTCCTCTCCTGTACACAGGAATATTTTCGGCTGGACACAGTTGTTCATTTCAAATTACTTGTTTATTAAGCACAGATAGAAACACAGAGTGGAGGATCGACAAAATAGAATTGTGCATGTTGTATTAAATCGGAGAATTGTATGTTAACTGTGTAATAACTAGTTCAGATTTGATGCCAATCTAAGATGAATAAAAGCTCGGGACTCACACTTTGAGGTATTTATTTCTTTTGGGTTTCAATAAAATAGAACTAATGGCGGACTATATACGAAAATGTTGCATAAATGGATTGAGAAACGCGCGTACCACAAATGAATGTGAAAAGGCAGAAACAACTGTATCCAATATTCCTAGGCTTTGGTTTGGGTTATGCGCCTCCACAGTGAACGTATGCTGCTCAAGGGAACTGGAACGTCAAAGCTGTGAGCTTGGTCGATTGGCTGCATTAGATGGCACTAAATGCGATCAAGGACCAGATACAAATACAATATTAAAAACATATACACATTGTTGTCGAGCCTGTCAAAGTATGTTTATAAAACCCTATTGTATATGTTCAATGTAGATATATTTATTAATACTAAGCGTTTTATTAATTTTTTTAGTCGGCTTAGCAGTGAAAGCTAGCAACCAGAAGTGCAGGGATCCATTGTTTTCTTTTTTACAGAACATAGAATCATTTAGGATTTGCTGCTCGCAAAACAGCCTCATACATTCAGCTGAGAATATTGATAAGCCTTTGATGACTGTAGGTCAATCCGATCGCCAAGAAGAATCAACCGATCAAAGTCATGTAAATGCTGATGGAACTATTGTATTAACCGATGATGGCAAGTATTGCTGAACACAGTAAGAAGAGAAAAAAAACGAACTAATTTTATTGATTTACCTGTATCATTAGTTTACTTGGAATTTTTAGCCCCTTTGCCTTTTTGTAAAAAAGAAGCAAAGCGGAGCTATTGGAAATGTGCAAAATCTAAAAGTATGTAACACATACAAATAATCATCGGAGACCACATAAAGTGTATATATTCTTGATCAGGACGACTAGCTGAATCGATCTAGCCCTTTCCGTCTGTCTGTCCGTCTGTCCGTATGAACGCCTTTTTCTCAGAGACTATAAGAGCTAGAGCAACCAAATTTGAAACTTAGATTTGTTATTTTCGTACGCTATACAAGTTTGTTTTGATTTTTGAATTTCCTCCCCTGACCCCTGCAATT
The DNA here is from genome assembly GCA_037044455.1 of Zygothrica quintamaculata. Taxonomy (NCBI): domain Eukaryota; kingdom Metazoa; phylum Arthropoda; class Insecta; order Diptera; family Drosophilidae; genus Zygothrica; species Zygothrica quintamaculata. Next base: position 21,096 of record JBAMBS010000914.1, on the reverse strand, counting down.
CGAAAAAATTGTTTATAAGATACAATTTTCAACCGATCAAATTTCTATCTGGCACACATATTAATTAGACCATTCCTAATTTTCGTTTTAAATTTCGTTAAGATTGAAATATAAAGATTTCTTACTTGTTTTGAATTGGGGACGTCAACGGCGGAATTTGAAAGACCTAAAACAAAATCGTATAGCGTACGAAAATAACGAATCTAGGTTTAAAACTTAGTTGCTCTAGCTCTTATAGTCTCTGAGAAACACGCGTTCATACAGACGGATGGACGAACAGACGGACATTGCTAGATCAACTCGTCTTGTCGTCCTGATCAAGAATATATATATTTTATGGGGTCTCCGATGATTATTTCTATGTGATACATACTTTTGGATTCTGCACATTTCCATTACCTCCGCTTTGGCAAAGGGGCTAAACACGTAGGTTATTCAACATTAGGTATCACGTTATTGAGCCTGGGTGTGGGCTAAAAGTTGCGCGCAACAGCTTATACTGCGTGTAGAATTTTGTATAGGTGTGTTTATTTATGTGTATGTGTATTATATTAAACCAAACAGTTTTTAATGAGCGTTTGCAAGTTTTCCCGGGTAATCCGAAATACTTGATAGGTAGGTTAATCTTCATATATTATTATTATTATACCCATTATTTGTCTTATAGATGACATTTGTGGAAAAGTACCAAACCTGTGCGCTCATATATGTGTAAATACCTTTGATGCATATGTATGCAAATGTAACCCTGGATTTAATTTGGATGAAAATAACGTAACATGTACCCATAATAAAAATATAAAAACCAATATTTGTCCAATTGGATACATTTTGGATGTTGGTCAAACGAAATGTGTGGACATTGATGAATGCAAGGAGGAGTTACACAAATGCAAGTCAACTCAATATTGTCACAATACAGTTGGGGGATATCATTGTCTTAATATAAAGGCAAAGGATTGTCCTACAGGATATTTGTATAATATTAAAAGTGATGAATGTGATGGTATATAATTCGTAGTGGTTTTCAATGTGAACCTTTATATACAATCTTTTTAAATATATAGATGATAACGAGTGTAACCAGCTTCTATGCGAAGAAGGATATCAATGTAATAACTATTCCGGTGGATACCACTGCAAACCAATTGATGATAACCTAACATGTGGGACTGGATTTTACCTTAAGGATAAAAGTTGTGTTGATATTGATGAGTGTTATTATAATACAACGAACTCATGCAACGCCGAGATGCATCGGGAGTGTAAAAACACCTTAGGCAGTTATGAATGTAATTGTTTATCTGGATTTACTTTAGACACGACTCAAGACAAATGCATTGGTAAGTTTTCTATAATATACACAGAATGTTTGTATAAATTCATTAAAACCGATATATATATATATATATATATATATATATATATATATATATATATATATATATATATATAACGTCTATTCACTGAAAACTATTAATATATATTTCATATACAGTATATACCGGTTATATGAAAAGCCAATAATGCAGAAATTTTTTTGCATATATTCGATATTTCCTTTTAAGCGATCATGAGTTATATGCAAATACGTTGAATTTAAATGATTATTATAAAATAAACCACAGGTTTAGAAGTTTACTTAAATTTTTATTTTATGCTGTTCGTCAGCTTTATTATTAAATATAAAATGAGATAAAAATTTTAATATTGTTGTCCTACAGCTTATAATTTGTTTAAAACTGATAAAATTTATATGAACTGTTTCCAACACAACGATTTTTTATTTGTTTATACACAATATTTACTTATATACAATCAATTTTTTGCTTTTATGAGGCTAAATTAAGTGTTAAATACTTTTATGATGTTTAAAAATAACATAATTTTGCATTTAAGCAATATTTCCATATAAACTGTGCACCTTATAACCGATATATACTGTATATTAAGCTGTTTTAGGTTTACCGGCTTGAGGTCAGATGTTTATTGTTTAAATAAAACATATATTATTACAATATTTCGAACCCGCATCGGAGTTCGTCATCAGGCTCTACACATTTATTAAAAGAAATACACTTTTTTTATTACGAAAGTTTATACGTTAAATACGTTAATATGCTCCTTACTATTTTATAACACGTCCGTTTGTTTTAACGTGGAGTTATTTACCAATTTTTAGAAGGTGCTTATATATATGTGCTACATTGTCAGTATCCGTTTGTAGTTCAGTTTTTGATGTTTCGGTGTGTTGGTAATGTGTAACATTTCAAGAGTGAACCGTTTGTTGTGGTTTTGTTCTTGTTGTAATATTTGTGTTCTCTCAAAATCGGGTGTGTGTCCACTTTCTCCACAGTGTGTTGCCAATGCAATTTTTGTGTTTTCGTTATCTTTGCTAATTAGCTCCTTTGCCTTTTTGTAAAAAAGAAGCAAAGCGGAGTTATTGGAAATGTGCAAAATCCAAAAGTATGTAACACATATAAATAATCATCGGAGACACCATAAAGTATATATATTCTGAATCAGGACGACAAGACGAGTCGATCTAGCCCTGTGCGTCTGTCTGTCCGTCCGTCCGTCAGTATGAACACCTGTTTCTCAGAGACTATACGAGCTAAACCAACCAAATTTTAAATATAGATTTGTTATTTTCGTATGCTATACGAGTATGTTTTAGATTTTTGAATTGCCTCTCCTGACCACCGCAATTCGAAAAAACGATTATTAAGCACAATTTTCAATCGATCAAATTTATTTTTGGCACACATCAGAATTAGACCATTCTTGATCCATGTTGTGAATCTGGGTAAGATTGAGCAAAAATCTCGGAAGATATACATCATCAAAAGTGGCATTATGAGGCCCGGGGGGTATAGTAGTGCGCGCAAAATAAGAGCTAGAGCAACGAAATTTAGAATCTAGATTCGTTATGTTCGTACGCTATACGTCTTTATTTTAGATTTTCGAATTTCCTCCCCTGACCCTCGCAATTTGATAAAACCGATTAGAAGGTACAATTTTTAACCGATCAAATTTCTTTTTCGCACATATATTAAGTAGACCATTTCTAATCTACGTTGTGAATTTCGTAATTTAACAATAAACACGGAAGTTATACAACACTAAGTACTGCGCTATAGTGCGTAGGGGGCTAAAATTGCGCGCAATGGCTAAGTACGTGCAAAACTGTGTGTATGTATGAGTATGTGTGTGTATAGCTCTATATGTAGGCAAAGGGGCTTTTGTGGTCGGGTACACTCGATTTGTGGGGGTCAGGGGAGGAAATTTAAAAATCAAAAACAAACTTGTATAGCGTAAAAACATAACAAATCTACGTTCCAAATTTCGTTGCTCTAGCTCTTATTTTGCGCGCACTACTATACCCCCCCGGGGCCAATAACGCTACTTTTGATGATCTATAACTTCCGAGATTTTTGATCAATCTTACCCAGACTTACAACATCGATCAAGAATGGTCTAATTATGATGTGTACCAAAAATAAATTTGATCGGTTGAAAATTTTGCTTAATAATAGTTTTTTTCGATTTGCGGTGGTCAGGGGAGGAAATTCAAAAATCAAAAACAAACTCGTATAACCTACGAACATAACGAATCTAGATTTCAAGTTTGGTTGCTCTAGCTCTTATAGTCTCTGAGAAACACGCGTACATACAGACGGAGAGACGGACAGACGGTCAGACGGACAGACGGACAGACAGACAGACGGACAGGGCTAGATGAACTCGTCTTGTCGTCCTGATTCAAAATATATATACTTTATGGGGTCTCCGATGATTATTTCTATGTGTTACATACTTTTGGATTTTGCACATTTCCAATAGCTCCGCTTTGCTCTTTTTTTACAAAAAGGCAAAGCGGCTAAAAATGTTGAACATCACGGACAAGGTATTTAGGAAAGAAGTAATAAAAGAGCCAAAGACGATCCTACAACAGAACGATTTCCCAAAGTGACAGATACACAAACTTCTGAAGAGAGTAGGCACAAGAAGAGACAAACCAGCAGAAACAGAAAAAAAGGACAATGGCTTTTCATATCTCTTACCTACATACCAAAATTTTCCGAAAGAGTCGGTACCTCTAACTTTTATGACACGGCGAAAATACAAATCGTACATAAACCGTGTTGTCAAAGAATTTTTGAACAAAACTAAATCAAAACAAGTAAGAAGTCTGTAGTCGAGTGTACCCGACTACGAGAGCCCCTTTGTCTACATATACAGCTATACACACAGTTCTGCACGTACTTAGCCATTGCGCCTTTTAGCCGCCCGCGGTATAGAGCGCGCTGCCTAATGTTGTATAACTTCCGTGTTTATTGTTCAATTTTAACGAAATTCACAACGTAGATGAAGAATGGTCTACTTAATATATGTGCGAAAAAGAAATTTGATCGGTTAAAAATTCTACCTTATAATCGATTTTATCAAATTGCGGGGTCAGGGGAGGAAATACGAGAATCTAAAATAAAGACGTATAGAGTATGAACATAACGAATCTAGATTCTAAATTTCGTTGCTCTAGCTCTTATTTTGCACGCACTACTATACCCCCCAGGGCCCAATAACGCCACTTTTGATGATGTATAACTTCCGAGATTTTTGCTCAATCTTACCCAGATTCACAACATGGATCAAGAATGATCTAATTATGATGTGTGACAAAAATAATTTTGATCGGTCGAAAAGTGTGCTTAATAATCGTTTTTTTCGAATTGCGGTGGTCAGGGGAGGAAATTCAAAAATCAAAAACAAACTTGTATAACCTACGAACATAACAAATCTAGATTTCAAGTTTAGTTGCTCTAGCTCTTATAGTCTCTGAGAAACAGGCGTTCATACAGACGGACACACGGACAGACAGACAGACGGACAGGGCTAGATGAACTCGTCTTGTCGTCCTGATTCAGAATATATATACTTTATGGGGTCTCCGATGATTATTTCAATGTGTTACATACTTTTCGATTTTGCACATTTTCAATAGCTCCGCTTTGCTCTTTTTTTACAAAAAGGCAAAGGGGCTAATTAGCAAAGAAAACGAAAACACTAAAACTGCATTGGCAACACACTGTGGAGAAAGTGGACACACACCCGACTTTGAGAGAACACAAATATTACAACAAGAACAAAACCACAACAAATGTCTTGAAATGTTACACATTACCAACACACCGAAACATCAAAGACTGAAATATAAAACGGATACTGACAATGTAGCACATATATATAAGCACGTTCTAAAAATTAGTAAATAACTCCACGTTAAAACAAACGGACGTGTTATAAAATAGTAAGGAGCATATTAACGTATTTAACGTATAAACTTTTGTATAAAAAAATTTTATTTCTTTTAATAAATGTGTAGAGGCTGATGACGAACTCCGATGCGGGTTCGAAATATTGTAATAATATATGTTTTATTTAAACAATAAACATCTAACCTCAAGCCGGTAAACCTAAAACAGCTTAATACACAAAAAAGGTCACCAACATAGAACATATTTCATATATAGATGTATATATATATATATACAATATAACTATGTAAATACTTAAATTTTCTGTAGACATTAATGAGTGCTCAATTAACAATCACAACTGCCTGTCAACTCAAAGATGTGATAATACGATCGGTTCATATATATGCACGGTATTTTTATAAAAACTATATATAATAATACATTTATGTTAAGAAATACTTATCCTATTTACGAAACTCCTTTAGCGGTGGACCTCTTGCGGCACAGGATACACACTAAATGCAGGGACTGGAACTTGCGATGGTAAGTAAATAGATATAATATAGATGTTCCCTGCACATACGATATTTATATATACTCTTAATTTATAACTCTAAATATATTTGTATATAAATATATGTATATATATATATATATATATATATATATATATATATATAGATGATGATGAATGTGCGCTTCATACTCATAATTGCCCAATGGATTATGAGTGTTACAATACTAAAGGATCATTTCGGTGTCACAGAAAGACGACGACAACAACAACTACCACATTTCATACAGCAACAACACCAATGCCAGTATACAGTATTTCCAAAGATGTTAAACCAATTTATGCTGCACAACAGACTTATAATCGGCTAAATTATAGCTCAGCCCATTTGGTTAATCGTAGTTTGACTACAATGCCTCAGCTTTCCTGCACAAAAGGATTTTACAGGAACACCCTTGGTGCATGCGTTGGTAAGTATGTAAAATTTAAAAGTGTTTTTTTAATTATTTGGGTTAAACTAAGTTGTGGGGCAATGCCAAAACAAACTCATGCCGTTACTGCCGACTAAACTGATGGAATTGGCAGTCTTATTGTTTTGTATTAGATGCACTTGTATAGGGGTAATGGATGACTGAAAAACCAAAAATATACACAGCTAAAACTAAGCATCTGAGACCCTATTATTTTCAACCGTTTACAATGAGTATTGAAATGTGTATGAATAATAAATATGTTTGTATATGTGTAATATATATATAAATATACTTTTTTTTTGGTATGCGAATCTACCCCTATATTAACCAGCCATGTATCTACCGACGCTTGGCGCACCGATCTGCGAATTGTTTTTATGAGTGGTGTGTTATCGTTGATTGCGCACCACGTCTAAATCGTCTTCACTTCTTTGTTCAGCAGGTCTATCGGCACTGAGCCTTGCAAAGCCCTGAGTTCACTTAGCCTTTGCGTCGAAATTGCCTGTTACCAACTAGCATACACACCTACACGAGCGCATCAAAAATTAGGACTTTGGCTTTCACCCTTGCAATGACTTGGGTGTTTCCCCACCCACCTGTTTGGTCATCAAGTAAATTTTTAGCCACTTTGACTTTTGAAACAAGTAAGAAATCTGTAGTCGAGTTTACCCGAAAACGAAAGCACCTTTGCTTACATACACACACTTTAAGCCAGTGGGCGCAACTTTTGATTTAGCGCGGGTTCTTCTGCATTTCCAGAAGTTTTGCAATTTTCTTACCGAGGTTGCACAGCGGTGAATTGACGTCCATTGCGTTTGGCCTTGCTGTATTTGAAGAACCTTTCCGTATTTGATGATGCTCCCACGAGTTGTGGAGAAATAAGAATGTCCAAAATACCCAGGTAAAACTAGATAGAACATACGATTGTACTTGTCTTAACCCTTCGTTTAAGACTGGAATATTTTGTTTCCGGACTTCCAGCCAGGGTGACAGTCAGCACAGATCACATCTTAGCCCAACCCGGAGAGGGTTTATGTATTCCCCTAACCACTTAGTCGCCTTTTATGAACAAAAATAGCACACTGTGTATATGTGTATGTGTAAAAAACAAATCTTATTAATTTGATCGTGCAGTGAACAGCTGGCAAAGTTTTTGCATTGCCGCAGAATATGTTTATACATACACTACACTTGCTGTATATGTTGTGTAATTATTCAAATGGTTGTTTTTAACCCCTTGGCCTTTTGTAAAAAAGAAGCAAAGCGGAGCTATTGGAAATGTGCAAAATCGAAAAGTATGTAACAGTTACAAATAATCATCGGAGACCCCATAAATTATATATATTCTGAATCAGGACGACAAGACGAGTTGATCTAGCCCTGTCCGTCTGTCCGTCGGTCTGACCGTCCGTATGAACGCCTGTTTCTCAGAGACTGTAAGAGCACAGATCACATATTAGCCCAACCTGGACATGGATTATGTATTCCCCTAACCACTTAGTAGCCTTTTACTAAAAAAAATAGGACACTGTGTAGATTTGTATGTGTAAACAAGTAAGACATCTGTAGTCGAGTGTACCCGTCTACGAGAACCCCTTTGCCCACATATACAGCCGTACACACATATACTCATTCATACACACAGTTCTGCACGTACTTAGCCATTGCGCGCGCCTTTTAGCCCCCCGCGCTCTATAGCGCGAAACTTAATGTTGTATAACTTCCGTATTTATTTTGAGTCCCTTTGCCGTTTGTAGAAAAGAAACAAAGCGGAGCTATTGGAAATGTGCAAAATCCAAAAGTATGTAACACATAGAAATAATCATCGGAGACCCCATAAAGTATATATATTCTTGATCGGGACGACTAGCTGAATCGATCTAGCCCTGTCCGTCCGTCTGTCCGTCCGTCCGTCCGTGCGTCCGTCCGTCCGTATGAACGCCTGTTTCTCAGAGACTATAATAGGTAGAACAACCAAATTTTAAATATAGATTTGTTATTTTCGTACGCTATACAAGTTTGTTTTTAATTTTTGAATTTCCTTCCCTGACCCCCGCAATTTGAAAAAAACGATTATTAAGCACAATTTCCAAACGATTGAATTTCTTTTTGGCACACATCGTATATAGCCGATTTTTGAATCTGGGTAAGATTGATTAAAAAACTCAGTAGTTATACATCATTAAAAGTGGTGTTATAGGGCCCGGGGGGTCTAGTAGTGCGAGCAAAATAAGAGCTAGAGCAATGAAATTTGAAATCGACTACAGATTTCTTACTTGTTAAGTATGAGCTTTATGAAACTATGCGGTAATGGAAGGATATATTTGCTCTACTTTAAGTAATTTGTCGTTGGGTTGCAAGACACCCGACTGCAGCATTATTATTTGTTACAAAAACAAAAGAGCTACCAAATTATCTTTAACAGCATTATTAATCTAGGTGATCTATATAGTGTTTTTTTGACTTTTGTGTATTTTACATATTTTTGCTCTTTAGATATAAACGAATGCATGACAGAATATAAGCCATGCATGAGCCATGAAAAATGTATTAATACGAACGGCTCCTATCGCTGTGACCAGTTACTACAATGTGCATCAGGCTATAAGTCGACTCCCGATGGAAAATCTTGTATTGGTAGGTACAAATTTTTTTAAGTTTAGAAATTTTTTAGTAAACCTTCAATCCATAACACACCAGATATCGATGAGTGTGAGAGTGGTGATCATAATTGCGGAGATAGGCAAATATGCCGTAACCGTAATGGAGGTTTTATTTGCGCGTGTCCTATAGGCCATCAGTTGGTGCGAAAATCAAATGATGTCACTAACTGCGAGGACGTTAATGAATGTGCACAGGATCAGGCAGTCTGTTCATCAAATGCGCAATGCTTTAATACTATTGGATCATTTTACTGTGAATGTAAAACAGGTTTTGAAAAGAAACTAGGTCAAGATAATGTTCTGCAAACGCATACCCAATGCTTTGATGTGGATGAGTGTCAGACCATACCAGGTCTATGCCAACAAAAATGTGTCAATTTTTGGGGTGGCTATAGATGCACTTGCAATCAAGGATACGAGTTAAGTAATGATAATCGTACATGCAATGATATTGATGAATGCGAAGTACATAAGGACTACAGACTTTGCGTAGGGTAAATATTACATATTCATATATATTGTATATACAATGAAAACTTTTAATGGACAGATTAAATAGGGGGACTCTCCATTTAAAAACAAGTAACAAATCTGTAGTCGAGTGTACCCGACTACGAGAGCCCTTTGCCTACATATACAGCCATACACTAACATACTCATACATACACACAGTTCTGCACGTACTTGGACATTGCGCGCGCGTTTTAGACCCCCTCTCTCTATAGCGCGATAGTTAATGTTCTATAACTTCCGTGTTTCTATTTCAATCTTAACGAAATTCACAACGTAAATTAGGAATGGTCTAATTAATATGTGTGCCAAAAAGAGTTTCATCGGTTGAAAATTGTGTCTTATTATCAATTTTTTCGAATTGCGGGGGTCAGGGAGGAAATTTAAAAATCTAAAACAAACTTGTATAGCGTACGAACATAGGCGTTTATACGGACGGACGGAAGCACGGACGGACGGACGGACAGACGGAAAGACAGACGGACAGGTCTAGATCAATTCAGCTAGTCGTCCTGATCAAGAATATATACACTTTATGGGGTCTCCGATGATTATTTCTATGTGTTACATACTTTTGGATTTTGCACATTTCCAATAGCTCCGCTTTGCTTTTTTTTTACAAAAAAGCAAAGAGGCTAAAAAAACATCTGTAATCATAAAATTTTTTAATCTTCCAAAAATATTTACCTGTTTTAAAAGGATCCCTCTTTTTACCATGAATTAACCAAAAAAGAATGTAAAGCATTAAAATTTATTAGAAATTCTACTTAGAATCAAATTAAATTTTTGACATTCCAAAAAAAAGTAGTCCATTATCATAGCCTCTTAGACCAATACATCTGATCGCTTTTAATAATTGAACACTTCTTTAATGCCCGACAATTACTATTCGACCTAGAAAATTTTCCGTTAACAATATCAATGGAATTTTCTTTTTATATTTTCGAAGCTATTGCATTAACTCGGCTGGTTCATATAAATGCTCCTGCCCACGTGGCTACACCCTGGCGGCGGACAAAACCACTTGTCGAGACATTGATGAGTGTGGCACAGAATCAAATAATCAAGTTTGCACTGGACGGGTATGAAATGTGTAATGATTTTATTAACATCTGAACTCGCATGATTCAACTACTTTAGAATGATATATGTACTAATACTAGAGGCGGATATAAATGTACTACTATCAATTGTCCTTACGGTTATATTAATGACCTAGACCAAAAGAAGTAAGACTTTCATCTCTGATAATAACATTAAAATAATTATATTTAATTTGCTAACTATTATTGCAGCCGCTGTCGACACAATAGTAACTATTGCGAAGGAGAAGAATGTTACACAAAACCATCAGCCTATACATACAACTTTATAACTTTTGTATCAAAATTAATTATTCCTCCAGATGGTAGAATAATTTTTACACTACGTGGGCCATCTTGGTATGATGATATTGATTTCGATTTGAAAATTGTGCGAATTCAAGTGGCTCCCAATATTGAGCAGGCATCAAAAAGCTATTTTGAGTATGCAATAAAAATTTATTTTATTTCTATTGTATGTATTATGCATTTTATTTTGCAGCACATTGAAGAGCAACAATCAAGTAAATCTTGTTTTAAAACGAGCATTGGAAGGGCCGCAGGATGTTGAACTAGATCTAACTATGACAGTTTTCACTAATGGCATGCCGCGCGGCAAGAGTGTTGCTAAATTATTTTTGTTTGTATCCCAATATACATTCTAAAATCAAATAGGAATACCACGACCCAGAAATATTAGGCCTCTGAATTTTTGTGTTCTGAAAACAAATTTTTGTGCTTTGTTTAAATTATTATAAAAATTGAACTTATAAATTTATATTGAAAATAAAAAATTTAAATTGATGTGCAAGGGATGGATACTCGCAGTATTATTATATCGATATTTTACATTTAATGTGATAAGCAAAAGAAAATACAGTCACATTACAGCTATCGAAACAAACTTTAAAGTTATGCACGACTTAGACAAATTAAACACTTGACATATATATAAGTATTAATATAATAATAAAATCAATTCTTGTTTGGCGATTGACAAAAAATTTGACCTGACTGTAAATGCACATAGTATTTTTAAGCAGGGATGTTATAAAACCAAAGAATCATTTTTAATCATGTGTTTAGTAGTTTATAGGTATCAAAAAAATACTACGGGCTTGTATAATTTTCACTTATACTGTCACACTGTCAGTTCCGTATTACTTTTTTTAGGCTTAACATACATCTCTTAAATACCAAATCAATGTACTTAAATGTAAACGTATTTATAAAAAATTAATTTCAAAATGGTAGCGATACGCATATACTAAGAAAAGGAAATGGAAAAATGTGAATCACAAAGTAATGTACAATTTTACAAAATGTATCCATAAAATTGATTTGCGCCTGTGTGTGTGTAAAGTGTCGATTATGTATAAATTATCAAAAGGCCAGCATTGACCAAATTAATTCATTTTTTTCTTTCTAAATATAACTACAGAACTACTGAGGTTTTGTTTCTTTTGTACATACTTGAATTATAACTTATAAATTAATTTTAATTTTAATGGTATAAAGGTTTTGCTATTTGTTTAATTTCCGTTTGTGTGCGTGTATGTGTATATGAGTATGTGTATGTGCAATACGATGTATGTATACATAAAATCTTCACGTTTAATGTTTATGTGTGAAGTCTGTCTTTATGGGGTGAGTAAGACTGAGAGAGCGAAATTCTCTCTTTTGATGTCAATGTAGGCACGCGAAGAACAATATTATTTGTCCTACCAAAACAAGCCATATAAAGTCCTCTTGTCCAACAAAGAACGCCTCTGGAAATGCCTTTTATAAATTGCACAGTTATGCTCGAATTGTTTGTCCGTATTTTTAACATTTATTTTTTAAATATATCGTTTTTAAGTACGATGTACGTATGCTGAATGATTGCATGTGTGTTGTTACATGGGAAAAAATATATATTACATATTTATTCTAACCCATACATACTGCAAAATTATCAGCATTCATTTAAATTGGAAACAAGTAAGAGACGAGAGCTATAACAACGGTATAATTGTTATATGTATCTCGTTCATTAATTTTACTTCAAAAACATCTAACGTACGCTTATCGATCATAATCGACGACATCCTAAAACGACAATCTTCACACCTTGTGATATCGGATATTTCCTTATGTGGCTTCATATATTTTTTGTTGTCTTACATTATTTGAAAGAATTTTTTAACCTGTTTGTATACGAATTAACACCATTTTATATATATGCATTTGCAGCGACTCAAGAATTCGGTATGTTGCCGGGGGATGCATATATTTCAATAGGAAACAGCAGCAACAAAATCAAGTTGGTTAACTCGCAACTTGCAACCACTAAAACAATCTATACTTATTGCAATCGAATACCAAAAAGAAAATCATAAATATATAACTTGCAACTGTTTAGCGAAGATAATGTGCTAGGGCTGAAAGAGGAGGAAAGAAAGTCGGAAGGCGACATAAATAAATACGTAAAAAAGTAACAATAAAAATGACGGTTCTAAACACTACGAAAATTTGCAATAAAAGGTTGGGACTTACTTTTAATTGTAGGGCATCCAATCAAGCAGCAGTAATTGTACCTTCTTGTCAAGTAAGATCAATGAAGATTATGCCAAAGAGAGCAGCGCATCACCAGGATATACTGCTTGCAAAAAGGAAGAAAACAGGAAGGCAATCGTCATCCGGTACGACGAACACTTGTGTAAGTAACATGCAGCCGCAGAAGCTTATGAAAGTAGCTAAAAAATTGACTGGAAAGTCCTTGGCAATTATGCCGCACTGTATAAGCGAGCTTTCCAGTAGTAATAATCTTAAAACCACGAAGATCACTTCAAAATTAACACCACCGATGACTAAACCGATTAAGCGACGAAATCAGACTATGGTATCACCAGCTATGCATAGAAAGTCAAAAAGTAAATGTAAGCGACCAATGCAAGGTGGTTTTATACCCACTGCTAGGCCAATTACACAATGTTCCAGCCGAAAACACAAGAATTCTATATCGTCCACAACACAGTCTAAGCACAATCAAGAAGTCAAATCCGTGAACCAGCGTCAACTCAAACCTAAAACAAGGATAAAAACACTACCCAATATAATGGCAGACGCAGAGAGGAGCAAAAGTAAAAGTAGAAGCCACAGGTTCAGCAATAGCAATAACAAGCCAATTCGATGCAAAATCTTAGTTCCATTACCCATGCTGGGCACAACATCATTTGTAACTCTTCTAACCATTATCTGCATAGAAACAGTACTCCTCTCAACTATGTCTAGCTGTGCTAAGACATTTTACATGCATTGGAACACATCGAATAGCATGTAAGTATATATAGACTATTTATTTATAATTTATATACAAAGAAGATGAGCATTGTTTGTCCGCTATAGAGTAGTTTCCGGATATAACAGTAATCTGTTTTTTTTTTTTTAATTTTGAATTACATGCGAAGTTTACACAGTAAATGTGCACATAACAAAGTAAAGAAATTATAGATAGATACCCGATAAAACAATTGTAGAAATAAATGAGAAAAACGCTTTAAATTTTAATTTTGTTTCTATTACTATTTAACACTCGGTAATATGTAAAAATCACCGTTCCCATTTCGAGCTATAGGTATTTGACTCCATATGTATATTTAATATGATATATAGAGTCAAATACCTATAATTCGAAATGGAAAAGGTGATTTTTATGCCTGTATGTATGTATCCAACATGGAGGAATAACCTAATGGCGACTTAATGAAAAGGGTACGCAGTGTAGCACTCTTGAGTTGTGCTAGAATTCACCAAGGAAACGCTCGGCAATACGCACCACGTCAGACAGTAACACACCCACATACACGAACACATACACGAACACACAAATAAAGATTCACATTAATGTCCACCCTCAAACCAAATACTGTCGCAAGGACATCTACAGCTGCTATTAACATACTGATTTGTGGTACGGTGTGTAAAGAATAGGGGGAAGAGAAATGTAAAAGAATCGCTCAACGTCTTTTACGCAATCTACGAGTTTATGCTACTCTCGTTGGATTGTATTCTTATATTTTTATTTGTCGGTAGCTTGCACCGACTTGCAGCTTTTCCATCATTTGTTGATTTTCAATTTTGCGAGCTATGTTCAGTCACATATTTATCCATTATAATATGATTGTAACTGAAATTATTTTAATCAAACTTTTAATTATGCTACAATTTTATGCGGTATTTAATGTTATTTATATCTCATTTGCTGAGAATTCCTTCCTCCATTTTATTCACATTCAGATTAATGCACGTATTCATTTTATTGAAACAAAAAAATATCCCTGATACTAAAGATAATAACTTTTAGATTTATATACATTGACTTTGGTTTTAAGGGCTAAAATTTATGAAATTAAATTTTAACAATTTATAATTTAAGTAACTTAGACCTAACTATTATTACACTTGATAAAGTGCAAAGCCCATCATTATTCATATTCATTAAAATAATATAAACTTTATAAACAACCCTCATATTAATATGTGCATTTAACCCTAGTCACAGCTTACAACTCGTTTTTATATAATTGTGTGCGTGAACGTATATGCACTGTACATGTATACATTTGTGTATGTGTCCCCAAAGCGAAAATGCAAAATATGCGTGCTTCATCATTAGGGGGTGATTTTTGATTTGCAAAGCTCCCCAAAAGAGGAAAAAAATGTTAAAGAAAAAACACAAAGAATAACAAAACTAAGAAAACATTGCCGTTAACTTAGTAGTAGGGGCTGTTGAGTTAGGAATGCAGGTGGCAGGGCGGGGATGAACATAAGTGCGTGCGTTTTGTTAAGCACTATTTGGTAGGCAGGGAAAAACGTACTTGCATTCGAGCCGAAGATGTTAGAAATCGGTTCAGTTCCATTTAATATATAAATCGAATTCTTAAGCTAAGTTAATGTCTTGAACAATTAATTTTTAGTATACTCAACTCTTTTTAACGCACGCCTTTAAAATGTCGTTGTAGACAAACTTTTTCTATGTAGCCATGAAACTAGCTTGCAAACAAATATTATTAAATTTCATTAACACGCGGAAAAAAATATCATTAAATATGGGACTGCGCTGAATATAAATAAATCGTTATAAAATAATATTAACAAGAAAGACATCTGTAGCCGAGTGTACCCGACTTTGAGAGACCCTTTTTCTACAAACACAGACATACACGCACATACGCACACATATACATAGTTCTACAGGCACTTTAAGCTATGCGTGCACCTTTTACCCCTGCGTTCTTTAGAGCGATACCTATTATTGTATAACTTCCGGATTTTTTGCTCAACCTTAACGAGATTTACATCATAGATCAAGAATGGTTCAATTGGCCAAAATTGTGCTTAATAATCTAAATCTAAAACAAACTCGTATAGCGTACGAAAATAACAAATCTAGTTTTCAAATTTTTTTGCTCCAGCTCTTATAGCCTCAGACGTTCATACAGACAGATAGACAGCAGACGGACAGGGCTAGATCGACTCGTCTTGTCATCCTGATCAAGAACATTAAAATTTATAGGGTCTCCGACGATTGTTCTACCTGTTACATACTTTTAAATTTTGCACAAATCCATAGTTCTCTTTTGTTCTTTTTTAAAAGCAAAGGGGTTAAAAACAGACATTGAGTTTAACATATAAGTTGTAAGCTAGTAGATGAAAATGATAGCTCGCATACTGACTCTATATCTGTGCATATAAGTTGAAGTTCTCTCAAACTTAAATAGAATCATGTCGGCATTTAAGGGAGAACACACTTGTGCGGCTAAGCAATGCTCAACATCCCAAGAGAGTTTTTACTGCGAAGTTTAAGTACATATAATATATCTTAACAAATTGCTACTCACTTTTGATATAGATTTCGAATTGATAACACTGACCACATAATTGACGTAAATAAAGGTAATTTAGCATTTGAGTTCGACCAGGTGCACATCATATGTCCAGTTTATGAGCCAGGAGCTTTTGAAAATGAAACGGAGAAATATATTATATATAATGTATCTAAAGTGGAGTATGAAACATGTCGCATAACAAACGCAGACCCGCGAGTAATAGCTATATGTGATAAGCCTCAGAAATTAATGTTTTTTACAATAACTTTCCGGCCATTTACACCGCAGCCAGGTGGTTTAGAGTTCCTACCTGGAAATGACTACTATTTCATTTGTAAGTATCTATATGTACCTACATATATATATAAATATATATATATTTATTTTTTTAATTTTTAATATCAATTTTAGCAACTTCATCGAAGGATGATTTATATCGTCGCATTGGCGGTCGATGTTCAACGAACAATATGAAAGTTGTGTTTAAAGTTTGCTGTGTTGCCGAAGAGAAAAACAAGACAGTACCGGAAATACCGCTCGTTGGCGGTGTGCCTTCAGAGAATGGCAACGTAGCCTTGGGTAATGGTGTAGAGAGTGTGAGTGGGGTCAATGTTGAAGTCAATTCAAACGTACATGTTCATGGTCATGGGCATAATATTGGTGTCAATACTATTGGAATAAGTGGAGTCAACACTGGCTTGATAGCAAGTGGTGTGGCTATAGCTGGAACTGGAAATGTTGGCTTACCACTAAAGCCCATTAACGGTATTAGCACTTCGATCAATACGAATATTGATCAATTCAATCGCATACCTATACAACCAAATATAATGGGTAACAATATTGGTGATGCAACTGGGATAAATAATGGTGGAGGTCATGGCAGCATAAATATGTTACCACCTGGTAAGGGCGGCGTACACGTGGCTTATCCTGGACACCATCATATACCAACGGGCATACGAATTAACAATGTGCAAACTCAACAGAATAATCAGCATCCACAACACAAGGGAAATAGCAATATTAACACTAATGGTAAGGATACAATAAAAAACAAAGAGTCACAAGATGATCAGTACTATATACAAGAATTTGGCAATGGTTCAACAGTCAGCAGCGGCTTTGGTATTGGCAATGACAATGGCAATGACAATGGCAATGACAATGGTAGTGTCAATGGTAATGCTGCTGTTCCCATCAACATTGCCAGGGATATACACGGTCACTTTTTGCCAGTGTTTATTGACACAAATCACAGTAATATTGTACAGAGCACCATTAATTGGCCATTCAAAATGAAGAGCTTAAATCCAAAAGCGGACACAAATATAACCAGATCCAACAACAGCAGCTTATATACACCAACAGCAGCTACTAATTCTTTAAATAAATCATATAACAGCAACATCAAAATTAATACTAATTCAGACAAATTTAACAATAATACAAAAAATAACCATAAAACAACACCAACGTCCCACAGTCCACAAGATTTTGATAATAATAAGATGAAAAGTAAGTAGAATTTCAAAGCAATAACCACCATTATCCAAACACCAACCACGTCCGCGCTCTGCCTGAACCCGAGCAATGCCAACCAATTTCCTCTGTATATTTATAGATAATTTTTAAGGCCAAGATCCAAATATATTGGTAGCATTTATCAATTAAAACTAATTAAATAGAAAACACTTTAATAATTTTAAACTTCATTTTATTACAGACGATCACCATAGTTTTGATAAACACCCAAATGAAGTGGTTAAAAACGAGGAACTTACTTACAACAGTGGTTCATCAGCTAAAAGCCTTTTTAACATTCCTAACTGGCTATGGATATTTCTACCTGACGAACTATCTATCAACGCTTGTTTACCTTCGACTCATAGTTTTGGTATTACTTTGGCGTCCTTTTTTACGGCATTAGTTGTAATAACATTTCATTACTTGTTTGGGATTAAATGTTGGCTAAGTAATATAAAACACCAACCAAACAGACATCTTCGGTCTGCTGTATATTTTGGTGGTGATAGCCGCTGAATCTATTACTGGCAGTTATAAGAGTAATAACAATTTGTACAAGCCATAAATTCATAGTTCTTAGATTCATTCATATTTATAATAATTTTGGATAACTAGAATTTTGCAGGATTTATTTATATATTTTTCAATAAGATCGCAATGTTCAATCGTTCGATCGAATTGAACAAAGGAGGATAATTGTAGAGGCAAAAAGAAGGAGAAAGGTGAAATAGAATTAATAAGAAAGAAAAAGTAAATATTCAAGCGCATATATATATATATATATATATATATATATATATATTACATAAATAAATACAGATTAGATATACTCGTATCAAATAAGTCAACAAAAAATGGCAGCACGCCGATTGAAATAAGTATTTAGATTTAATTTTATGGCCAATGGTGGAAACTTACCGTACCATTGCAGTTAGTAAAACTATACCGAAAACATCCAATTCATATAGTATTCTATTAATCCCAACAGTTCAGTAAACATATGCGTGCTGAGTTTTCGATACTTCATCTCATTTCAGAGTTTCAATATAAAACAGAAACCTAGATAAATATTTAATATTTTTTACATACCTTTTTTAAATAACTTGTCTTTTTTAAAAATATATTCTACTTGTGCTCAATTTTGATTGTGTATATAACATAGCACGCTGCTTAAATAACTTGATATTCTATGTTGACATGGAATAAGTTAAATACTTACCCAAAATTAAATTCATAAATCTTAAGTCATGTTCCTAATACTAATTTTTTTTGTGTATTTCTTCTTTTTTTTCATTGTAAAGGCGCGTATGTCGTAAAAATGAAAATCTTAAAAATCTTATAATTGCTTTCACGACTGCTTTGTGCCTTCGGCTACAACTTTGCTCGAAGTTTTATACATGCTCGAAAACTCACACGCATACCCATACCCATACCCATACCCATACCCACACCCATATTCATACCCATATTCATACCCATACTCATACTCATACCCGTACCCAGCACATACTCTACGAACATATACCTTGTACGTAGAGATTTTTGACTGAAAATTAATGATATATATGTATTAGTGTACGTTTATATAGAACATTTCTAGGAAATTAGCATATAAGTTAATTAAAGTTAAAAAAGTTACAGTAAATGTAAACGAATTAAATTATTAATAATAATTCTATGTGTTTGTATGTTAAATGTATATTTACATACATAAATAAACACATAAATTTACATTTACACTTATATTTATTAGTAACAGAAAAATAATCATTAAGCATTTCGAATATGGGAAAGGTGAAATTCAAAGAACTCAACTGTAAGTTTTATGTTCTTATTTTTTGTTTTTGTTTTCTTAGTTATATTATATTATTACTATTTCTATTATTATTATTATTATTTATATTGTAAATGAACCAAGCAGTATATATTAATGTGTGTTTCTTCAAGTCACATGACAATTTAAACAGATACATACGTGCATATATATATATATTCATATATATACACGTAATATGTGTAAATTAGTTTGTATTCAAAAGACGCAACAAAGTTTAGGTGAAACGTTATAATAATTGTATATTACAATAAAAAGAAATGAAAATATGATAACAATTTATTAAACCAATATTGATGCAGTATTTGCTTCATTCAGAAACAAAAAAATACAAAGAAAAAAGAGAATAACACGAAAACTGAACAAATCTATATTAACATACTACATAAACAAGTATTCTTATACAAATATACATGCATATATACATAAAATAAAATGTTGCACCCCTTTCCCGTAAATCAATTGTTCAATTTTGTTATTGAATATCAAATTCATAAAATTAAAATACATGTGAAATTATCATTTTAACTTTAACAAGTAAGAAATCTGTAGTTGAGTGTACCCGAATACGAGAGCCCCTTTGCCTACATATAGAGCTCCGCTTTGCTTCTTTTTTAGAAAAAGTCAAAGGGGCTAAAAAGGATTATTAAGCATAATTTTCAACCGATTAAATAATTTATTTTTCGCGCACATATTAATTATACCATTCCCTATCTGCGCTGTGAATTTCGTTAAGATTGAACAATAATCACGGAAGTTATACAAAATTAAGTACCGTGCTATGGAGCGTGGGGGGCTAAAAGGTGCGCGCAATGGCCAAGTACTTGCAGAACTGTGTGTATGTGTGAAAATATGTGTGTATGGCTGTATATGTAGGCAAAGGGACTGTCGTTGTCGGGTACACTCGACTACAGATTTCTTACTTGTTTTGAATTGCGGGCGTCAGGGGACGAAGCTGAAAAATGTAAAACAAACTGATCTAGCGTACGAAAACAGGTAATCTAGATTTCAAATTTGGTAGCTCTAACTCTGGCAGTCTCTGAGAAACAGGCGTTCGTACGGACGGACAGACGGTGAAACGGACATAGCTAGATCGAATTTAGATCGTCTTGTCGTCCTGATTCAGAATATATATACTTTATGGGGTTTCCGATGATTATTTCTATCTGTTTCCTACTTTTGGATTTTGGACATTTCCAATGTGCTTTGCTTCTTTTTTATGACAAACGGGCTAAAATCGTTTATAAAATCTTAAAAAAATTGAAAAAACACACACACACACACACACACACACACACACACACACACACACACAGACACACACACAGACACACACACACACAGACACACACACACACACAC
>JBAMBS010000910.1:0-208307 GCA_037044455.1 Zygothrica quintamaculata | reverse complement strand
AGTTCTCCCTCTCTCTGTCTCTCAGTTATCTACTCTGTATGTGGTCAAAATGTTAAAGTTAAAGTCACTTGCAGAAGTTTGTCCAAACAGCACAGGATATGCCAGAATATCCTGCAACACCGGCAAAGCTTATAATAATCACAATGTGCTCTTATTTTTCTTTTTCGTTTCCTTTCTGTCTTTTGTTTTGTTTTTTTCTCTCTCTCTCAATGCACATCATTATGCTTAAAGGAAGCATTTTTTTTTTACTATATTTAAATTTCTTTGCTACTTAAGAAAATCCATATATCTATATGCGTGTGTGTGTTAGTGTGTGTGTTATGCTTAAAGCTGCTCAACAATTGCCTGATGAATTCATACGCCATGCAAAAGGCAGGCGCTGAAGCAGTAAATTTTGATGTTCTGCCTGTGTTGTGTTGCGGTTGCTTACAACTGACTCTTGACTGAGTCTGTTTACCGTTAAGCATGAATGCCTCCTATATAAGATAGTATGTGTATATATGTAAATGAGTGCCATACACTGGCATGATGACCTCAACTCTTGCCACTGACTGCGGACTGCTAATTGTGCGTGAATAAAGGCGATTTTAATGCAATTTAATTTATATATAAAAATATCTTTACATATATATATATATATATATATATATATATACATTTCAGCAAATAATTATAAATAAAATAATTAATTAAAGCAATTAATAATAATATATATAATTTGTATAAATTTATTATATCAAAGTTAAAGCCTGTAAGTCTCTGACCGCCTGCAAATTGCTCTGCATACAGTTTGACGGGAACTGTGACTCTCAGTACACTTGAGTTATATGGCGACAGTGGCTTCTTATGCTTATGCTTAGCCAGCTTCTTTTGATCATAAAACAAAATCCACATGAAAACTTATTAAAATTTTACACAAGCAACTCAGAAATGAACCTCTTGCTACTTATAGTGCAGAGCGTATTAGTTTTATGCACAACACAAAGCTTATAGCAAAACCTAAACAAAATCTTGGGTTAAGCTTGAGATATACTATATATTTAGCATATTCTCTGACTATCTGGCATATGATTGTTAAGTATATATTTGGCGTAGGCTTCTGCTTTTTATGACATTGCGACGTGGCTGTCATATATGTCTTGGCATTGTAACAGTTACTTTAACTAGTATTGCCACTAGTTCAGTCACTGTGACTGTTATTCGTTATTCGGTATTCGTTTTGACGTCATCTACGTTCTAGAACTGTCAACATTGACACATTGTGCTGAGCAATTGACCAAATAATGTGGCCTAATCTCATCTATGCCGCTTTTGGCAACACTAAACAACACAAGACAACAACAACAGCAACAGCTATTGGTAAATTGCCTGTGGCAACAATGATATTTCTTTTTCTCACATTTTTTCCTTCCTTTTTTTGCTACTTTTTGTGGCATGATTACAAATAAACTTGTATGACATGAATGTTTCAATATTCAAAGGCAAACGGAAGTTTCATATATTGAATTGTGAGCTATGCACACGTTTTGGCCATTGCATGCATTTGTTGCAGATATTTGATATGTTAAGCAAAAGGATATAGACCGGATATCATGCTGTTACTGTTACTGTAACTGCCAAAAACATACAGTTATATAAGTTGTATATAAACCTTTTGCTAAGACAATAACTTCCGGTAGAACATTTCAAATGTCAATTCCATTGAACCTTTTTTTACCAATGCTCGTGGGAGTTATAAACTTTCCTTTAAGATTTTCATATATCCTTGAAGCAAGTAAAGAGTAAGGATTAAATTTAAGTCTCGTCTGATACTTGGCTGCCTGGCATTATGTGCATTGTCTCCAGTTTACTTAGCAACATATACTACTTAGCCAACTCAACAGGCTCTCAATGATACATTGACCCTTTAGACGATTGTTAATTGTTTTTTTTTTTGAGACCGCAACGACTGCTTTATATATATATATACATATATATTAATGTATAGATTTGTATGTATATTTATTTATGGCAGGACAATATTATACACTTTGTGCAAGTCATTGGACTGCGAATTTTTGGGTCTTGCCGCTACTGTTTATATTCACTTGTTCATTTGTTTATTTGTTCAGTTATTCATTTTAAGCAAAATGTGACAAGGGTAAATTCATGGGAGTGAATGGAGCATATTTGACTGGGTCTTCGACAGCTCTATGCAATTTAATTCACATTTGTTTGATTTTCCACTAGACTTTTCCTTTGGCTCCTTACACTTGGTCGCTTCGCTATGGTCATAACTCTTAACAAGGCCAACGACCTACTGAGCTTGATCATAAACATTTAGTATGTTTGTTTGTTTCATTTACAAAATGTGCTTTTAATTTGAACACGTAAATAATTGTTATGCCAACGACAAGACAAGCCAATATATATAAATATATATATATATATATATATATACTTGGCCATAAACGATTTAAGCCATAAACAGTTTGATACTTAACATTGTTTTTGGCTAAAACATGTCGTGACAATCTGTTAACAGAATGGCACTTTGTAAATTGTTTTAAACAGTTTGTCACTTCTGTGTGTGTGTGTGTTATGCGTGCGTGCAAGTGTAGGTGTGTGTGTGTGTGTGCGTGTGGTGTTACATAATAAAGCTAAATAGGGATATGGTGTGGCACTTTGTGTAAATATTTTAAGGCTTGTCAAATAGTTTAGTTAGCCACAAAGTCAAACTAAGCATGAGTCTAACGTATATGAAATTTTCTGACTGTGCAAATATTCTCTCTTGACCAATAACTAAACTGGTTGGAACAGAAAGGCTTTTTGCTTTTCGGGCATTGAAAACAATTTCGCCTCTTACTGTACTATATATATGTATGTATATATATGTGTGTGTATGTGTGTATGTCTCTAACAAACAAGTAGCATAGTCACACCCATTGGCAAAGCCAAAAGAAAAAGAAGAAAAAAAAACAAACCCCAAAATGGGTTGCCATCGCGGTTGCAGCCATTCAACACCAGTGTACCAGTGGGCTCTGATTGCAACGTGACTGTGCATTGATTGCACTTGCAGCAAGCTACATTTTCTAGGCGATAGTTAAGGCCATGGCCATGGCCATGGCAAACTAAAGCTATAGCATTTTGGTTGCCCTTGATATTATTGTTCAGCTTCAAAGTTAAATGGGTAAAAGAAAAAAATAAAATGCTTTTTACTTATATTTCCTTTTATATCCTTTTTGATTTGGATTTTTTAATTTTTTTCCATTTTCTTTTTGGTGTTTTCTTCCTCCTTAACTTTTCTTCTCAGCACGTAAAATTGTGTTTGTGTTTTGGCCAGTTTTCAGTTTTCATTTTCTAAATTCTAATTTCAAGTATATATACTCATACTCATACTCATACACATACACATTCAATTCATTGCGTATATGCATGTATGTGTGAGTGTTTTTATGAGTATCCATTTGAGTGTTGCACAAGACTGGCATATGGCCAAGTGGCATTCACTTGCACTCATTGAAATTGCATGCAACACAAAGTGTTCAAGTATTTGCCACTTTTTTTTATCACTATTCATATAAATCATATGAATAAGTATTGAACAACTAACCGAATATAACATTTAATCCATTGTTGTAACTAATTTACAATTTTAGTATACTTGGCAACCCTTTTTACTTGCATTTATCTAACCTTTTGTGTGAGTATTTTCTAGCCTTTCATATGGTCGACTGGCATTCAATTCAGTTGCAGCTTTAGTCATTTTTCCACTATTGAAATTATTTGAATTTTATGAATAATCATAAAAATATAACACACATTCTATTGTTATAACTAATTTACAATTTTAGTATACTTGGCAACCCTGTTTACTTGCAGTTCCCTAACCATATGTGTGAGTGTTGTATAAGAGTCTCATGTGTCCAGTGGCATTCAATTAAGATGTCTATTAGTATTTAAACATATGAATCATATGAATAATTATACCAATTTAACATATATTCTATAGTAGTAAGTAATTTACAATGTAAGTACACTTGGGAACCCTTTTTACTTGCATTTATCTAACCATTTGTGTGAGTATTTTCTAGCCTTTCATATGGTCGACTGGCATTCAATTCAGTTGCAGCTTTAGTCATTTTTCCACTATTGAAATTATTTGAATTTTATGAATAATCATAAAAATATAACACACATTCTATTGTTGTAACTAATTTACAATTTTAGTATACTTGGCAACCCTGTTTACTTGCAGTTCCCTAACCATATGTGTGAGTGTTGTATAAGAGTCTCATGTGTCCAGTGGCATTCAATTAAGATGTCTATTAGTATTTAAACATATGAATCATATGAATAATTATACCAATTTAACATATATTCTATAGTAGTAAGTAATTTACAATGTAAGTACACTTGGGAACCCTTTTTACTTGCATTTATCTAACCATTTGTGTGAGTATTTTCTAGCCTTTCATATGGTCGACTGGCATTCAATTCAGTTGCAGCTTTAGTCATTTTTCCACTATTGAAATTATTTGAATTTTATGAATAATCATAAAAATATAACACACATTCTATTGTTGTAACTAATTTACAGTTTTAGTATACTTGGCAACCCTTTTTACTTGCAGTTCCCTAACCATATGTATGAGTGTTGTATAAGAGTCTCATGTATCCAGTGGCATTCAATTAAGATGTCTATTAGTATTTAAACATATGAATCATATGAATAATTATACCAATTTAACATATATTCTATCGTAGTAAGTAATTTAGTAATATGTTTTTTATAGAAGTTTTGGATTCATTTTAGAATATTTTGCTGCGGCTTATGCAAATTGTATGTGCCTCACTTGGAGCCACACTGCGTATGATTTATGCTGACATATAACATATTTTGTGTCTAAAACACCATTTAGATGAACTGTTATTGTCAGTTAAGTGTACTTACCTTAATTTAAGCTTATGACCATAAATTATATGTTGTCGACAAATTATCTATATAAAGCTGCTGACAACATGCACTGTGTAGCCAGTGGCATGCCATGTCCTTGTCCTCTTAGACAATATATGTTACTGTTATTATGGCAGCAAGTATCTATCTACATGGCTTAAACATTTTATAGCCTTAATAAATTTTTATATATATTTTAAGGTTTTTTTCTTATTTTATTTTTATTTTATTTTTCCACACACTTAGCCACTGCATAAAGTGTTGCTCAATTTTATTAAGCCAAGCATTAAGTATACGCTCGATGGTACACAAGTTGCAAAGCTAATCAAGCATATATATAGAATATAGTATAAGCAATAGTTTACTATAGATATATAACAACAATTCCAGACTATTTATATATATATATATATATATATATATTTATATATGCCATAATAGTTGGCAACGTAGCGGAATGAAAGCATTTTATTAGTAAATAATTAATAAGAATATTTGTTCAATTGCGCTATAAATATACATGCATGAATATGTAAATGAATATATGAATGTATAATAAACACATTGAAATGCCTAATTGAATATAAAAATAAAACTTAATAACAATATACAATTTATATATAAATAATATATATTTATATATGTATATTAATTAAACGTACTTGATTCCAATAAATGAATTGTATAAATTGAACAATCGTTTAGCTGATATGTATAGATTTATGTGTATATATAAATAAAAGTATTCATTGATCTAATTATTGTAGTTTGTGACTCTTAAATGAATAATCCAGGCTATTGTTATGTTGTTAAGACCAAATAATTGGCCAAAATACAAGTGCAATTAACATCAATTGATGAAATTTCTTAGCTTTAGCTTTAACTTTGGCTTTGGTTATATAGATTTTGGTGCTACTTGGCAACAAGTTTCTATGGTCAAGTTAAATCAAGGACATATATACTATAACA
This sequence comes from Zygothrica quintamaculata, assembly GCA_037044455.1. Classification (NCBI taxonomy): domain Eukaryota; kingdom Metazoa; phylum Arthropoda; class Insecta; order Diptera; family Drosophilidae; genus Zygothrica; species Zygothrica quintamaculata. The sequence continues at coordinate 202,402 of JBAMBS010000910.1, read as the reverse complement.
TGTACAGCACACACACACACACGTATACATACACTCCCACACAAACACACACACACACACACACACACAAATTTTCGATTATCTTAACTTACTAGCTGAAAGTTTTTGCTAGTCGGAACTTTAACTTTAACTTTTACATCGACAAAAAAGAGAGAAAAATATGAGCAAAAGTTTTGTTATATTTTTTATGTTGAAAAACTCTTTAAAAGTAATGAAAAGCGTTATATATATATATGTATATATATATATATATGTATTTTTCTTATAAAGATTAAACAGATTTTTATTTTTTTGGTACTGCTAAACCACCAAAGTTATGCGAAAACAATTTGTGACTCAACTGCAAAAAAGTCTACAAAAAATATTTTATTTAACATATTTTTTGCTTTGATTTTCTTTTTTTTTTTGCTGCAGCAGCAGCAACTGAAAGTCGATTACAACATTCCAATCTTTATTTATTTATCTATTTTTGTTGTGTATTTTATTTTTATTTTTATTTTATTTGCCTTTGTTTTTTGGTAACTTTTAGCGTTAGAACATTTAGTTTTTTAAGGCTTGGCTGAGTTTAGTGTTTGCCACATTCCAGTTGAGGCTCACTTTGTTTTACAACATTTTTATGCGTTTCGTTTCGCAAATATTTCACACAGAGTTGTGAGTGGCATGAGAGTTCAACTTAGTCACGCGGAAACGGAAAAGGAAGCGGAAACGTCCTCTGAGTAAAGGACACCAATATTATACACTCCACACACCATACTCTAAACTTCTTACACACCACACACCACACTCCACTCATACCATACCAAAAGTAAATCCAATATACTACTTAGGCCTATATATAGCTGCTACCAAAAAAAGAAAAGAAAGTAAATGGCCAAAACAGCCACATGCTAAACTGTCATCACTACCACTTTTGGTCGATTCTTTCAGGCCAGTGATTTCTTTGTGGTAATGTATCAAGAGTCGTAATGTATCAGCTTCCGCATCAGCTTCAATCTTAAACATACCAAAAATGCTTTCAGGTTCAATATAAAATTATATACCAACCGATGATTTTGGGGGCCATTTCGATTTCAGTATTTACTTTTTTGTTTTCTTTTTCATTTTTGCAGAAAAACTTTTATGTGGCTTAAAGCATTTCATTTGTTATATATATGATTCATGTTACGCCTGCGGCTATAAATAGGCCCATATAAAACAATTCGAATGCTCCTTCGTACAGGACATAACATACACTTGACCAGTGGCAACAGTTCGTAAATATTTTATATTGATATATTGAATATATAATTAAATTAATACACACGCAACCGATGACTATATATATATGTTTATATATACGATTATATATTTAGAGCATAACAAATATATTCCTTTAAAGTTCTTGATCTTTTAAAATATGCACAGATTCTCAGACATTAGAAAAAGATAAAAAATATTTATACGAATTTATTATTTATTATTTGATTTATAACGGAATTTATGCACATAATAAAACTAAATAAACATTTCAATATTGATTCGTCTGGGGGTATCTATCAAATTTCTAAAATACATCATGATAACTTCAACTTGCATCTTTAAATACATATTTACACTTACATATATATATATATATTTACTGTTACTTCCTGTTTGGGTTTTTGGTCTTTTGGCATGGGTTTCCTTGTGGCAAGCGAAGTATTCTAATTGGATTTGCATCCCTTTTGTTTTCAACCATTTTAAGCTTAACTTGCTCATTGATTCATGAACGTAAATATTGCTTTTGGCCAGATAATTTATGTTGTTTACTTGCTCTTTGACAAAACTCTCTTCAACTGTATTGAACTGTGCGTTCAATTGTATTTCAATATATTGCATTATATTCAACTGTGTGTTTACCTGTGCTCAACTGTGAGTTAATATATTCAACGATATGCCAAACAATATTTTACTATACTTCACTATATTCAACTGCCTGTTCAAATGTGTTCAACTGTCTTTAATAATTTTGAATTATGTAAAGGATTGGTCAACTACTGTAATCTATGATTAACCGAATTGAATTGTTTGTTTTATTATATTCAGCAGTTCAACCGTATTGAAATTCACTACTCCGTATGTCATTATATTCAACAGTAGATTCAACTATATTCTTAACTATTGATTCAACTGTAGATGTAACTAAAGATTCAGCTGTAGTTTCAACTGTAGATTCAACTTTAGATTCAACTGCATATTTGACTGTGAATTCATATAAATGCTCAACAATAGTCAAATATTTTGTATTATATTTATTGTTTATTCCACAACATTAAGCTAGAACGAACTTCATTTTAATACGCTTAACTTAATTGGACTATGTGTATGTACTGTATTTAACTACATTCAACTGTTTTCAAATAAAGTTTAAATAGAAGATTCAGCTAACAATTTAATTGAATTCATAGCTTAATACAACACAATCAACTATATTCAATTATACTTAGTTTTTCAACTATGGTGAAAAATGTTCAACTATGATGATCTATATTCGATTCTGTTTTACGGTATTTAACAATGTTCAATTATTTTGAATAATATTCAGATATGTTTAACTATGTTTAGCTACCTTTAACTAGATTTAACAACACCTAACTTTTTTTTTTTAACTATAATCAACTATATTCAATTACATCAAACTTTATTCAATTCTGTTAAACTATGTTGATTTGCATTCAATTGTAGATTCAACAGTATATTCATCTAAATTCTACAACATTTAACTTTATTCAACTTAATTAATATCAGCTGTGTTCAACTATTTTCGACTGAATTCAACTACATTCAGCTACATTCAACTTCATTCAACAATGTTTAAAGATAGTTAAGCAAATATTATTATACAGGTCCAATATGGCTGCACTTCAACAGCAGAGTGGAATCAAGCTGCAGCCAGGCAGCCTGTCAACTTCATTTGATTCAACGGTAACTTGTGTGTATTTATTAGCTACACAACTATCTATGGCAAAGTCACAATGATATTAGACCAATTTGTGTTGATGTCATTTAATTGGCAGTTGAGCAAAGAAGGAAGAGAAAGATAGAGATAGGGAGAGATAGACAGGAAAGGAGAGAGTAAGTGGGAGATGAAACTATCCATGCCATATATTTGGAGGCTTAAAGAAGGTAAGTTATAATAAGGTTGCCTTACACCTATTTAAGTGTAACTGTTGGACAAGTTAAGTATACGCCAGGCTATGCATACAATCAACTGTGAACTTATACTCTATTTGATGCCAATTATGGTCTATGCCAGTATATAAAAAATATATATACATCTATATAAAAGTTGTTTTTCATTGCTTTTGCTATTTCCTTTTGGTTTTACAGTTATTTTTTGTGGTGTGCTACTTCTTCTTCTTCTTTAATATCGTTAGTAACACAATTTGTAAGTGAGAGCCAACAGCTGTTATAATTTGCTGCTGACCCAAGCAAAATGTGAATTGAATTGTTTGAAAACCAATTCAATTGATGCCATGATATTTTAGCTACAATTCTATATATATATATATATATATGTGTGTTTGTATGTGTTTATGTGTGTTTTTTGTGTTGGTTTTATTTTGGTTTAGTGTCAAGCAAGCAATTACTGGCCAGGCCCTAAGGAGCTGCCTTTACATTGACATATTATAAAGATTTTAATTATAAATTTGTCAATTTGTCGACGAACTGAACTGAACTGAAGTGCTGCTGCAGTCAGATTCATTTAATACTTTGCTCAAAAAAAGCAATTAATTAGTTCCAACAACAATTTCTTTATATAACAAAGTGCAGCAAGCATAGTAAATATATATATATATATATATATGTGATTTAATTCTTTTGGTTGTATCCTTAGGGTAAATTTGCCTTACAAAAGACGAAGCTATTTATTGTGTTTACAATTTAATAAATATTTTGTGGCATGCCACTAACTAACGAAATGACCTCAAGCACACAAAAAAAGAGAAAAAAGTGAAGACAATAAAAAATGAAAAAGAAAACGAAATGTAAAAGAAAAGCAAAGCAAGGCAAAGAAAGTCTGTGCATTCCTTTATTTGTCTAAGTAACAGTAGAATCAGCTAAGCTTTGCTATTATTTAATTTGCTTTTTAATTGAATAGAATTTAAATTGAATTTGAATTGAATTGAATTGAATTTGCACGCTTTTAGCCTAAGGCTATGGCTATCACAGAGGGTGTGCCAAAAGGGGTGAAATTTTCAATTTTCTATTTTCCATTGTTAATATGCTTATACACCGTTTTTGGTTAGCCGCAAATAGCATAAATTACATGCATTTAATATAACAATATTTAATGCTTATTAATATTGATAGATTGACAGCAATATTTGTAGTAATATTTGCAAAGTAAACAAAAGTTTACTAAATGACCAAATGCCACAATAACTGTCAATAACTCATATATTTATTATATATTATAATATAAGTGAAAAAAAAACAGTTTATAATTTGTTTTTAACTTGTGTAAGAAACACAGAAGATGGACAGATTTCAACCAAAATTGTTGGCCATCAGTTTAAGGCCAAAGTTAATTAGATAAGCGTTAAGTGGCATGCCGTTATAATCACACGTTTGTAATTTTTACTTTAAGCATTTCAAGCATCTGGCATTTGGCAGCATGTGTAGATTGAAGCCAACATTCTGGCCTGAAATGACTTTTGAGAAAATTTCCAAAAAAATAAAAAAAAAATGGAAAAAAGTTTGCATACACAAAAGCTGTTCAGCTGTTCGACTTGGCTAAGAAAAATATGCCAATTTGATTTTAATAAAAAAAAAAAATGGAAAAAAAATAGAGGCAACAACTGCCGCCTACAGATACAAGGACCCAAAATGAAATCAAATGTACAACGTGTAGACCAATATCAAAACCATATTTAACCTGCAGCATTTCATTTAGCAGCTTCATTTCTCTGCCATCCTTGTGGCATCTGAAAAAAAAAAGAAGAAAAACTGTAGAAGGTGCTGGATGATGTTGGATAATGTTGGATAATGTTGCTTGCTGCCTAACTGAATGTAAGCCGGGTGTAAGCTGGGTGTGTATACTGGGTGTATGTTGAGTTGGTGGCAATTATGCCAAAAATCACAAAGTTGTTATCTCATTTATGGCGTCAGCTGTGTGTGTACTCGTATTTTTGATTTCCTGCCATGATTTCTCTCATACCTACAAACCAATTTGTATATATACATATATATATATATGTATATATATAGCTTCTATGCATGGATATGGCAGGCTATATCTCATCCTTCCAGGCGCCTATAGCCCAGGTGCTTCTGAATGAGTGTTTCGAAAAATTTTTAATTAAAATTTCAGCTATGAGCTCAACAAAAATACATACACACACGCACACGCATACTTATACACATATACATATATGCATGTATGTATGTGTGTGTGTATGTGCGTGCGTGTATATATATATATTTATATACAAGTACTTATTATCTGCACAATATCAATAAGCGCGTGTAACACGTGTCCCAAATGGACGATTATTTTCTACCGCGTATTTATGTACATTAAGTATACGCAGCGTTGCCGGCATAACCTTTGACGTTGCTACCAGTGCTTAATGGCTTCATGCCTGCTTGCTGCCTGTTAGCTGCCTGTGTATTCATTTGGGTAATCGTTATACTTTCTACGCCATAATATGTAAATAATAAAATTATATGCAGACAGACAGTATATTAAACTTATACAGATGATATTCTGTATAGACAATGATCTAGCGCTGATCTTTTGCTCAACTGCTGTATATATATATATGTATATATATACATGTATATGTTATATTTTTCTCATATATCTATATGCTATATACCATAATTTAAAATTTTTTCTAGGGTATTATATGGTATGCAAACATTTTAATATTTTCATTTTTAATTTGTCTTTTTGCTCTTATATTAAGATTATTGTCACAGTTCTGCAGTTTATGGCAAACGAGTGTTTATTAGCTGATATATATATATGTGTGTATATAATGATATTGTGTTTAAGCCTTTTGTTGAACTAGCAGCACTCTACTTAATATCCAACGGATTAGTTAATATATAACACTTAATGACAATCAACATATACTTCGTCGCGTACGTGACAACGAAATTTATATTATACAAATAAAGTTTGCTCTTTGCTTATTTGCTTATTTGCATTGTGTCTTCTTTCTTATTTGTCTTATTAAATTTTTTTTATAATTTATGCTTTTTATTTTATTTTTTATTAAATTTTAAATTTCAATTTTTTGCGCTCACAACACTTGCAGCACATTTTTTTTGGTGCCTTTACTTTATTGCTGAAGAGTGATTTCTTTGGAAAGCCGAAAGTCTTTGCTTGTCTTTTTTGTTTTTCTGGGCTGTTCACACTTGCCACAGTTGACCATCAGGCGTCAGCTAAGTGCAACTGCAACTGCAACAAAGTCTGACCTGACCTGTACTGTCGCAGCTGTTTGTCACAAACCCCTAACTATTGCTGCTGGCGTTGAGCAAAAAAGCGTTGAGTATAAATTCAATTTCCGTTTTGCAAACACAATACGCACACATATACACACAGACTCACACACATTGCATGTGTGCTTGTTTCTTGAGTTGTTGACTCAAATTGATATTTTTTTTCTCTTCTTCTCGCTTCTTGTTGCTCCTTTCGTTTGCCTTTGAGCCATTCTTACCTTTAATGTTAAACTTGTTGAAAAGCTGCACGCCGTTTCGCTGAGTTCCTTGTGGCCTCTCGTTATCTCTGCTACTGTTTCCGGTTCACCTTTTGCCCAACTTAATCTTTTTTATTTGTTTCCTTCAGTCAGCCTCTCACCAATAAAGCAACAACCAGCAGCTGCTGCATGTATTAACTGCAAAATGCCGCAGTTCACCAGCAGCAGCACTTGTGTATGAAATGTAATACGAAATCACTTTGTAAAATAAAAAACAAAATTAAAAGAGAAAAAAAAAAAAAAATAAGAACAACAACAAGTATAAGTACAAGAAGAAGAAGAAGAAGAAGAAGAAGAAGAAGTAGAAGATAAACCAGCTTAAATCGATTTAAGAAAATAATACGCTAATACAGTATTTGTTTTGAAATGTTACCGCTAAATCGAAATTGAATTAAATAAGTATATAGAATTCAAAGGAATTTTTATCAAATCTCATTGCAACTTTGTAGCACTTAAGGACACTCACATCAAAAATGGCCTTCAGCTGTTTGGCTATTGCTAAACAGGCACCAATGCGATGCTTGTTATCGGGTGTATTCGACTACAAGAGAACCTTTAACTCTACTGAAAGATACTCAAGTATATGCATACATACCGAAAGGGCTTAATGGAGTCCTTTACTAGTGCGGATTAAGAATATATATATATATATATATATATACCTTATGGGGTCAGAGATGCTTCTTTCAGCATATAATATATATTTGATTGTTTCACGGATCAATTACTAATGTGGATCAAGATTAAATGCAATTTATGGGGACGAAGATACTTCCTTTACCAGCTAAATAAATTTCTTAATGCACGGATAGCCAAAGAGGGTGACAGTATGTCAATTTATAATGCGAACTACGATTCTACACACAGAATGGGGTCGGAGATGCTTCTTTTCGCATATTATATACATATGTTAATTGCACAGACATACTGAGGTGTTAAAATCATATCGGTTACTAATACAAATTAACTTTGTATACACCTTATGGGCTCAGAGAGGCTTCTTTCTACCTATTGCATACACTTGCCAGTTGCACAAATGTATTAGACGGCTTTTACGTTTTCAAAGGGTAAACAGACTGAAAAACAATTTGTACTTCGATAAGGGTCAAAGCACCCATGAAAGCCAATTGAGTTCAGTTAAGAGCTGAGAGCCGAGAGCTGAGAGCTGAGTGCCAGGCAATTTTAAGTGGTTGACACTCTCAAATCTAGCTTAAATGCTGCAGTTGATAGCAAAATGTGGCTGCAGTTCATTTTCTATTTTTTGTTTTGTCTTTTTTTTGTGTTTTCTATTTGCTTTTTACCTATGTGAATATACAAATTGATTGTCTATAGACTGTACTTAGAAAAGAAAAGTCTTTTTAGTCCTTAGTTCTAGTGCATTGTCTTAAGGACAAGAATTTATATCCTTGTGCATTGCATTTTTTGTCCGAAAACTGTCATTGACATTTGCTGTTACTTTTCACATAGCAAATTACTAAGACTTATGTCAAGTTTTTATAATATATTGTCCTTATACCTAATTGGAAACTTTTTAAGCTTATAGGGGACATTTCATTATTAAATGTTTTCGATTGTTCTAATTAGACCTAAGACTGTATAAAAAGTATATAAAAAGTGTCATTTTAAGTAAGCAAAAAAGGACATATACATGCAAGGAGTCGAAAGAAACTTTGTCATAAGCTCTGCTGCAGCAAAAGTTAACACAATTACCCATTCCCCACAGTTAGGTTAAGTTTTACGAGCAACTTTAGCTGCAATGCAATGGACGTTGCGTGTGCAGCGCTTAAATTTAATGGATGCACTTCGATGTCTAGTGGTTGAGCATATTAAAATATATAAAGAAACTTTTCCATTATATTGGATTTGCATTTATTTCTAACTTGTAGACAAAAGTTAGTAGGTGTAAGTTAAGTTTGAGGGATCTATGTTGAAAGGAAGTAGAAACTAAGGTCAGATTATTTGGTCCATTGCTTAGCTTTATCAGCATGTGAAGCAATAGTGGGCGAGTGGAAGGAGTTGAAGGTGTGAGCTAAGGCAACGTCAAGTGCTTCCATTGCAGATGAGGAACACGTCGCAATGCCATAAACAGTAGACACCATCAACAACAACAACAACAATATCCGGAACAATCAAATTGCAGACAAGAATTGCGTAGGATGTGTCCCAAGGCTGACTGGCGTCGCAAGGTCATTAAATAGATGCCCATTCTTTGGTGCTGGGTGTGGGTACAATTGACATCTACTGATGGAACAGATGAGGTGTGATAAAAATAAATTAACAAAATGCTGCGCATAAAAAAAGTCTTTACTATAACAAGCATCAGAAAAACATGGTGAGAGAATGTGAGATAACTTATATATATATATATATATACATATATATATACATATATATATATATAAATAGAAGGTATGTATAGAAGGCGAATGTAAAACAGTGAAAGGCGTTAAATCTCACCACATCGATGACAAATTCATCGAACTGAAAATGTACGTGACCTGGAAAACACTGACAACGTTTAGCACGAAGTTAAAGTCTTTTACGCTTTAAAATACGCAACAAATTTTGTTATTCTCTTAAAAAAATTTTCATATAAATAATATTTAATAATAAAAAATAAATAATAAATAATAAATAATAAATAATAAATAATAAATAATAAAATATATTTTTTTTAATATTTTATTTATTTTATTAATTTGAGACATTGTTTAGAATTTAGTGAACTACTACTACAAATTTTGATCGAATAATTGTTTTAATTTTTTTGTTTATGACAAGTTTGTTTAAATTTTTTAAACATAAACAGAAACTACATACTACAAAACAACACTACACACCCATGCCCTAGCCGGGACTTGAACCCGGGGTCCCATGTTATTAGATTTCAGCATAGTGCTTTGCTCCAACGGGACCGGCGAATAATCGAGATCAAATAACAAATATAATTAAAGGCTCAATAGAAATGATAATAAATTATAAACATTAAATAATAATAGTTATAATAATAAAAAAATAGATAATAAATGTCAAATAAAAATAAAATAAAAAATTATTATATAATACATAATAAATAAAAAAAGATTTTTTAAAAATTATTATTAAATATTATAATTATAATTATATAAATATTATATCAAAAACAAGTAAGAAGTCTGTAGTCGAGTGTACCCGACTACGAGAGCCCCTTTGCCTACATATACAGCCATACACACACATACTCATACATACACACAGTTCTGCACGTACTTAGCCATTGCGCGCACCTTTTAACCCCCCACGCTCTATATCGCGGTACATAATGTTGTATAACTTTCGTGTTTATTGTTCAAATCTAACAAAATTCACAACGTAGATGGAGAATGGTCTACTAAATATGTGTGCGTAAAAGAAATTTGATCGGTTAAAAATTGTATCTGAAAATCGATTTTTTCAAATTGCGGGGGTCAGGGAAGGAAATTCAACAATCAAAAACAAACTCGTATAGCGTAAAAACATAACAAATCTACGTTCCAAATTTCGTTGCTCTAGCTCTTATTTTGCGCGCACTACATAACCCCCCCCCCGGGGCCCATAACGCCACATTTGCTGATCTATAACTTCCGAGATTTTTGATCAATCTTACCAAGATTCACAACATCGATCAAGAATGGTCTAATAATGATGTGTGCCAAAAATAAATTTGATCGGTTGAAAATTGTGCTTAATAATCGTTTTTTTCAAATTGCGGGGGTCAGGGGAGGAAATTGAAAAATCCAAAAGAAACTCGTATAGCGTACGAACATAACAAATCTACGTTCCAAATTTCGTTGCTCTAGCTCTTATTTTGCGCGCACTACTATACCCCCCCGGGGCCCAAAACGCCACATTTGCTGATCTATAACTTCCGAGATTTTTGATCAATCTTACCAAGATTCACAACATCGATCAAGAATGATCTAATAATGATGTGTGCCAAAAATAAATTTGATCGGTTGAAAATTGTGCTTAATAATCGTTTTTTTCGAATTGCGGGGGTCAGGGGAGGAAATTGAAAAATCCAAAAGAAACTCGTATAGCGTAAAAACATAACAAATCTACGTTCCAAATTTCGTTGCTCTAGCTCTTATTTTGCGCGCACTACTATACCCCCCCGGGGCCCAAAACGCCACTTTTGCTGATCTATAACTTCCGAGATTTTGGATCAATCTTACCAAGATTCACAACATCGATCAAGAATGGTCTAAATATGATGTGTGCCAAAAATAAATTTGATCGGTTGAAAATTGTGCTTAATAATCGTTTTTTTCGATTTGCGGGGGTCAGGGGAGGAAATTGAAAAATCAAAAACAAACTTGTACAGCGTACGAACATAACAAATCTAGATTTCAAGTTTGGTTGCTCTAGCTCTTATAGTCTCTGAGAAACAGGCGTTCATACGGACGGACGGACGGACGGACGGACGGACGGACGGACGGACGGACGGACGGACGGACGGACGGACGGACGGACGGACGGACAGACAGACGGACAGGGCTAGATGAACTCGTCTTGTCGTCCTGATTCAGAATATATATACTTTATGGGGTCTCCGATGATTATTTCTATGTGTTACATACTTTTGGATTTTGCATATTTCCAATAGCTCCGCTTTGCTCTTTTTTTACAAAAAAGGCAAAGGGGCTAATAATAAATATTTAATTATACAGAATTTTTCGGCATATGAAAATAAGATATTATTATGCCAGAACACCATAAAGGTAATCCTTATAATATTTAGTTTAATTTTGGTTTATGATTAAGGAGAGGTTTAGCAGCCTTTGGGGCTTTAACACCTTTAACACTATTTGATAAAGCAGCATAGGGATGTAAGCTTTAAAGTATAGCTTTGCGTTTGCTTAGTAGAAACTAATGTGAGCAACGTATCCTCGCTTCAGGCAGCGTATGCTAATTTTATCTACATCATTATTAGCAACAACAGCATAAGCATTATTATTAAGATTGTAATCATTAAGTTGTGAGATTGAAGTGTGGCCACAATCACTTCCTGTCTCTATAACATCATTCAACTGGCATTACCATTGACGTTTGTTTATATCACGATTGACCGCTGGATATTATTATTGACTACGCCGGATGACGTCAGCCATGTTGCTGTTATTTTCATACCCCCCCCCCCCCCCCTTAGGAGGCATTTTCTTGTTAAGACTATGACTATGTGGTATTTTGATATCAAATGGTTAAAGCACGTACACGGTTCTATACAATATTTACTTGGTATTGATGAGTGAGTAGACTTAGCCCTCTAAAGGTGCAATATATTTTGAATGTTTTACTAAATTGAAAGCAATCAATTGATTTCAGTTAGCTAAATGTTTCAACAAGGCTAAATATATATATATATATATATATATATATATATATATTATATATAATGTAATTCATTTTAAAAAGTGTTCAGTATATATATACTTAAGGTAAGTGTTTGGCTTGAATTGTCAATTTTAGAAATTGTTAACAGAACTATTGCTGCAGAAACTTAATTTGCATTTGAGTCACAGATGTTGTTGACCTTGTTGTAGTCCTTGTTGTTGTTGATGTGACTATAAGCTTGAGGTTTATTATAAACTTCAGCAAGCATTGGCCGGACATGAACGTCAAGTATATTAATTTTCTGCTTTTGTTTTCCATTGTTGTTATTGTGCTTATTGTTGTTCTTGTTGCTGTTGTTGGTCTGTTCTCAGTTGATCTCTAAACAAAGGACATGCCAAGTGCAACACCTGCCGGCCAAATTGTCAACAGCAAAAGCTGACAGGGCATCAAGAGAAACGCAAAATGTGAAAACATTTGCACAAGAAGTGCGAAACAAAAGTGTTTGTCAAATAATCAAATTGCTTTCTACCACTCTCATTTCCATTTAAAATATATATAATATATATATATGTATATATATATATAAATTATTTGCTGTTTCAGTGATTTTGGTGTACCGCCTGTGTCAGTGGACACATCCATAAGCTGCTATACGCTCTTACGTTGCTCTTCATCTTGATTTTTTATGTTTTACCAAAGCTAAGAAACGCGTCTGATTTAGCTTAATATAATACCCTATCCATATAGATATATATATATATATTTATATAATATATAATCTACTGTTACAGTAACTATGTGGCATAAGATAAGAAATATTTTGCAGCGGTTTAACATTGCATTCGGTTGAGTTGCTCAGAACAATAGTGGATTGCACCTGTCTCTATACTCATTCGCATTCTCATCCGCATTTCACATTCCTTTTGCTTATCCTCTTCCTGTTTTTGGTGTTTTTGTGGCTTTTCCTTTATTTGTTGATATTTGTAGTTTGACATTTCCCTGTTTTTCTTTTTTTTTTTTAAATAGTGATTTTTGCTAGTTTTGTAACATTTTATTGCATCAAATTGTCAGAAATTTTTGTGTACAAATGAAATTTCAATTAAAAATTGTAAACATTTCAATGCATTTTGAAATCGTGTGGGAATTGATATGAGTTAGACAATTATTTTCAAATATCCTTTGTGTTATTTGCTTGCGGTTAATTAAAATAGAATTTTGAAATTTACACTGTAGCCATACATAAAACTACAACTCAATAAATTAGCTGCAAAACTTGCAGTTGCAGTGGCACTGGCAGTTGCAGTTAGTTGTCTGAAACTGTATAAAGTAGATAAGCTGACAACTGTCCTTTGCTTAAGAGTATATAATCAAGATATATATATATATATATATATATATGTGTGTGTTTGTGTGTTGTTGAAGTGTCCTTTACTCGCATGTGTCTGTCAGATAAACTTAATTTGAACATCTTCCTGTATTTGTTATGTACATATAGTATATATTTATATATATACATCCTTTGGGTAACTATCTGATATACTTCATTTCAATTGTTAGACAAAATGCTTTGTGCTTTTTGTTTGTCCAATTGGTTTTGGTTATTTCCTATTTTGTTTTTGGCTTATAACATCAACTGGTATATCATTTGGTCAGTCAGAATGGCTAAAAAACAGCAGCCAAACGAATTTGCCATTAAAGCTTGAAGAAGAGAGACAAAAAACAGAAGAGAATGAAAGAAAAAAACAAAAGAAATCACTTTCGTTTCTTACTGTAGTGAACTTTTAGGCAAAGACTATTATAAGAAGCTTAAAGGAAACATGGCTGGTATCCTTGTATGCTGACAAGTGCATAAAATGAAAAGCGACAGCTAAGAAAATGTAAACGGAAAACACACACAACAAATACGTTTGCAACGAATAAATGCACAACAATGAACAGTGAACGTTTTGCTGGGCAAAAAGGATGGCACAGGATGCGCACAAGGATGTCAGGTAAAACGATTGCAACGCTTTCCAAATACAACTATAAATAGTAAATATTTTATTTCATTTTTCCTTCTTTTTTTTCTAGTTTTGTTTTCTTTTATTTTGTATTATTTTCCTTTTGTCACTTTGTTTGTTTAACGTCTGTCTTATTTTGTTATTTATATTATTCCCTTGGCTCCTTAGGCTGTCGCTACGTGAAACACAAATATGAAATCCATTTACATTGCTTAAAGGATTTGCAATGGCAGCAATATGTCAGATGTTTGTCAACACTTGCGACTAGTTTTCAAATCAGTCTAATAAAAATCCCCCAACAGAAACAAGTAAGAAATCTGTAGTCGAGTGTACTCGACTACGAGAAACCCTGAAGAAATCTAGATTCTAAACTTGTTTTTTCCAGTTCTTAAAGTCTCTGAGAAACAGGCGTTCATACGGATGGTCAGACGGACAGACGTCCTGATCAAGAATATATATACTTTATGGGGGGTCTCAGATGTTTACTTTTACCTGTTACATTCTTCTGGGCTTACATATTTCCATTTACTCCCTTTAAGCCCTTTTTAAAGGCAATGGGGCTAGAAACCTCTCACTGTAAGGAAATCTAATTAATATCATATTGCAACTTGCATATGAAATTTACGAACAGACAGTAGACGGGTAGGGCTATGACCCACTCGGCTGATGTTGAACAATCATATATATATACTTTATAGAGAAGAGAAGTAGTTGTAACTCTCTGGCTGTTACATACCTTTATACGTTGCATACAGTAAAGAAAATAAAAATCTATATGGAGAAGACGGTATATAATATGACGATGTGGTAATATACTCTCATTTGCATGACACTATGTTCGTCGTTCTTCACAGGTTGAGAAGAGATATAAGAGAAGTTCCTGCGTTTCTCTTGCCACACGTTGACGCTTAGCTTTCATGTCGTTTTAAATCATTGTTTAAAGTTCATTTATTCAAATATAATAAATTATATCAAAAAAAATATATATATATATCTTATTAGTCACTGAGAAAAAGAAGGATAGGGGGAACAGGGACTCTCTCTATCATTTTATAGTATGATTCCCTTAAAGTATGCTCTTGATACTTCAAAGTTATTCATACTTGGTACCCCCAACTTGACTCAGCGGAATACCTTCCAGTTAAACCTTGTGTTATTTATTTATTTTCGGGTTACCCCTCAAAACTGTTCTATAACCATTTGAATTATAGATATGATTCCACCTCGCCTGGGTCAGAGTATGGTGGTGTGGACTGAAAGAAACTGCCATACTGAGACCTTAACAAGTTGGTAATCTCTATAAGCGAAAATAAAAATAAAAAAAAAATTAAATTTAATTAAATAAAAACAAAACAAATAAATAAAACAAATAATGAACTTTAAACTTATAACTAAAAACAGTTTTGAGGGTTAACCCTTGAATGAATCATGGCCCAAAGTCTCCAACTCAAAGGCCTAGCGCTAAAACTTATTGGGAATTATAAGAAAAATATTACTTCAAAGTGTTAGGCAAAAATAATTTATAAAGCATATATATATATATATGGATTTATACATAGATTTATATATATATATATATATATATATATATATATATATATATATATTTATATATATATATGGCAACATTAACTGAAAGACTCCGCTTGCTGGGGTATCAATTAAATTTTGTAATTTTAAATTTCTTAATGTTGACACAGTGATTAGTCATTTATGCTTATAATTCCCAACGAGTTACAGCAGCACAATGGATAAATGCAACCTTGGGGACACTCACATTTTAAGGTTACTTTGGCTTACCTTTATATTTATTTTTTTTGATTTACATATATATATAATTCTTTGAATTATATAAATATGTTACTTTTCCTGTTTGTATTGTAGCAATTTCTACTTTGCTTGGAGTTGCTACTCAGACAAGTTTTGCAGTTAGTATTTTATTCAAGGAAACTCAAATGCACTAATATCCTCTGGAGAATAGATGCATCATTCGAAGGGACCTTTCCTTGCTTCCAATTTATATGCATCTCGTAGTGGTCTTCATTTTGTCCCATATTATTTCTCCACAATGTACTACGCGGGCAGACGCATAATTGCGCTTTTAAATAATAAATTGTAATTTGATAATATATCAAAATATATAAAATATACAAAAAATTATAATTATAAAATAAATAAATTATAGAAATACTTATTTGAGGGTAGCATGAAATACTCTCTCTTCCGGGCAATCTGGATTTATTTCATAGCTAAAATATTTTGTTGTAAATTTTGTGTTATAAAAATGGGAAAATAAAAAATGCTTTTTATAGAATTTTTTTTTAGTAATTTGTTCTTATATTTTGTTTTAAATATTGCCTTTCATGCGTTTCTCTCTATTGCTAAAGAACTTCTTGTCATTGGGAGAGTTAGGAGAAAGCATTAGCTTCCATTTAATAGATACTCCCCAATAAATTGGCGCAAATCTATAGAACTAACCAAACTCCAAAAATGTCCCATTTATAAAAGTCACAATTTAGATAAAAAATCAAGCGGTAAAAAATGTAAGTAAAAAATTAATCGACTTATAATTGTGTTCTAAAAAAAAACAACTCGTATAGCATACAAAAATAGAGAATCTAGATTACAAATTTGGTTGTTCTTGCTTTTATAGTGTCTCTGAGCAACAAACGTGCATACAGACAGATAGGGTTTTTTTTTTTCTTTTTAGCCCCTTTGCCTTTTTGTAAAAAAAGAGCAAAGCGGAGCTATTGGAAATATGCAAAATCCAAAAGTATGTAACACATAGAAATAATCATCGGAGACCCCATAAAGTATATATATTCTGAATCAGGACGACAAGACGAGTTCATCTAGCCCTGTCCGTCTGTCTGTCCGTCCGTCCGTCCGTCCGTCCGTCCGTATGAACGCCTGTTTCTCAGAGACTATAAGAGCTAGAGCAACCAAACTTGAAATCTAGATTCGTTATGTTCGTACGCTGTACAAGTTTGTTTTTGATTTTTGAATTTCCTCCCAAGACCCCCGCAATTTGAAAAAATCGATTATTAAGCACAATTTTCAACCGATCAAATTATTATTTTTGATACACATCATAATTCGACCATTCTTGATAGATGTTGTGAATCTGGGTAAGATTGATCAAAAATCTCGGAAGTTATAGATCAGCAAAAGTGGCGTTATGGGCCCCGGGGGGGTAATGTAGTGCGCGTAAAATAAGAGCTACAGCAACGAAATTTGGAACGTAGATTTGTTATATTCGTACGCTATACGGGTACAGATACAATTTTTAACCGATCAAATTTCTTTTACGCTCACATATTAAGTAGACCATTTTTCATCTACGTTATGAATTTCGTTAAAATTTAACAATAAACACGGAAGTTATACAACATTAAGTACCGCGATATAGAGCGTGGGGGGCTAAAAGGTGCGCGCAATGGCTAAGTACGTGCAGAACTGTGTGTATGTATGAGTATGTGTGTATGGCTGTATATGTAGGCAAAGGGGCTCTCGTTGTCGGGTACACTCGACTACAGACTTCATACTTGTTTAGTATGATTTTCTTAAAGTATGCTTCTGATACTTCAAAGCTACTCGGACTTGGCTCTGCCAACTTGTTTAAGCGGAGCGCCATTCAGTGAAACCTTGTGTTATTTATTTTTTTTCGGGTTACCCCTCAAAACTGTTCTATAACCATTTGAATTATAGATATGGTTCCACCTCGCCTGGGTCAGAGTATGGTGGTGTGGACTGAAAGAAACTGCCATACTGAGACCTTAACAAGTTGGTAATCTCTTTAAGCGAAAATAAAAATAAAAAAAAAATTAAATTTAATTAAATAAAAACAAAACAAATAAATAAAACAAATAATGAACTTTAAACTTATAACTAAAAACAGTTTTGAGGATTAACCCTTGAATGAATCATGGCCCTAAGTCTTCAACTCAAAGGCCTAGCGCTAAAACTTATTGGGAATTATAGGAAGAATATTTCTTCAAAGAGTCAGGCAATGATGCATATTATAGCATATATATATGGGCTTATCTATATATATATCTATGTAAATATATATATCACGACTTATGGGGTCTTCGATGATTTTTTCAAACTGTTACATACTTTTTACCTTTTTTAAAAAAAATAATTGTATAAGAGACTATATATATATTCTCTCTCTCTCTCTCTATCTGTCTTTTTTCTCTCACTCTCTGTTTTACTTTCCTGCTTTATGCTAGAGTTAAATTGCTTTTATTTCGTTCAGAACTATAAGAAAATTTCACACTTTTCACACAAAGTAGAGCAACTCGTTATAGTTTTTGCTTTGGCTTTAACAAAAAACTAACTAAATTACAGTAGAAGTTCAATATGAACGAACTAATGATGCATAAACTTGTTGAAACGTAAAAAAAGTACAACTTTCATTTATTTATAGAAGTCACGTAACATTCGCCTGTCACATGTGCTCCAACAAATGATATGTTTCGAGCTCCCCTTTCTTTTCTTTTCTTTCTTCTTCTTTTGCTCTTTCAGTATTTACGCCATGTCCTTTGAGAGCAAAGGATATACTAGTATATTCATTATGCATTTGCTTATTATATCTATGATTGTTGCACATAAATTACGAATATAACTGAATTAAATTTATTTATGGCTTCTATTTTTGTTATAAAAATTATTTAATTCTTTAATTTATAAAATAAATTATAGAACTTTAATAATATGTAATGGTTACTTAACTATATAAAACTTAATTATTATTAATTTATCAATTAATTAAAATTGATTTTCTTTATAGTTAAAACAATATTTTTTTAATTTCCCTTACCTATATTGAGTTAAATATAAATATTATTTACTGTATCGGAATTTTAATTTATTGTAGTTTTACTTTATTAATAAAAAAGTAACCTAACCTCAATTTAAGTTTTTTGGAGCAATCACTAAAATATGCTGCAACGCTGAGATATATACATATATATATATATATATATATATATATATGTTTATATATATTTATATACATGTGTCTCTGTGTATGTCATTATGCATTTCTCTGCGCGTGTGTGTGAAAGCAGTTGGAGTTTGGCTTCTTCGAAACCAAATCGTTAATTTAGGCAAATTAGTTATTCTCATTCATTGGATTAAACCAGCTTAACCACATAGCTGCTAAGGTTAGTACAAGCTGACAGCAATATTTAATCAATATTTTAACACCAGACAAAATTAATTCTCTCTAATTAACTTAATTGAGTATAGTTTGTAATTATGTTATCAACTCTAAATATTTCTTCAATTGAAGTTGCTCCCTGCATTTGTATTTACTCTTTGGCAGAGCTTGAACAAAAAAATATTCAATTGGAATATGGAAGTTGAATTGAAATTAGCCTTAGAAATGTTTTTATGGTTCTATATGTTAATTAAAAGTGTATTAAAAGATTTACTAAGAGCTCTATTTAATTCTTAGATTTTAGTTTGTAAGTTGTTGAAGTGTTTAAAGCACTTTTCCATAGAGCTTATAAGAGCAGGCAACCAACATACAAATTGCTTTAAGACTGATAAATATTAAGAGTGTAAATTTTATTACAACCTGTTTTAGTCGTTAGAATCGTTTAGGATCTAAATTCACAATCATTGTGTACACATCTATGTAAGAGAAAAATGGTAAGTATAAAACTAACTCTGTCTCGCTCTAAGCTCTACCAAAAACGCAAACAGCTTGTAGTAAACTGCTTGATTTTCATAATTTTTCACTGCAAACAAATATTCTACACTTTTCAAAGTCAAGTTGTTTAGTTTGATGGAATATTTTGTACATTTTATAAAGATAATATATAAGATAGTTAATTTATGTTAATAGCATTAGATAAGTAACATTCTAATAGTTATAATAAATGTAATTCGTATCAGAAAGTTATTATTCGTTTAATTTATATTATCGATTCTAATTGATTAACCTTATTATATATATATTTTATATCCCATAATGTAATGTTTTGAAAGTGTATTCAATAATCGGTGTATTTAATGCATCTTGTGTTTAATATTTGTCTGCACGCTGTGCGGTGTATATGTATTTGTGTATAAGCCTGCATACCAATACATATACGAATGCTTTTGACTCTGTGAAGGATCGTTTAAAGCTAGCTTCGATTTTGCATACATTTGCTGTTGCCCCGAGCAGCGGTGCCAATTTGGCCATTTTCTTTGCCGAACTTTTGAAGAACTCCCTAACCCAAAAGTAAGTCCATTTTTTTCTTTCTTTAATTTAGGCCAAAAAAAAAAAAAATAAATATAATGCTAACATCCACCTATTAATATAATACAAATGTAATTTAATTTTTTGAGCTTAGGTAAAGAAAAGATATTAAGATTCTATAGGCCCTACTTATCGCTGATAAGTTTCAGTCCCATTCCTTTTCGTTACCATGGTCAAAGGCAAAGTGGAAAGGGTTTTAAGCCTGCTTAATTTGGTTTATTATCAATTTGGGGCAACATCTTCAAATAGATACAATAAACGCTATTTTGACCATAAGCAGAATTATATAAATTATGTAAATTATTTAAATTTTGTTTATGATATCTTACTTCTTTAAGATTCATAGCGTTTTGGGAGTAAATGGAAAAGGCATGGAGGATACCAGAAAATTACTGTCCAACAACAAAACAAAATAAAAATATAAAGTACTTTAATATTCGAGTATTCCCTATTTTTTAGCCCAAATTTTGGCATCACTGGCTGTAACTCTCTCTATCGCACACACATGTCTATGTACACATGTGCATGCTTTTGCTTGTGTTAGCAGTTTGTTGTGTTTGTTTCTGTTTTGCGTAAATTTGTTGTCAAAGGAAAAAGCAGGTAGCTAACCGTATGCTGTTGAAGGGAAGCACAAACAGGAGGAGTGAAAGGGATGCACTGTGTATGTCAGCAGCATTTACACAAGCTAAGTTTGAATGCTGGAGTTTCGGGCTTTTGGTTTCTCTTACACTGTGAAACTTACTTCATACTTATACTAGAAATCTGCTTATAGCTTAAATAATAACAATAATTTATTTATAATAAATATTAACTTCAGTTTTAATCTTTATATTTATAATGCAGTTTTTCTTTAGAATATTCTCTGTTGAAATAAGATCTTATTTTATATAAAATATTTAGTTTTACTTGTCAAGTTATTAATTTAAATATACAAAGACTTGTTTATTATTTGAGATATGTTAATCCATATATATGAATATATAAATATGTAATTGTATCCTCAAACTATTCTAGACATTTTAGCTGTCACTTTGAACCTTGGTGTTGAAATAAAATCCCAAAAATTTTGGGTTAAATTTCCCTGTACAATTGAAACATAAAACATAAACTCCATACAAGATACTTTAGCTGATTTCCCTAAAGACAATACAAATTTAAATAAGATGACATTTGCGGCTATTATTCCTTGCCTTTTGATACCCTTATTTATATGGTTTAAAGAGGTGTTTAGCGTTATTAAAGTGTGGCTTAAATATCTTATAGATAAAACAGCAGAAAGTGGATATAATAATAATTTCGATTTATGACACAAAAAATCATATTTGTTAAAAATTTTATAAGCATTTCACAATAAATTTTTATTTTGCATAGAGTTTCATACTTATCTCTATAGGTTAAGGGTATCTGATCGTTGAGTAAACTCCAGTAAAACATTTTTACATTTAACGAACTCTTTGACAGCTGTTTATGAATTTCAAAATGTTAATTGAATCAGTTACGTTTTATATGAAATCAATACACCATGAATTCACTTAAAATGTCACAGAATAAAAAGTGAAATACTACGTGAGCGTATTATAATTATTAGGGTATCTTAAAGTTGAGCATACCTACAGTATGTGTGATGTGAATTAATAAACAGTATTTTTGTTTTTGTTCTTTTTGGTTATTATTACAATCGCTGCCACCCACAGCAATAACAATATCTTCATTGGCAATTTAAATGGGATTTAATTGATGGCAGCTGTGCACGAAAATGGCCATTTCGATTGGCCAACACTTGTAAATTGATACGAAACTGGGTCAAAATTGGCTAAAAGAAAATCTTTTACTTAGCTCAAATAATGCTGGTTAACACATAAACCATTAAAAACCAAACAAAAAGTTATAGAGAGAGAGAGAAAGAGTAAGAAGGAAAAACATTAATTACTTATCGTATTTGGTAGCTGTCAACGACAATGGCAATCAACTGGGAAATTATTGGCAAGACGCGCAATTTTCTTAGTTTCCACTTGTATGGATGCTGTGCATGTTGCATGTTGCTTGTTGGTTGGTTAGTTATTGCCTAAAGGTCTTTACGTTAAGATGAGCTAATATACAATAAATACTAAGGAGTTGATTTATGCCAAAGTCGGATGTACAATATAGCATAGTAATCGAGGATATCAACGAACGACCCGTTGGCCTCCATTCATCATAAATGGCGTTTTATGACCACATTAAATACCAAATTGCTGTGGCTCAGCATAGCTGTTGCTGCTATTCTTCTGCTTGTGGCTGCTCCATTCTCTTTTTCTATACAGATTTTTAATTATATCCATTTAATTAATGTTCTTTGCTTTCGAGTACAATGTTCAATTCATATATCTGATAAAAGTATTAAACTTTTGATACACAAAGTTTTTTTTATTGTTTTTAGTCCACTTATATGGAAAGCGGCATTAAAATGGAGACAATTAACCTAATATAAAAGTATTTTATACTTAGATTAAAGTATTTCTACATCCGTTTATTATATATTTATATATATATATATTCGTCTAGCAACAATTGTCATAAGCTTACAATTTGGGTTAGGGTCTACTTGGGGTCAAGCATGCCCCTCAGATAGATAGCTGTGCTTAATATCAATAGGCAGTATAAATTAACTTACTAAGTTAGTCATAAGCCAATTCAATTACTATTGACATTCCTTAACCAATTGCCACTTGGGTTCGAGTCGCAGCTAAGGCATTGAGGTTGTGTGTCAAGGGAAAGCCATGTAACAAAACTTTGACATACTACAAGAAAATTGTTTGATTGTGCTTAAATAAACCGATTGTAAATGACAATATATGAACTACAGAAAGAAATATGTTAAATATTATTGAAAACTAAAGAAAACTTAAAATTTTATACAAAAATTTTGCAATTTTCTTGAAGAGAGGGACAAGTACGGAGAGTGAAAAGATGCTATTAGAAATGAGAAAAATATTCTAGATGTTTATTAGAAACATTAAGTTAAAGGTGCATATCTTTTTTAATTTTACTTTAGTTCCTATGAAATTTGCAGCATTTTAAGAGATTATTTTATTAAAATTGTTCAACTAAAATCAAGGCTAGAGTTTTTTAAATTTTGTGGAAAAACATTAAAAATTATCTATAATAATCTCATAATAATCCATCAAATTAGAAATTTCACAACTCAAAAATGTTAAAATATTTTCACCTGCAATGGATTAACATTAAAAACTTTGCACATTTCTCTATAAAGGGACATAGAATATTACTTAATATTATTTACTTTAAAAGAAATTTGCTATTTTATTTTGATTTCGTGTGCTTAACTGCCTTAAAAATTTACCTGCAAGTTTATTTCAGACAATGAAACTTTTAATGACACAATAAGCTTAAGGAAGTGATAGCAAGTTGAATTCCTGGAATATTTTAACGTCCTGTGACAGTTAACCAACATTCCATGTTGCCTTATTTTCTTCACTACAAATAATATATATATATATATATATATATATATATATATATATATATATATATCTTTTTATTTAGCTCTTAAGATTATATAGAAAAATATTTGCCTCACAATTTGTGCTTAAATTTTATGAAAAGCATTTCCAATTTAAATTAATTTCGGCTTATTTTTGCCTATTATTTACTGTCCAGCTTTAATGGGTTAAGGGCATATAAATGAGTTTTCATTTTATTTCTTCTATATATATTTGGAATTTAGTTCTATATATAAATACAATAATTACGGCTAATAAATCCTGTGCAGTCGCCGACACAAATGCAAATCAAATGAGTTCACGTGCCACAAAAGTGTGCACTGAATGTTGATTATCCGTTTTATCCTTTATCCATGTGCGGATAATCGAATGTTTTTAATGCTCTGATGCATAATTAATAGAATTTACCTTGATTGAATTTAACGTTCAATCAATTGAAATAAATGAAATATTCTCCATATACTATATATATATATATATATACAGTAATTGTTTAAATTAAATTTTAAAGTTTATTCAACCAAAAATTAGACTAAACAAATTCAATTCAATATTAAATTACACATTGGTATCCTTAGAGTAAAGTATCAAAAAAAATATAGCAAAGGATATAAGCCACAGGCAAATGTGAATATCCCAAAGGAACTGTTCTGATTGGGCAACTAACTTAACAGCTGTTTCTTATGTTTCTTAGCCAACTTGCTGCTGCTATATACAATGAGTTTGTTATTAAAACAAGGGTACAAGAATACAAGCATGAGGCTAACATGGATTGCCAGCAATATTAAGCAGTCTTGTAAGAGAAGTTTAAGAAGAGAAAGCTTTTTCTTTGCCTATTTAATATGTCTTACTTTAATATCAATTAACCATGGGCTAAGAAAAATTGGGCAACATTGAGCTGAGGCAGGCATACACCTTAATCACTAGCTTCGTGCCACTTCACTCCTTTCATATAAAATAGAAGCACAAAAAAAAAGTCAATTTTCAACACAATGAGAATCGTTAAGGATACACCTGGCATGTACTTCGGTTGTATCACAGTTTCTTCACTTAAAGTTTTAATAAAGTCATTTTTGCCTTTGTTTCAACTTCTATTTCCATTTTCATTTTCCATTTTCTATTCTCATTTCTATTTCTGTTTTCCATTTCAGTTGGTTTTATTGCAAGTTTTTTATTTTCTATTTTTTTTATATTTTTTGTATGGCTTAGAGCTGTAGAGCTGTCATTGCCGTCTGTGCACATGATGATAGAAAGGATATGCTGAGGCGTGCAAATGATGGACAAGGATGCAAGGCACTCAACATTTTAGCTGTCTTACCTAAAGATATCCTGTCAACTCATGGTTATGCAACATAATGTCATCACATGCCTTGTCAACTGTGACACTATAACATCTCTTTAACATATAACATATAACATATAGACATATAGCATAGAAAATTTGCATTTTTTTTTTACAGCTTTACAAGCAACATAACTTCAGATTGAAAAAAAAAAACAATTTAAATTAAATTCTAACATAAGTTGCATATAAATTAGCTTCATACAAATCACAATTATTTCCTACTACAACTACAACTACTTACAAGTTGCACACCATTGCCTATCGTAGACACAAACCGAAAAATGCTATCAACGCTTGAATAACTATTTTAATATAGAACTGCAATCCATGGGAGATATAACAATGTTACCATGGCCGTGGATGTGGATGTGGATGGGAGGAAGAGTTAAGGACTCGTTATGCCTTGTTGATTGAAACGATTTGAAAAATGTATTGTGGCACAGGTTACCAGACTGGCTAATGAGCAAATACTCCAAATGTTGTCAAGGCTGCAAAACGTTATCAGGCATTAAATGGTTAAGTACTCGTGGCAGCCAACGGTCCTTCAACTGGAAGAATTATAACAGCATTAAGCAAGAATGTGCAAAGTTATTGATCGAGGATATAAGCATGACAGATAATTGCTTCAGACATTATATATATATATATATATATATATAAATATATGTATAAATATATATATCTTTGTGGGTTTATAATGGATTTCTATGGTATTTAAAGCAGCTACAAAAAGCCCGTTCACAGCAGCCCAGCAAGCAGCTAAGCTGGTGAGAAATTTATCTAGAAATTATAAGTTAAGAGTATTTTCTATTGAACAGTTAGTATAAAGAATATATATGCTTTTGGCTAACTCTATGTGATGCTATTTGAATCTTTCCCAAATATTTGGCTTAAGTGTCCTGTAGAATCAGCTATAAATTTGAAAGAATGGCTAAGAAAGCAATTCACTTTCATATGGGCTATTGTTTGGTTTAGTTTGTGTTTTAAGGTTGGAGTAAAGCAGATCAATTTAGGCAATATTTATGTTTATATTTTCAATATTATATGCTTGAAGCATACAGAATCATATAGACAATAGTCGACTGTATAAATACTCTATATAAATATGTTTAACAATTGTTTTTTTATACACTTTTTAACTCAGGTGTGTTATAGCTACTTTAACATAGGCTGCTTCAGATTGGGTTCAACCGTCTGAAGGAGTTTAACTTATTCAAGGACATTAGGATATCAGTCTGTTAGTCTTTATGTATTGAAGCGTTCATGCTGTCATTACTTGATGTTGCCTTGCGGCAATTTTAGCCAAGTAACTGGCCTTTGCCTTAACCCATAAGTATTTGGGGACTAAATTGCTGCATGGGGCACACATGTGTGATTACTAAATGAATAGACCCAGACGGGTTTAACCCATAACTAACCACTAGCACAAAGGGAAACCCTTTTTTACTGTACTGCCTGCCTTTAAGTTCTAACAAACTGATTTTTCACTCCCTTTCTTATATCTTACTTTTAGCTTCCTCTTTTTCTACTGCTTCTGCTTCTACTTCTACTCTGTTCTATGGGCATTGCATTGCTTCACGGCAGGCTCTCACATTGCCATGTGCCAACAATGTAAATTGCAAGCTTTTTATGGCTTTGAACTGTCGCTGAAGTCTGTGCAAATAATGGGTATATATCCTTAAAGCGTGCAACTGATGTACCAATATAAGGCACTCAACTTGCTGTTCATGTCTTCAGTGAATAATGTGGCCATTGCGAGTATCCTTTGGCGTATGTTTTTGTCTTTAAGGCAAACCGTTTCTCTGCTAGCTTTAAGCCGTGAACGTGTCGATTGTTGTTTAAAAATTAAACAAAATTAAACATTTTTTTGTTTAAATTTTACTCAAGCATAAAGTAGTATGAAATTGTTTATAATAATCTTTCAAGCTGCTGTTTGCTGCTGCTCAACTCAACCCACATGGCGGTTGCTTAATATGTTTTTATACACAATTTTCCACCCAATGAAAATAAAATTTCTTTTGTATTTTTGTGTCAGTTTTTATTTAAGCAAATTAACTATTAATGCTTTTATAACTCTAGTGAAGTTTTTTAAAATTTCGAGAAACTTTTTTGAAAAGAAAATAAAAATAGAAAACAAAAACAAAAACCAAGGCTATGAGAATTATATTCAAATTTTTTTTATATATTTGTAGACAGTTTGAGGCGAAGTTTTGGAGAGAATATATTTAAATACAAAATCTGTGTTTTTCATCGGTATTTAGGATAATTTAAAACTGTGTCAAAAATACTAAAAAAAAAAAATATAAAAAAATATAAAAATATAAGTTTAAATTACAAAAATGGAAGCGAAACGTTTGGAACGACAACGCCGCGACTCTGCCAAGAGCAGTGCAGCATCCATATTACCCTCCACACAGTATAAGGACTTCAATTTAAAACTTATTGAATTATATAAGCAAAAGGAATGCCTGTGGAATACTGATTTAAGTGAATATGAGAATGCTGAATTGAAACGTCAAGCCTGGGAGGATATAGCTAAAAAATTAGGCAGTCACTTGACATCGGGTATTGTTCGCAGCCGTATAAGTAGCATGAAATACAAATTGAATGTATATAAACTGCAAATGATTGAATATAAAATGAGTCCTGCAACGGGTCAACCACCGGAGAAACTGTACTTTATCGATAAATTTGATTTTTTCGATAATATAAATACCACACATCGGCAGCATCAGCAGCAGCAGCAGCAACAACAACTCAATGATTCCAATAGCGAAATATCAGATCTATCAGATAGACGGGATTCCGATACGAATATAGCAGCAATGTTTAAGCAACGTATGCAACAACAAAAGAATTTAGATCAACTACCCATTGTGCTACAACGTCTTGGCCAAAATGAAAACACCAAAGGAATGCCATATAACAGCAAAGAAGATATTGGCAATATGAGTATTGCCAGTGTTGTTAAGAAACGTATGGAACTATATCCATTGCCAAATCGTTATCCAACAAATCGCAGCTCCTATAAGAGTTTTCACAATTTTCCAGAGAATCTGATGAGTGCACGCCGCATGTTGCAACAGGTACATCAGCAACATGAAAGTTCAATAATGCGTAATCAAATTCAGGATTTATCGAAGAAGACAATACAAGATTTATCGAGTAGCGAGCGTATGTTGCAGCAACGCATGCAACGTTTGAATCGCATTGAATTGGGCAAGGAATCAACAGTTGATAGCTTCGATAGTTATACTGATTCACATATTGAGCGTCCAAGCAGATCTAGTTATTTAAAAAAATCCAATCAGCAGCAAGAAGAACTTAATCTGAGCTCCAGAAGATATAGTAAATCACCAGAATCCTTATTGAGTATACCCCATACAATGTCAGAATTGCAAGCTCAACCCGGTGATTCCATATCCAAGACAAAAATGCCAAAATTTTCATTTTATACAGGTTCAGAGAATGCAGATGAATTGCGACTACAATCCGAGGAAGAGGATCTATATCGTTTGCATTGGTCCATACGTCAGCAGCAGCCTTCGCTACGCACATCCCTTACTCAAACCAAACAGGAGCAACGTAATCAAACGGTGCCACCCTTGCTGCTGGGCATGCATACCAGGACAACAGGTCAATTGGGTAGTTCACAAGTTACACACGGCTAAACATTGATATACAGTTAGGCATACAGCGGCTCATACCAATCATTTAATTATTAGCATTTTTCGGTTTTTTTTTTTCTTTCTTTTTTTTTTGCTTCCCTTTTTTGTTGTATTATTTTTGGCAGTACCATCAATTCCAGTAGTCAAAAAGCCAACCAGCTTTAGACATCTCTGAATATTGCATGAGCCTGTACCCAAAATACTGAACGAAGACTTGTAGTAGATATTGTAGATGGGCGCGTGGAGGGGTAGAGTAGTTGTAGTAGATGGTAGTAGGTATAGGTATAGAAATAAGTAAGGTATAGGTAAAGGAGAGCGGGTACTGTGCGACAAATATTGAATCAATACATATTCTATAATCAATAAATAATTGAACATCTCTCTCAATTGCCTTATGTCTTCATATTTGTATCTATATATATAAACATATCTGTATTTATATAAGCAGAATATGTTGCCTTTGAGTGAAAGGCATCATTAATTAACATCAGTAACTGACCACAGCAGGCAAAAGCCTTCAGATGGCTGAATCTCAAAGTCTTAACTTATGTATACCATATTTCATTGTCATCAGTTAAGTCGTATATATATGTATATGTATATATATGGTATAACAGTAGACAATAGAGACAGTATGCCTTATATATATCCTTAGATATGTTGTTTTATTACCTGTGAATAATAAATGAATATAAAGTGAACAAATCGAAGACCAATTTATGTTTGAACTCAGAGAGGCAAAATTGAAATTTATTTTACTTTTCTTCCACAGAGGAATATTAAAATAGAAATGAAATGCATGTAAGGTATATTATTATAACTATTTTTTACAGAAAAGTAAAAAAAATTATTTTACTCGGCATATGCACATTTATAGCCTTGACTACATACACAAACACACACACACACACAAACCGCCTGGCTGTAAGTCGAGCAAAGGACTCCTCCTTCAAGTTGCCTTAATTACTTTGTTAAACTCATCCACCAGGTTGACTGATAAATGTTTGTATACTTTATCTATGTATCTGTCTACAAGTCGACTGAATAGTTTTATCTTAATATATGTTAAACTTAGTCAATTGTGCTATGCGAATGCTAGATACCCTTAAGGTATTTGAAACGACCTTTACTTCTGTTGTTTTACAATTATAATTTTAGGAGTTTATGAATATTCTTATGGAGACTTTACTAACCGAAGCAATTAAAAAATGAAGAGATCTTTATTTTCTATATAACAATATTTTTTTGATATATATATTAAATTTATATTTCTATTCTTTTATATTTTATAAAAATATTATATATTTTTTTGCAATATTATTTATATATATTTTAACTTTTATACAATTATTTCCATATTTAATTATATTTTTTATTTAAATATTTTATATAAATAATAATTTTATTAATATATTATTTTATTTTATTTTTTACATAATCTCAAAGGGGTTCTTGTAGTCGGGTACACTCGACTACTGATTTCATACTTGTAATATATAGAATTTCTATTGTAAGTAATGGCTGATTTCTGTGGCATCATCCATATCGTTATGCAATAGACCATTCTAATAGCCTTTGATAATATATTGACATCTATATTCACATATATATATATATATATATATATATATATATATATTTATATGCTTTATAATTTATTTTTGCCTGACACTTTAAAGTAATATTTTTCCTGTAATTCCCAATTAGTTCTAGCGCCAGGCCTTTGAGTTGAAGCGTTAGGGCCAAGATTTATTTAAGGGTTCACCCTCAAAACTGTTTTTAGTTATAAGCTTAAAGTCCATTATATGTATTATTAGCTGTTTTGTTTTATTTATTTGTTTTGTTTTTATTTAATTAAATTTAATTTTTTTTTTATTTTTATTTTCGCTTATAGAGATTACCAACTTGTTGAGGTCTCAGTATGGCAGTTTCTTTCAGTCCACACCACCATACTCTGACCCAGGCGAGGTGGAATCATATCTATAATTCAAATGGTTATAGAACAGTTTTGAGGGGTAACCCGAAAATAAATAAATAACACAAGGTTTAACTGAATGGTATTCCGCTTGAACAAGTTGGGAGTGCCAAGTATGAATAACTTTGAAGTATCAGGAGGATATTTAAAAGAGAATCATACTAAATAAAAGTATTATTGATTTAATAACCATAAACAGAGATAATAAATAATTAATATATAAATAAACAAAGTATTTGTAATATAATTTGAATAGAGTAGATACAGGATTAAATGAAACTAAGCATTAACTGTACGTTGATTAAATTTAGAAAAAGGAAATAAAATATTTAAATTTTGAAATGTTAATTATATTTGTGCTAAAGGCAAAAAAAAGTGATGCATTGATTAGATTAGCTACAAGGGACAAGTTCAAGGATATGCATATCAAACAAAAAAGGACCTCAAATGCTGCTTATTTACACTGCATATATGTTATAAAAAAATATATGAAATTTATTTATACCCTTTTTAGCTAATTGGGTGCTGGTTGAGCTAACAAAATTATCTAGATTGCAATTTCGCCTTCTTTTAAATCAACAGCTGTAGATAATACGGTAAAAATCATTAACTATATTAAAACGATTTATTTTTTTTTCATTATTTTTCTTTCATTTTATCTC
This sequence comes from Zygothrica quintamaculata, assembly GCA_037044455.1. Taxonomy (NCBI): domain Eukaryota; kingdom Metazoa; phylum Arthropoda; class Insecta; order Diptera; family Drosophilidae; genus Zygothrica; species Zygothrica quintamaculata. The sequence goes on along the minus strand of JBAMBS010000910.1, from coordinate 170,916 downwards.
TTTCTCTTTTTCTTTTTGCTATTTTTCTACTTTATACGCAATGATATTTATTTTTGTGTCTGACTTTTCAATTTAAGTCAAGTTGCAATTTTGCAACTCAGCTGCACGCATGAATTGATAAATTTTAATTTTCCGCTAGATTTGAATTTATTTTTATCCCTTTTTGCTTTGTTTTCTTTTTCGTTGAAGTTTTTATATTGCTTTTATGCTTTAGTTTACTTTATCTTTTTTTTTTCTTTTCGTATTTGTTGCTGTGTGTTTAATACTCATTAATTTCGATTGTGTTTTGTTTTATTTTGCAGCGGATGTTAAACTGATGTTAAACTGCTGAGCAGCATCCTTATTTCTACTGCTACTCTTCACTATTTTTTTCTTCAACTTGCAGTTGTTGTTCTTGTCGTTGTTGTTGTAGTTGTCTTTTGTTGTTGGTAAGTTAATTCTGGTTGCATCCTCATTGATATTGACTTCCCGTCTGCTGCTATGTACAAAGTTTTCAGTCTCCCAAATGAAATCAGCAGCAATTGGTTTGCCAAACGCATTTAAGTTCTTTGCACTGCAACTTTGACAACGTGGCGTATGATGAATATAACTTATTTTTTTTTAATCTTCACCCCCTCCCCACCCCACTGGGATCACGTCTTGCACAATTCGCTTGCAAAGAGCATTGAACGTTATTTAATGAACAATAGTTCGAAGTGGAAAGATAATGAAGTGAACTTCATGAAGCAAAAGACAACGAACAGCGAACAGCGAAAAAGGAAAAAGGACAACAGGGAATCGCATACCAAATGAGTTGTCATTGTTCTATTGGCCACATTGGATTGAGGGTGACACAAAATGAACTAATGCCATTATATCGTTTTGTTGTTTGCATTCACTTTCTATTTTCTTTTTTTTTTGCTTTCATTTTTATCTTCTGCATTCTGCTTCTTCTACTTCTACTCATCTTATTGTTACAGTTATCAAATAATGTCAAAAAATTGTTTCTTCTTTTTTTTTTATTCTCAATTTTCTCAACTGGCGACGTTCTTTTGACTTGAATTATAACGCATTGCGTTGTGGCAGCAACAAAATGTAAAGCAAGCAAACTCAATGGATTCATGTGAATGGGATTGGTAGCATAGCTACCAAGTTGCCTCATGATTTATGAATGAAATAAAATGTCTCAATGGCGAAAACTTTTTGCCGCCTCCCTGGTGACGTGAGACGATGGCGATGGCGACGGCGACGGCGACGGCGACAGCATCAAAACCACTAATGTTGCACCCAAAGGGCCAAAAGAAAAAAAACAATAGAAAAAAAGAATATCCCAAAATTATATTTAGCCATAGCGTTGCACACTCTGTATGTGTGTGCGTGTAAGAAGTTGGCTTAAATAAATTACAGCTAACGCCGGAAAATGATATGCCATAGCCCAAAACTTACGCTTAGTCTGCGTGCTAGAAGCTGCCTAGGCAAATGTTAAATGGAGCTCATTAGCAGCAGCTGCAAATCAAAAGTGTGAAATGAAAATCATAAAAATAAACACACATATATATATATATATATATATATATATATGTATATATATATGTACATATGCTTATTCTTAAGTAAAGTTATGTAGCCATTTCTTTTTAGTAACATTATTGCGAATTTATAATTGAAAATTGTGAAATGCTTTGGAAATCGAAATGTGCAAAGCCAATTACATAATATGAAAACAATTTGAAATATTAATATATATATGTTTGCATGTATATAATTGGTATATATATATATATATATATATGCATATGTATATATATATATATTAATATTTGTTTATATTATTTTTAATCACGATCTAGAATGCGCAATTGCTCTTCAACACATTCGCGGCATGCCTCATCCAATTCGGTGGCCTGTATATATTTTTGTACACCATTCAATTCCTTTTTGAGTGCAGCAAATGAGCTTGAATAGAGCATTTTATCCTTGACCTTTGCCTGCATGGGGCACCATAGCATTAAAAATAATTTCTCCTTTAGGCAACTGGATGAGGTGCCCTGACATTGATGATAATACGCATAATCAAATACTGCATAACGGCATTCATCCTGTCCACCCTTACGTAAATCTTCTAAGAAATTTTCATATGTTGCATTCCTGCCACCGATTAGATCCACATTAATTTCACGTTCATTCCTGATCTTATAGATGACATAACGGTGTTGTTTCGATTTACGTATCTGCTCATAGATGCTCTTACATTCGGTGGCCACCTCAATGCCTGAAGCCATATTAATATATATATATATACATATATATATACATATATATATATATATGTGTATCTATATATCTATACATATTTATATATTATGTTTTGTTTTAATTAGTATTATATAATATTATATATAATATGATATATATATATATATATATATATATAGATATTTAATATATAAATAACTTACTTTTTTTATGGCCTTTTTTCTTTTGGTTAACTAAAAAAAATCTGTTTGTAATTTCGTTCTGTTGTGTTGTAACATACTATTGCTGCCTAATAATACTAAATCTGACGAATTCAATCAACTATAGCCTATTATGTTCAACTTAACAATATTTCTATACATGCATATATATATGTATATATATATATATATATATATATTTTGCATGTCCTTACCTAGATCCTTTTATATTGACAGCTGCTTAGATTTCATTTGAGATTTAGCAAACGTCTCGATTGTGATTCAATTTGTATATGGTCAAAAGGCTTTATGGCTAAAATTTATGTACATGCTATATTTATTGTTATTGTCATATCTATGCAAATCCTTAAGCGACATGCTTAAACCACAATATACAAACGAGTCCTGTAAAGCAAAGGACAGACAAAACTTTTGTCCTGCTGCCAGCACATGAATTCAGCTCAATTTCGACTGCAATTTGATGCTCAATGTATATTGGCTTTATTTAACTTTAACTTTAACATATATATACATACTTATATATACATATATATACATGCATATACATACACATACACATATACATATATATATATATATATATATGAGAGGTTTATAGTCCACTGCCATGTGCCAAGTTTATCTTTTAGTTTTTTTCTATACTTATTTAACTTATTTATATTATCGTATTGCGTATTAAGCTTTGGCTTATCCTTTTAAGTATTGATGTCCTTTTAATTTAATATGCTATCATATAATTCATACTTAACTATTCATACGCATACTTATACCTATACACATACTTATGCTCATAGTCATATTGTAGAACATTAAGAGCCATACAAATTTGCCTGGCAGAAATCTCAGGAGGCTGTTGAACAATAAAGGAAGAGCAATGTGCCCGTAAATTAAATACAAAATGAAGTAAAATACACTTGAGGCAACAATATGAGGCAGCATACAAACACACACAAGCACACACACATACGCACACATACACAGTAAGACAACAGACCACAGCGTGCAGAGGAACAAAGCCAAAAGAGAAATAAAACAAGCAGCAAGAATCAAACGGTTATTGTTCAACTTGCACACAAATATACCCTATAAAAAGCATATATATATAAAGCAATGACTTTTAAATACTCTAAAATATGTGTGCTTATTATAAAGTAATGACTTATAATTACCCTATAAAAAATATAAGCCTTATAACTAGCGATCTTTAAGCTGTAACTTTAGGCCAAAAAATTGACTTAAAGTTTATGTTTTATTTAACTGTTAAAATTTCCGCTTAAAGTTGAGCCTAAGCATAGCCTATTGTGGCAGCTGTATTATAGGGTATGCCAGGATATATAGCAACAGGGATAATAACAACAAGTTATAGGCATTAAAGACCGCGAGCTGCCAGACTCGCCCTGTGGCCAATGTTCAACGGAGATTTTCATTTTTTCTATATTTTTTTTGTTTTATTTTATTACGCGTAAATGAAAGACATTTGCAGTCGAATGTCGTACAGGCTGTTGTAGCATAGAGCTGAAATTGGTATGAGTTATTTTTTTTTTTTTCTTTTTGGGGTGGTGTTAAAATGGTAATACAAACTTTGTAATGGGGTTGCGAGTGTTTTGTTGTGTGTGTGCCTGTGTGTGTGTGTGTGTGTGTGTGTGTGTGTGTGTTGTGAATGTCTTGCATTAAAGTTGGCTATTAACAAGAATTTTACAAGGCACCAGGCAACTAGCTATGGCCTAAAGGAGCAACAGCAGATTGTTATTTGTAACTTAAATGCGAATGATTAACAGGCAATCGAAACAAGGGGTGATGTTTGGGAGAGAGAGTGTGAGAGAGTGTGTGAGAGAGGGAGAGAGAGATAGAGTGAAGAAGTGCGTGAGAGGGAGAAGGGGTTGCAAAATGTCATGTACTTGGCTGAGTTTTCAATTAATTATACTAGAATTATTCATGCATTTTTTTTTCTCTCTCTTGTTTTTGCTTTTTACCAATGAACCTAAGTTCATGTCTGGCTGGCTATAACCCAGTTACCCACGTTAAACAGTTAGCAGTTACAATTTACCATTCAACTTTTACCTCTTGCCAGTTAACAATTACCAATTACCAGCAATAGCGACAAGGCATAGTCTGGGCCAGTTATATGTACTCACACTCTAGCATTATATTACATTTTGAAGGCTATAAGTAAAGGCAGGGAAAACAGCAAAAGCAAAACCAAAATGGCAAAAGTTCACTTGAGTTTAATTGATTTGAGCCATTTGTTTTAAACAACAGTAAATACAAAGCGTAACCAAACAAAAGAAGCAAACAACAACAGCAACATTGGTGGCATAAAATGTGGCCATGGCATGAAGTATAAGCCATGAGCAGAGCTATAGTGGGACTCTAGTTTAAAGGCAACTTATATTGTTATTGTTGTTGTACATACTACGCACACACACACACACATACATGTATATATATATGTATAAAAATTGCATATGTAGTGTGTGCAAGTGGACACATTTTGCTTGCGTAATCAAATTAGTCAGAGGAAACCAAGTAAAAGTTCATTCATGAGTTTATTCATATGAATTATTTGGGTCAAATATTGATATGCATGAGTGTATTCATATAAAATGAAAGTTCAACTGAATTACAATTAAAGTTTCTTACTAGTACATTTTCAATCCACTGCAATTTAAATAGCAATTTTCTTTTGCCAACATGTTGCTGGTGCTATTGACGCTACTGTTACAGTAGTGTCCAAAATATTCATGCATACACTTGATATGCTTGACAGTCAAAACTTAATAAAAACTGTGTAAAGTTTTGCTGAAAAAAACTTAGCCCAAGGCATATGTGCACCTGTGCAACAACAGCAACAACAGCAACAACAGCAACAACAGCAACAACAACTTTGCCACACAACACATGGCGCAATGCTGCCACAAAGCATGCAATGATATTGGCTTACATGCAGCTATTGAGAAGACAAGTGTTAGTTGCGTTGCAATGGCGTTTACTGTTTGCTACACTATGTGGCAGCAACTTAGTAACACTTTTTAGCCATTTATTGAAGTCTCTTATTCTCCCTCTCTCTCTCTCTCTCTCTCTCGCTATCTTTCTCTCTATTGCTATGGATCTGCAAAAGTTGTAATTTAGCGACTGCAAGAACAAACAAATATCCAGAAAAAAACTTCATTTTATGCTTGAATACTTTGCAACATGTGTTGGATGCTTTGTGACTTGTGACCAAAAAAACTTTTGCTTGTATTTTTTTTTTTTAAGTAAAACATATACAATATATATATATATATATATATATATATATATTTCACTTATTTATCTACCAACTTGTTATATAAACTAAAAGCATATCTGAACTTCTAAATTCTCTAGCAACAGCTGTGAACAGCACATGCAACATTTGTTGCTAGCTGCTTGTTAAAGCATTGAATTGCTTATGCAACAGTTACATAATATCGAAATTGAAGTTAAGTCATGTTGCTTATAATAAAGAGCAAGTAATTCTATATGAAATCAGAACTAAGCTTCACAGAAATTATGCTTAAATATTGTGTGTTTAGCTTGCAACTTGCATGCAAGAATTTTAAGTTCTTTAGCGAAAGTTTATTTAAATTTAAATTTAATTGTAAAAAATTAATGCAACACTTAAACAGATTTATTAATTATATAAAATTTTATAAAAAAAATAAAATTTTTGGAATTTTTTTTATAAATTTAATGGATTAATTTATATAATTAAAGAATAATTTGTTGTTGTGCAAATTGAAGCAATAAATTTGTTGAAAATTTGCTAAAAAATTTTTTAAAAAAAATTGCAAATTTATTGTAAAGTTTTCTTTTTGGTTTAACTGTAATTTATACACACACACACACACACACATTGGCAATTATTAAAGATCAAAGTGAATAAGGTATAAGCATAAGAAAAGAGACATGTAGCAAGGTAGCAAGTTGCATGTGATATATTTATGGTAATTGGTCTCGCATGCCAAAAGGAATTGCAATTTTTCTATGGTAGGAGCTCAAATCAGAGGAGCACGCGTAAACACTTAAGCCAAAGGCGAGGCTAATGCGTGATAAATTCCGATTTTCAGTGCGTGACACAAGCGAAATTCCGTCAACTGTCTGCTGTCAGCCGTATGCTGTATGTATGTGTGATGTATGTGATGTATGTGATGTATGTATGTATATATGTATATATATATGCCACCTGAGATGAGCCTCTTTGTCAATTTTCTTTTGTAGGGCTTCCGTTTCCGTAGCATATAAAATGTAATCGAGACACACAAGGAACAGCCAACAACCAACAGCCAACAGACAAGAGGCAACAGACAAGAGGCAACCACCAAACAGACAACAGACAAGAGGCAACTCCCGTTTACATTTTGCCGCATGTTTTGTATCCCAGAGATTATCGGTGCACATTCCGGGACATCAATTCCGGTAGATGAGCTGATGAGCAACATGGGCCTTATGTTTTATACTTGCGCTTTTCAATTGACTTTCGCGTGCGTTGCCCCTGCCCTTTACTCTCTCTATCACCAACTTAACTTCAAACCCTTCCCCAACAAGCTGCGTGTATAAATTTCGAGAGTGCAACGGTGCGTATGGTTAATTTTCAAATAAATATACACATATATATGTGTGTGTGTAGTATAATATATATAAATATATATATATATATATATATATATATATATACAAATGCAGCTTAAGTCTATGCTGAAGAAATTTTGTTGAAATTTATACCACAAAAGTCAACTATAAATTAGACATTAGCTGCTTGAGTATAACTTTTGGTCAACTCATCAAAGATCCTTTGACAACTTTTTGACCAACGAGACAGAGAAAGACAGAGAGTGTGTGTGAGAGAGAGAGAGAGAGAAATAGAGAGATGAAATTTTCAATCAGAATTTTTATCGATTCGATGCGTTTTGGTATCACAGTTCACATTGAAACTCAAATGCAGATTGCAAACTTTCACATTCATCTGCCATTCATATTCAATTGCATTTCACTCTCTCTCGCTCTCACTCTCACGCTATCTCTTTCGGTTGTTGTTGTTGCTCATGATGATGATGATGATGATAATGATGATTGTGATGACCCATTGATGACTTTCTGAAATTAACTTCATTTGGCCAGTTTGACTCGGCATACGCTTTAATTACTTTTCTTTCATAAAGTTCATATCATACTCTTAATTATAAATTTTTTTTCTCTTATTTTTTTAATTTCCTTTTTTTACTCTTTTTTTTCGCATTTTTCAACTCTCAACTTTAAAAATTAAAATTGAATACCCCATAGCGTAATTCCATTCAATTATTATTATTATTGTACATAAGTCGTGCATCAAGTCCTTCAACTGTAAATCATATTTAATGTGCAACACAAATAATGCAACCAGCAATAATAATTGTATAACTGTATATATGCATTGAATGTGCATGTCGTGGCAGGCAGCTTCGCTTAAGCGGAAACTCATGTCCTTACATATTACGTGCTTCAATTATCCTTAAAACTTACTATTTACTTTTAGTTCAACACTTCTTTATTCCCTTCTATATAAACAAGTCTTTAAATTTTGTTGCTAGTTTTAAATTGTTTTCTGTCTGAAATTTTCACCAACTCTTGCAATAAAAAATTAATGATATATAGCACAAAATGTAGCTAATTGTTGAGGTAAATATAGTGAATACTTATTAATAATTTAAAGTAAATCAATTTAAAAGTTTACAGTATCGTTTGGAATAGCTTAAAGTTAACTTTAAGCAAATGCTTCCTCTATAGGATTGTAGATGCTTCCTTCGATTAAGAAAACTATTACTTAGCATAACAGTGATCTCTTGAACTGTCTCATTGCCCTTCTAGTAAGCACACTATAAGCCAGTCTTCTAATATGGACCCTTAATCCTTTCAAGTATTAATCCTTTCAAGAATCTATCCTTCGACGGCTTCAATTGGATTGCAAAAACGATTGACATATGATGAAGATTTGATATAAAGTAACTGGCTACATTTTCGGAGGAATAAATGTGACTATACTCCATGGATCTATGATATATATGCCATATCCCCACATTGGAATACTGACAGTATAATACAGTAAGCGTTTACTCTGCGTTCAATGGCATGAATAGAAGGACAGGGATAGATAGACTCGGCTACTGATGCTAATCAGAAATATGTATAGTTTGTTTATGGGATCAGAGATGCCTTCTTTTGATCATAACATATATAGGCGCATAATGCTAGATCGATTCGATTACTAATGTTCTTAAAGAATATATATCAATAAATTGTTTATGAGTTCAGAGATGCTTCCTACTGTCTGTTATAAACAGTTGTTTGATGCACATACAGACTGATAAGGTTTGATACAGATGCTGATGTTTAATATGTATAAAATTTATGGGATAAGAGATACATCATTGTAAGTATAACATAAATAATGATACTAATGTTAAATGGGAAAATAATGTGCCTTATGGGATTAGAAATGCTTCCTTCTGGCTGTCACATATATTTGCTAGAACAGACTGATAGGGTTAAAAGCTAATGCTGATCGGAAATAAATATACTTTCTTTGGGGTCAAAGATACTTCTTATATAACAAACAATTTCTGGGTGTACAAACAGACACACAGCAGTAGGTCGAATTATGGGTTCAGAGATGCTTCCTTTATGACATACAATTATTAGGTGCAAGAACAGACGCACAATGACAGATCGATTTGGATACTAATGCTTATTATGAGTATATGCCTTGTGGGATCAGAGATGCTTCCTGCTGGCTTTAGCATACATTTGATACATGCTAACAGACTTAGCTACTAATGCTATATTAAAACTATAGCATATATACGCTTAGAGATGCTTCCTTCTAAGCTTAAGGTATTAATCCAGTAGTCGCATTTTTTCTCTTAAGTCTAAAGGGACTATTTACTACTGTGTCTATTGAATGTATATTGAATAAATTCCATAAGGATTTGCATTTAAATTTGGCCAACTTTGAACAATAGGCAAGCATAACAGATATACAACAACAACAACAACAACAACTGGCTTATATCTGTTATGAGTGTGTTTTGAACTTAAATATGCAACATTGAAACAAACAATGTCTGCTATTTGGTGTCACACTTTCATTTATATTCATGACACACACAAAAAAAGCTATTCAAATATGTATATATATACATACATATATATGTATGTAAGTGTGAAATACTTGCCAATTTTTTATTTATTTTTTTTTTTTGGGTAGATCATTATTATTACGAGCATCAGATAGAGTGAAAAGATATTATAATTTAATCAACCGATTTGTAACGAATGCTGATTATATATCTATATAGTTCGATTTGATGTTTTTAAAACAATGTAGAAAAGTATTCGAATTGCATAAATTATAAACTAAATTTTGTACAGTTACTTGCAAAGTTTTGAGCTTAATTTTTAAAGCATTTACTTTGAGCATAAAAAGTGCTTTTAATTTGAGTTTCAGTTATCTTTGCGTTTGATTTGATTTGATTTATTTAAATGATATAATTATAACTTGTTTTAGCTGTCAGCAGTGTATATAAAATTTCAATAGGATTTCTTTGTGTGTGTGTGTGTTTTTTGGTATTTTTTTTTGGTATTTTTTACCTTTATATTTTACGTTGCGAACTGTCAACTCACCTGCAAGCAAATGACTGAATGAATGACATGAAAATGACAATGAAAATGACAATGAAAATGACAATGGAAATGACACGGGAAGTTCCGTTTTGTACTTTTGTCCAACATTGTTATTATTATTAATATTATTTCTGTCTCATTTTTTGGCCAAAAAAACATGACTGAAGAAAACAACTGCGAAAACGAAAAACTAAACAATAAACGGCTCAATTGATACCCTCTGGAATTTAATAATATAATTTAATATAATAAATAATAATTTAATAATATAATTTTTAATTTATTTTATATTAATTAATATATTTACTATGCATATATGTATGAGTATTCTATCATTTGCATATGCATATTTACAGGGTATACGCATAAAGCAGAAGTAAATCAAACTGACAACAAAAATAATCTAATGGGGATATATTATTAGCCCCTTTGCCTTTTTTGTAAAAAAAGAGCAAAGCGGAGCTATTGGAAATATGCAAAATCCAAAAAGTATGTAACACATAGAAATAATCATCGGAGACCCCATAAAGTATATATATTCTGAATCAGGACGACAAGACGAGTTCATCTAGCCCTGTCCGTCTGTCTGTCCGTCCGTCCGTCCGTCCGTCCGTCCGTCCGTCCGTCCGTATGAACGCCTGTTTCTCGGAGACTATAAGAGCTAGAGCAACCAAACTTGAAATCTAGATTCGTTATGTTCGTACGCTGTACAAGTTTGTTTTTGATTTTTGAATTTCCCCCCCTGACCCCCGCAAATCGAAAAAAACGATTATTAAGCACAATTTTCAACCGAGCAAATTTATATTTGGCACACATCATATTTAGACCATTCTTGATCGATGTTGTAAATCTGGTGAAGATTGATCAAAAATCTCGGAAGTTATAGATCAGCAAAAGTGGCGTTTTGGGCCCCGGGGGGGTATAGTAGTGCGCGCAAAATAAGAGCTAGAGCAACGAAATTTGGAACGTAGATTTGTTATGTTCGTACGCTATACGAGTTTGTTTTAGATTTTTCAATTTCCCCCCCTGACCCCCGCAATTTGAAAAAAACGATTATTAAGCACAATTTTCAACCGATCAAATTTATTTGTGGCACACATCATAATTAGACAGCTCTTGATCGATGTTGTGAATTTTGGTAAGTTTGATCTAAAATCTCGGAAGTTATAGATCAGCAAAAGTGGCGTTTTGGGCCCCGGGGGGGGTTATGTAGTGCGCGCAAAATAAGAGCCAGAGCAACGAAATTTGGAACGTAGATTTGCTATGTTCGTACGCTATACGAGTTTCTTTTGGATTTTTCAATTTCCCCCCCTGACCCCCGCAAATCGAAAAAAACGATTATTAAGCACAATTTTCAACCGATCAAATTTATTTTTGGCACACATCATTATTGGACCATTTTTGATCGATGTTGTGAATCTGGGTAAGATTGATCAAAAATCTCGGAAGTTATAGATCAGCAAAAGTGGTGTTTTGGGCCCCGGGGGGGTATAGTAGTGCGCGCAAAATAAGAGCTAGAGCAACGAAATTTGGAACGTAGATTTGTTATGTTCGTACGCTATACGAGTTTGTTTTTGATTTTTCAATTTCCCCCCCTGACCCCCGCAATTTGAAAAAAACGATTATTAAGCACAATTTTCAACCGATCAAATTTAGTTTTGGTACACATCATTATTAGACCATTCTTGATCGATGTTGTGAATTTTGGTAAGATTGATCTAATATCTCGGAAGTTATAGATCAGCAAAAGTGGCGTTTTGGGCCCCGGGGGGGTATAGTAGTGCGCGCAAAATAAGAGCTAGAGCAACGAAATTTGGAATGTATATTTGTTATGTTTGTACGCTATACGAGTTTGTTTTAGATTTTTCAATTTCCTTCCCTGACCCCCGCAATTTGAAAAAATCGATTTTCAGATACAATTTTTAACCGATCAAATTTCTTTTACGCACACATATTAAGTTGACCATTCTTCATCTAAGTTGTGAATTTCGTTAGATTTGAACAATAAACACGGAAGTTATACAACATTAAGAACCGCGCTATGGACCGTGGGGGCTAAAAGGTGCGCGCAATGGCCAAGTACGTGCAGAACTGTGTGTATGTATGAGTATGTGTGTGTATGGCTGTATATGTAGGCAAAGGGGCTCTCGTAGTCGGGTACACTCGACTACAGACTTCTTACTTGTTAGCCCCTTTGCCTTTTTTGTAAAAAAAGAGCAAAGCGGAGCTATTGGAAATATGCAAAATCCAAAAGTATGTAACACATAGAAATAATCATCGGAGACCCCATAAAGTATATATATTCTGAATCAGGACGACAAGACGAGTTCATCTAGCCCTGTCCGTCTGTCTGTCCGTCCGTCCGTCCGTCCGTCCGTCCGTCCGTCCGTCCGTCCGTATGAACGCCTGTTTCTCGGAGACTATAAGAGCTAGAGCAACCAAACTTGAAATCTAGATTCGTTATGTTCGTACGCTGTACAAGTTTGTTTTTGATTTTTGAATTTCCCCCCCTGACCCCCGCAAATCGAAAAAAACGATTATTAAGCACAATTTTCAACCGAGCAAATTTATATTTGGCACACATCATATTTAGACCATTCTTGATCGATGTTGTAAATCTGGTGAAGATTGATCAAAAATCTCGGAAGTTATAGATCAGCAAAAGTGGCGTTTTGGGCCCCGGGGGGGTATAGTAGTGCGCGCAAAATAAGAGCTAGAGCAACGAAATTTGGAACGTATATTTGTTATGTTCGTACGCTATACGAGTTTGTTTTAGATTTTTCAATTTCCCCCCCTGACCCCCGCAATTTGAAAAAAACGATTATTAAGCACAATTTTCAACCGATCAAATTTATTTGTGGCACACATCATAATTAGACAGCTCTTGATCGATGTTGTGAATTTTGGTAAGTTTGATCTAAAATCTCGGAAGTTATAGATCAGCAAAAGTGGCGTTTTGGGCCCCGGGGGGGGTTATGTAGTGCGCGCAAAATAAGAGCCAGAGCAACGAAATTTGGAACGTAGATTTGCTATGTTCGTACGCTATACGAGTTTCTTTTGGATTTTTCAATTTCCCCCCCTGACCCCCGCAAATCGAAAAAAACGATTATTAAGCACAATTTTCAACCGATCAAATTTATTTTTGGTACACATCATTATTGGACCATTTTTGATCGATGTTGTGAATCTGGGTAAGATTGATCAAAAATCTCGGAAGTTATAGATCAGCAAAAGTGGCGTTTTGGGCCCCGGGGGGGTATAGTAGTGCGCGCAAAATAAGAGCTAGAGCAACGAAATTTGGAACGTAGATTTGTTATGTTCGTACGCTATACGAGTTTGTTTTAGATTTTTCAATTTCCCCCCCTGACCCCCGCAATTTGAAAAAAACGATTATTAAGCACAATTTTCAACCGATCAAATTTAGTTTTGGTACACATCATTATTGGACCATTCTTGATCGATGTTGTGAATTTTGGTAAGATTGATCTAAAATCTCGGAAGTTATAGATCAGCAAAAGTGGCGTTTTGGGCCCCGGGGGGGTATAGTAGTGCGCGCAAAATAAGAGCTAGAGCAACGAAATTTGGAATGTATATTTGTTATGTTTGTACGCTATACGAGTTTGTTTTAGATTTTTCAATTTCCTTCCCTGACCCCCGCAATTTGAAAAAATCGATTTTCAGATACAATTTTTAACCGATCAAATTTCTTTTTCGCACACATATTAAGTTGACCATTCTTCATCTAAGTTGTGAATTTCGTTAGATTTGAACAATAAACACGGAAGTTATACAACATTAAGAACCACGCTATGGACCGTGGGGGCTAAAAGGTGCGCGCAATGGCCAAGTACGTGCAGAACTGTGTGTATGTATGAGTATGTGTGTGTATGGCTGTATATGTAGGCAAAGGGGCTCTCGTAGTCGGGTACACTCGACTACAGACTTCTTACTTGTTTTTTAATTAAGTAAGCCATAAAGCCCATGACTGTCTGCTGTTCGTAGCCAGTAGACATGGCAAAGACAGTATTTTTTTTTTTTTTGGTGGGTGAGTGTGATTGATTGGAAGGGGGGGGGGGGTGGATGGGAGGAGAGGTAGTTGTATACACTTGCACGTATATCCTGCTATCAAGCACATGCTAATGTCCTATGCGACAGTCAGCACTGTGGTCACACGGGATACAGTATACAGTATACAGTTGGCAGCAGGCAGGTGGAAGGAGGCAGCATGCGGCATGCGGCATGAGGCATGAGGCATACAAACATTTGGCAACGTGCTTTCAAGTTTCAACAAGTCGCACGCAGTTTGCATATTTGCACATCATTTGGGTGTCCCTTCAAAAGAAGGAAAGGCACAAAGTTTAAGTCAAGGTGTCAAGGGTATTATGAAATCCCTATGCGCTCTCCCTCTTCCTGCGCCCCCCCCCCCCTCTCTCTCTCTATATCTACCACTCTTTGTGTATGTTGCTGTTGGCGTGTTGGCATAGAGGAAATTGCAATGCGTGTTTAATTTATGACAACGAATTGGCTCTGAAACTGTAATTAGTTGTGACATGATGTACCACCCCCTCCCCCCTACCCCTGCACACACACACACACACACACCACCCTATACACACACCTACTCATTTATATTATCGAATAGTTACTCAAAGGTCCATTTCATAAATATATATATATACGTAGATAAATTTCTCATTTCCATTCATATTCAACAATTTTGTACCCACAATTTCCGCCATATCCGTTCAGCATAACGGAAATTTGAAGTGTGTACATTATACTGAGCTATTACTGTACAATTAACAAAAACAATTAGACTAGTTATTAAATGTTATATATGCCGTTAGCTGTAGTTTTCAATTAATGAAAATTAAATTCAATTTAAACCCAAAACTTTTGGGCACAATACAAATGCATACTTAATGTGTGTGTGTGTGTGTGTGTGTGTGTGTGTGTGTGTGTGTAGATATATGATTTTGGCGCATTACATTTAAAGTGCATTAAGTAATTAAATTCACATTATTTGCATTTACCACACAAATCATTTATAATTCATATTGCGGCAACATAAATTTGTTGCAATCATTTTGGAACTTCATTACAGTTAATCAAATCGACTATAACGGTACAATTCTTTTTCTGTATTATTATTTTATTTTTTTTTTGTTATCTTTCTTATAAATTATCTGACAAGGGTAACCGATAAGTGGCGAAAGGAAACTGTGTGATAAAAGGATATTGAAGGACACTTCATTGATGAAATGATAAAATGGCATTCTACTTTTTGGCCTTGCCTAGCATTGCGGTTGCGCTAGCATAATAACATTTTATTTCAACTTTACTTTCCATTACATTTACTGCCCTTTACCTCTTTACCCCTTTACCCACCATTTACCACTTGCCGTTCTTGTCGATTTTGTTTGAAAAGGACAATTCACATGAAAAACTCAATCGTCACTTAAGAAACAAGAAAAAATTCATCATACGCCGCATTACCAACAATACATACATATCTATCGATATATATATATATATATATATCTAAAGGAAAAGAAATGGCAAAAAGACAAAGAACTTTAATATGAAAAGGGCTGCATAGAGAGAAAGAGAAAGAGAGAGAGAGAGACAGAGAGAGTGTATGTTCAATTGAACCAATAATATAAGAATAAGTATATAAAGGATAATAGTCTATGCTGAAAGCTGCTCTTCATAAACTTTATATTCCCCTTATAGACAATAAGCATATACAAAAGACAACAGTTACATTGAATAAGAAGAAGAAAAAAAAACAGAAAAAATAATTTAAAATATAAAAAATCAAAGCAAACCAAATAAGAAAAAAAATACAGCAAAAGGATACAAAGCAAACAAAGCACGAGCCAAAAATCCACGCAAATCTAGTGGAAAATTAAAATTTTGCCAATTTATGCGTGCAACAGAGATGCCAAATGGCAGCCAGAGTGTGCAAGAGAAAAAAAGCAAGACAGAAAAAGGAGAAAAAACAAAAACAAAACTGAAATAAGGACAATCAACTGAATTTACAACTCTTGAATGCATTGCTCTTTGCCACAAAAGTGTTGTTTATATAGTCTCTAAATACCCTGTAATCTAAGCTAAACAAAATGATATTCAAAATGCAGTTAGTTATACATATACATATATATATATATATATATATATATAAACATATACACTATATATATGCTATATACAAACAGACTTTGTTTGCTTCCGTCTTGCATGGCATGTGGCTTCTACTCGAAATGAAAACTTTGCTCAGAACTGCTTCAAGTGCATTCTGCGCATTGGTTCAAAGCACTTCAGCTTACTCACATATACACATATATGTAACTATGTATATGCATGTGTGTAAGTTCTATTCATATTTTTAACAAATATATATATATATATATATATATATAAATATATTTTTCGCGTTTATCTCTTAACATCAAATATTTAACACAATAAAATCTGTTTCTTATTGCTTTAAATTTGTGAGTAGCAGCGAGCTTATGTTGTAGCGATAAGCGTTAACCGTTAGGTTGCTATTATGTACCCTTGAGCTTTTACAGCTAGGTAGCTGCACTGCAGCTTATACATTACAACAATGCTGTGTATTACAATATGTTCACTTATATAGATTTTAGTGTGTGTAAATTGAACCATTTGCCAGTACACTTTAGACCTAAGTATATAGATTATCTTGTAGTCGAGCGCACTCAAGTTTCTTAGTATTTTGTGAGAATTTCGTTGCTTAAAGCAAAATGAAAGCTGCGTAGCACCTGAGTCCTTGAATAAGCTGCTGCTGGCAAGGCTTGGGCTTGAGCAAAATAATAATTTATATATATATATATAAGTATATATATACATATAAGAAAGTGTTAAGTACTTAACTTACTTTTATAAGCAAGTTAAATTTCATTTTACTTTTAACTGGACAGCACACAATGTGAGAAAATGTATGAAAATTAAAAATTTTTATATACTGCAAAATGATGAGCAATAAACAGCTAAATATTTATGTACGTATGCATATTTAGGTATCTATAAATATATATATATATTTATATATACAGGTATCTACATAAAACAATATACTTTCTTTGGAACATCACACAAAAGGATGTACATTGCTTTGCCCTTTAGAGGAAAAAGTATTTGTTCCGTGCTTTGCTTGCGTTGCTCTTATTAAACTTTTCTCCGAAAAAATAACCGAAAATTTATCCACAAACAGCAAGAAGAAAGAAGGAAAATTATGAGGCGTTTTTATACGCTGAATACATTAAAAATGGGTAAAAAGCAGTTAATAACATTTTACAACATTAAGAGAGGAAAAAAAGGATACATTGTTGAACCTATGCATAATACATAAAGCACAATACAATGTATATCCTTATAAATATATATACTTTTATATACTTGATTGCTTTGCATGCAAGTTAAAGCTTATGAAATCTTCAGTTTAATTTCAAGATCGATATGTCAGTAAACTGATAGCATAATAGCTTCATATTTGTTCTACCGACTTGAGTTACACAGCAAACAGATGACGCTAATGTTTGTATTGAGTTTATGCTGAGGCAAATATGATTGTGCATTGGAATTGTATATTATATGAAGTGTATTGTAATCAAGCATACTTGATATATATATATATATATATACAAGTATTGTCTGTTATTTCAAATAAACAAAATAAATCAATCAAAACTATACAAGAAAACATTAGGCAAAATGTAGGTAATATAAGGTACTCATTAGAAGCTCATTAGAGCAAAACTTGAGCAGCCCAAGCTGTGCCTCAACAATATAAAATACTTAAATTTAAGCCACAATGTAAGTGGGACAGCTTTAAGTTGAAGTTTGCAAATAGCTTGAAAGCTTGAAACTATAATGAAACTATAATTATTTAAAAATACTTTAAACTTTTAATGCATAAATTGCTTAGGGCGCTTACACTTCTGAGTTGCCAATGTCAATACAATAAGCAGTTGGTGGTCTAAAGAAACTACTTAAATTAACTTTTTAGATATAAAAAAAGGGACATTAAATTAGTTCTAAAAGCTATTATTTATTAAGAATTAAGTCAAAACAATTATTTATTATGTTATAATATATATGTATTAAAATATATTATATTTTTCCTTAATTCTCTTATTCGTTCGGCTGCCGGATAAGCAGTGGCAGCAGCATCCAGTGTGATGATGAGTGGTAGGTGGTCCGAGCTGAGATCAACACTTTACTGAATATCCACTCTTGTGCTCAGGAATCCATCAATTACTGCAAAATCTAGGCAGCTCGGTGAGCCTCGACTGCCATAGGGATATCTTGTAGGCCCGCCTGTGGCCAAGACATTAGCATGTGTGCCCAAGATAGCATTTGCAAGTGCAGTACCACGTTGGTTGCTCCTTCTCGCACCCCAGAGCCAATGCGATGCATTCCAGTCACCACCAATAAGGTATTTCGGGCGGTGTAAGTCAAAAGTGCTGCCAAAGTCCTCTGAAGACCAGTTATGCCGAGGTGGACAGTATATTGCTCCAAAATTGATCTCACCAATCTCCGTGTGGATGGCTGCTGATGCTAGTTGGGGTTTCTGGGTAGCAACAGGCCTAAGCGGAAAGTGTGTCAGGCTGGATTTAATTAATATTGCTGCTCCTCCTCTGGCATTACCAGCTCTCGGATCATTGGCGGGGTAAGCATCAAACCCATGTATCTTGGGTGCATAATCTCCTCGACAGTGTGTTTCGCTGAGCAGCAAAACATCAACATTATATCGCTGCACAAAGCTCTCCAGCTCATGGAAGTGTTAACCGCTTTAACTTTTTTCTGCGTTTTTGGTGCCACCTTTTAGATATGCCCAGTTTTCATACTGCCTAAAAGTATGCACCGAGACATATCCAGGGCAAAAGCCCTTGCGACTGCCAAACAGCTGTTTGCTTGGCAGCTAAACCCAAATTGGGCAGCGGAGCCCTAATTTTGGAATATTTTTATTTTAGATTTAACACTTTCACTTTTAAGTAATACTTAATATCACTCTTAATAATTGCTGCCACTATTTTGAACTCTGACGGCATTCAGGAATATGCAAAAACTTTCGCGGAATGGGCAAGGAGGTGGAACATAGGAATTAACAGCGAAAAGTCGGTCAATGTCTGCTACACCCTGAGGCGAAAAACACCGCCAACAGTTTACATCGAGGAGGCACCTGTTATTCAGGCGACATCAGCAAAATATCTTGGAGTGGCCTTGGATCGCAGACTGACATTTGCCAAACACCTGGCGGCAATAAAAATCCGTGTTCGTGCTGCAGTTACCAAGCACTACTGGTTACTCCGTGCGACCAGTAAATTGTCACTCTCTAACAAGATGACAATTTACAACCAAATAATCGCTCCAATCTGGAAATACGGGTGCCAAATCTGGGGCCTGGCTTGCGATAGCCAGATTCGAAAAATCCAGGTTGCCCAAAATAGAGTCGCTAGGATCATCACTGGGTGCGAGTGGTATATAAGAAATTCTACTCTGCATAAAGACCTTAAACTGTCTACGGTCTTTGATCAGATAAACAGACACTCCAGTCGATACCAAGACAGACTAATGCGGCACAGAAATCGCCTGGCAAATGGGCTCACTAGAGCACGACGACCAAGTAGGCTGAAAAGGAGATCACCCAAAGATCTCATTCATCGAACTCCGAGGATGAGAGTCAGCAGAAGCTGATGCACTGTATTTGTTGTTATGTTATTATATGTTAATTGATTTGTTAATTATATGCAAACGCTAATCTAAGATTAGCCGGCACGCCCAGCTGGGCTCCGTGTTCCTTAATAAATAAAAATAAAAAAAAAAAAAATAAAAAAAAAAAGTTCTCAACTGATTATATGTTTCTGTTGCATACTTTTAGCACAAATTTAATTCTGAAGGCAACGCTTGCTGGGGTATCAATAATATTTCATATGGAATGCAAATTGCGCTTAGAATTCCCAAAAAGTTATAACAAAGTGTTGTTTAATTGACATCTCGGGGATACTCAAGTCAAGGTTACTTTGGTTTACCTTCATATTTCTGTCTGGTATGAACTCCCTAGTTAGGAGTTCAACTCGGACAGAGTTTTACATTTTCTGTTTTATTAAGTTGAAGGCAGTAAATGCTTTTCCTTATGTATCCGTCGATGGAATGCGTCGTGAAGTACTTAAATCCTACCAAGGTGTATCTCACATATACGTAGAAGCGATTCATCCTATCAACAATTCCATGGGATGACATATCAAATAAATTATAGTATACACACTTCCTATTTATTACTTTGAACTTACACATTAATAATAATAATAATAATAATAATAGTAATAATAGTAATAATAGTAATAATAGTAATAATAGTAATAGTAATAATAGTAATAATAATGATAATTATAATAATATTAATAATATTAATAATAATTATAATAATGAACAAAAGTAAACAAAAATATATATTAAAACAAGATATAAAAAAACTCTAAAATAAATAATTCTTATGTTTTATTCAAATATTCGTCAGCCATTACAATAATTTGTTATAATAGAATAGATTCTCCCTAAATATGCTGCAATGATGAAATTTTCAATGACGCAAAGATTCAATCATTTAAAGGTGTGATTAAAAATCTAAAACAATCTCGTATAGAATAGGAGCATATCGAATTTACATTTAAAATTTGGTTGCTCCAGCTCTTATAGTCTCTGGGAATCAACCAGTGTTCATACAGACGGATGGACAGGGTGGTTAGATTGACTTTCGTGTCCTCCTGATTAAGAATATATATACTTTGTGGGATCTCCGATGATAATTTCAACCTCTTACATACCACCAGTTCGGATTCAGGACAGGTCACAGCACCGTCGAGCAGTTACATAGGGTGGTTGACCAGATTGTCGTCGCATTTGACCAAAAGCAGTTCTGCAATGCCCTGTTTCTGGACGTTAAGCAGGCATTTGATAGAGTATGGCACCAAGGACTGTTAGCCAAAATCAAGGACAATTTGCCAGCGCCTTTGGGATATTAAAATCATACCTCGAGGGAAGAAAATTTTCTGTACGCTACCACTCGGCAGTGTCTAGTAAGTACCATGTGGCAGCTGGAGTACCCCAGGGAAGCGTCTTGGGCCCCTTGCTCTACAGTTTATACACGCTCGATATGCCGAAACCTGATGAATGCTTGGATCAGACTTCAATGCTGGCAACATTTGCGGACGACGTCTGTGTTATTGTCAGGTCACCATCAGCAGAAGAAGCCACCAATAAGCTGCAAGACTATGCCACCAAATTTGCATTATGGGCTAGAAGATGGAATATTGGCATCAACAGCGACAAGTCGACCAATGTTTGCTTTACCCTGCGTCACAAAACTCCGTCTTCTATCTCTATTGAAGGAGCTAACGTCCACCAGACGGTTTCGACCAAATATCTTGGAGTTACTTTGGACCGGCGGCTTACGTTCGTGAAACATATCAGCGAACTCAAAGGTAGACTGCGTGCTGCGGCAAAAAAGCACTCCTGACTGCTGTGCTCCACTAGCAAACTGGCACTAAGCAACAAGATCCTAATATATAAAATGGTCATTTCACCGATCTGGCGTTACGCTTGTCAAATATAGGGATTAGCCTGTGGCAGCCAAATCAAGCGTATTCAAATTGAGCAAAACCGTGTATGTAGAGCGGTCACCGGGTGTGACTGGTACATGAGGAATTCGACGCTACACAGAGACCTACACCTAACTTCTGTGTTCGACGAAATTAACCTACTCGCTAGCCGATATAACGAGAGGCTAAAAAACCATAAAAACCGTTTAGCCAAAGACCTAAACAGAGAAACTTCGCCGAGAAGACTAAATCGAAGACTTCCTAGAGACCTTTTATCCCGTGCCCCAAGGATTAGACCTCAGTAGCTTAATCCCTTATAGTGTAAGTAGTTAAAAATTATTGTGAATTTAGTTTAAGTTGTTTATATGTATATATATAAATATGTTAATATGTAAATATAACTAAACAGGCGCGCCCATTTTGGGCTGAATGAATAGACTAGGTTACAAAGAGGTTTCCTGCTACCTCGTATGCCTAATTAAAATCTCTCAACTGATTATATGTTTCTGTTGCATACTTTTAGCACAAATTTAATTCTGAAGGCAACGCTTGCTGGGGTATCAATAATATTTCATATGGAATGCAAATTGCGCTTAGAATTCCCAAAAAGTTATAACAGAGTATTGTTTAATTGACATCTCGGGGATACTCAAATCAAGGTTACTTTGGTTTACCTTCATATTTCTGTCTGGTATGTACTCCCTAGTTAGGAGTACAACTCGGACAGAGCTCTCCATTTTATTTTTTTGTTATAAAGGAGGCAGTGAATGCTTTTCTATGTATAAGTAGTATTGGTACTTTATAAACTATTTAAATCCTACCAAGGTGTATCTCACATATACGTAGAAGCGATTTATCCTATCAACAGTTCCATGGGATGACATATCAAATAAATTATAGTATATACATTTGTTAATTATATTACGTTAAGATATAATAATTTATAAAATAAATTAACAAAATATTATACACACTTACTATTTGTTACTTTGAATTTAAATCTGATTATATAATAATAATAATAATAAGAATGCAGAAAAATAAACAAAAATATATATTAAAACAAGATATAAAAAACTCTAAAATAAATAATTCTTATGTTTTATTCAAATATTCGTCAGCCATTACAATAATTTGTTATAATATAATAGATTCTCCCTAAATATGCTGCAATGATGAAATTTTCAATGACGCAAGGATTCAATCATTTAAAGGTGTGATTAAAAATCTAAAACAATCTCGTATAGAATAGGAGCATATCGAATTTACATTTAAAATTTGGTTGCTCCAGCTCTTATAGTCTCTGGGAAATCAACCAGTGTTCATACAGACGGATGGACAGGGTGGTTAGATGGACTTTCGTGTCCTCCTGATTAAGAATATATATACTTTGTGGGATCTCCGATGATAATTTCAACCTCTTACATACTTTTCGATTTTGCCCATTTCCATTAGCTTCCCTTTTCCCTTTTTTAAAGACAATGGATCTAAAAATACTTGTAATAAACATGACAAACAGGTTGAAGCAGACTCATGTACATTGATAAATGTTAAGAGATCCGATATAAATTAACAGCAAAAGAAAGTTGCAAAAATGAATTGAAATTTAAAGCAAAAGATATTCATATTGTTCATATGTTCCTTTTTTTCTGTTTTATTTTTTTTTGGACCTCCTGTGAAGGTTTCTCCTGTTATTGTTTTATTTAACTTTTCTGTGTTTTCAATTCAAAAATTATTCACTGTGATTTGTGGTGCTGCTGAAAGATTTGTTATCAATAATTGTATTGATAATGTAAAGGCTATTGCCTGTTGATGGATGATTGCTTGTTGGCCCGCTGTATATTGAGGCTTAAATGGGGCTTAATTGGTGATTAACAATACAAGTTGAAGGTATGCCAAATGGCCTAAAGGAGACGCAAGAAGTGAGCAGGGGAAAGACTAATACATTTGATTATGTTAGTTAGTTGAACTAAGCAAGAAGTTAAAGGTAAAAGGCAGACAGAGAAATCGAAACGGGGAAGAGATAACGAAAGTTAACGAGAACTGAAGCAAAATGGCAAAATTTATAAAATTAATTTAAAGTTTTATAGAGGCATAGACACTAGCGGGTATGCACGACTAATAAATATGCTATAAATGAAAAATTAAGTCGGGTGTACCCTATTCACCAGTCACAGCCATACAGCCATGCACATACATACAGTAATGAGTGCACTATAAATTTGCATCTATTTGATCACATACAGCTTTCATTCATACAGACGGAGAGACATATGCCAGACGGACATGGCTAGATCGACTCGTCTAGTCATTTAGATCAAGAATATATATAATTTAATGGTGTAAAGCGTGTCTTTGGTCTAATTTATGAAGAGACCCGTCGTGTGCTAAAGGTCGTCTTGGAAAATGTTATTCGTGATGCAGTCACATATACTGAACACGCCAAGCGAAAGACAGTAACAGCAATGGATGTCTTATATGCCCTAAAGAGACAAGGTCGCACTCTATAGGGTTTTGGCGGTATAAAAAAAGAAGCAGACTTTTATTTAAACTAATCGGTCCTTTTCAGGACCACAAAAACATTTATTAAAAGAGAAAAAAAATATTAATTCTTTGTTATAAAATAAAGAAAAAAAAGCAATAGCTACTATGCCAACAACACGCGGTGTTCCCAAGTGGTCCCCCATCTAAGTACTAACCGCGCCCGACGTTGCTTAATTTCGGTGATCGGACGAGAACCGATGTATTCAGCGTGGTATGGTCGTTGGCAATAGTCGTTTGTTTATAATTTACTTTTATTTCATTTTTATTGTAGAATATTTCACATTTCGTATATATTCAATATTTTTACTGCCTCAACCTGACTGAGATAGTTTACAGTTTATTGTTAGTTTTAGCTAATTGCGTTTTGATAAATATACAAATAAAAAGTTAAATATTTGAAAAAAAGAAACAAATTTGATACCAACAAATGTGTGACTGGAATGCATCGCATTGGCTCTGGGGTGCGAGAAGGAGCAACCAACGTGGTACTGCACTTGCAAATGCTATCTTGGGCACACATGCTAATGTCTTGGCCACAGGCGGGCCTACAAGATATCCCTATGGCAGTCGAGGCTCACCGAGCTGCCTAGATTTTGCAGTAATTGATGGATTCCCGAGCACAAGAGTGGATATTCAGCAAATTGTTGACCTCAGCTCGGACCACCTACCACTCATCATCACACTGGACGCTGCTGCCACTGCTTATCCGGCAGCCGAACAAATGATTACAGAGCACACAAACCTGGCGACGTTTCGCGAGCTGCTAGATGGAAGCATACATCTAAACATAGAAATATCATCCAAAGAAGATGTTGATGATGTAATTGACTTATTCGTCCAAAAGGTCAAAGCAGCAGCCACGCAAGCTATTCAGAAACCACAACAAAGGCCAGTACCAGCAAAAGTCCCGCTCACAAGAGAACTACTCCAGATGATTGCGAGCAAGCGACGTCTCCGCTCTAGGTAGATGAGATCTCGTCACCTCCTAGATAAAGCAGAGTGGAACAGAGCACAAGAATAGCTTCGTCGCGCTCTCGCCGACCACAGAACAGCGTGGTTTGATGCCAGGTTGGCAAACACAGGGGCAGAGCGAGATCGAGTCACTCACTTTGGAAGGCAACACGAGCAATTAAAAGAAGACGCCCAAGGAAAGCTCCGCTGGCAGACCCAAGTGGAAGATAGAGCAAAACCGACTTGGAAAAGGCTGAGGTATTTGCTGCACTTGTTCAACCGCTTTCACCATTTCACTTTGCCATTCAGCAAGAAGATAGTAAAACGCGCCAGTCTCTTGTGCAAACTTTGCAACTGGATTTGCCAATTAAACCCTTTGCTCCTACTGAGATTGCCGAGGTAATTAGTCAGCTTACTAGAAACAAAGCGCCCGGGCATGATTTAATTTGCAACATCACCCTAAAGGCACTACCTAAGCGCGCAATCCTCTACATAGCGTTGAATTTCAACGCAATGGTGAGGTTGCAATACTTCCCTACGCAATGGAAGTACGGACTAATATCCATGATCCACAAACCTGGCAAGCCGGAAAAGGACCCTGCGTCCTACCGGCCGATTAGTCTTCTTCCTTCGATATCGAAAGACTAATTGCAGCTAGGATTGTTAGGATTGCGGAATCTCAGGGTATCATCCCTGACCATCAGTTCGGTTTTCGGGCTGGCCACGGTACTGTTGAGCAACTCCATCTGGTCGTCGACCAAATACTAGTTGCTTTCGACAAAAAGCAGTACTGCAATGCGCTTTTCCTGGATGTCAGAGATGCATTTGATCGCGTATGGCACACTGGCCTGCTGTCCAAACTAAAAGCCTTGCTGCCAGCGCCATATTATCTGCTAGTACGCTCTTATCTAGAAAACAGGAGATTCGCCGTACGTTTCCATTCCGCGCTGTCCGGGACATACGAAGTGGCAGCTGGTGTTCCGCAGGGAAGCGTATTGGGTCCACTGCTGTACTGCCTATATACGCACGACATGCCACAGTCAGATGCTTGCGTGCTGCAACGTTGTCACCTTTGCAGATGACGTCTGTGTAACATACAGATCGCCCTGTGAGCACGAAACAGCTGAAGGCATCCAACAATACGCTGCAAAATTTGTCCAGTGGGCAAGACGCTGGAACCTAGGCATTAACAGCCGAAAGTGCGTCAATGTCTGTTACACGCTGAGACGTAACACACCCTCTGCAATCTCAATAAATGGACATCCAGTCACACAGACTACTTCAGCTAAATACCTGGGAATCATTCTGGATAGAAGGCTCACGTTTGCTGAACATGTGAGAGTGGTAAGAAACCGAGTTAAGGCTGCTGTGGCTAAGCATTACTGGTTACTCAACTCTCGCAGCAACCTATCACTGGCCAACAAGGTTGTCATTTACAAACAAATAATTGCGCCTATTTGGACATATGGATGCCAAATCTGGGGGCTGACCAGTGACAGTCAGATAAAGCGACTGCAGGCTGCACAAAACCGAATCGCAAGGTTGATCACCGGCTGCGAATGGTATGTGAGAAATACCATAATACATCGGGACCTTAAGTTGCTGACGGTGTTCGATCAAATAAACAACCACTCCAGCAGGTATAACGACAGACTGGAGCAGCACAGAAATAGATTAGCCATGGAGCTAACCATAACCAGAAACCACCAACGAATAAAGAGGCGCCAACCGAAAGACCTAATGAGCCGGACCCCTAGAGGGAGAGGTCGTAGATGAAGAGTCACTTGTGCTAATATTGTGATTATATTATTAATTGTTAATTAGTAATTGTTAATATTACTCGTAATAATGTATAAGTTAACCCACTTGGGTTAGCAGGCGAGCCTTTATTGGCAGAAATAATGATAAAAAGGTTATAAAGGGGTTGTTGTTACCCCGTATATCTTAAATAAAAATAATTAAAAAGAAAAAAAAAAAACAAAAATATTTAAGTATTTAAAAGGTAATTCTATTTTCAAAGTTGCTTTTCTATTGTTATTTTTGGTGTTTGCTATTTTATATTCGAAAAAAATATATAGAAAACTTTTTGATAATCGAAAACTAAACTATTTTTAAAAAATTTTATATGCACATAATACTCGGCGTATTTCATAGTAACAATATAAATTAAAGTATAACATGTATAAAATATATTTTATAGAGCTAAAATGTTTGATGTGATTTGATTTTATGAGCATTACTAAAAAAGACTGTTTGCATACTTCATTTCATTGCAAATGTTTTGAATAACGCAGCTTATTTTATATTATATACTATAGAGAATTTGACAAGTTGCCTGCATGTCCTTGAATGGACAATGTCTGAGAGAGTTGCTTAAGCAATAAAAAGTAACTTTGATTTTATTCCTTCCACTTTTGAGTGTCAATTGTGCGCAACCTCAGACCCTTGCGTTTTTCCTTATGTTTAGAGTGAGAAAGTGAGAGACGAAGAGAGGGAGAGAGAGAGAGAGAGAGAGAGAAGATGACAGATTTTCCAATATATCATAAAGAGGACTCTTATTATTTTGTGTTGTGTTGACATACAAGCAATAACCTGCTGAAGCATTCGCTGTCATTGCTGGTTATGCGTTACGTTAAGTGAACATGGAGAGGGAGGAGGCATTAGGTGACTGGTAAGGTGACAGCTGGATATTAATATGTCAGTGGCAAGCTGCAGTTAAGCAAACTGTCAGCAAAGCCAATCAACAAACAACAATGACAACAGACAAATCCATTGAACACTCGCGCAATCTTTCTCACTTCCCCTAAAAGCAACAGCAACAACAATAAAACAACATCAAATAGCGACAACGACAACAACAACAACAACTTACCAAAAAAGGTGAAGAGTCCAAGATGTTACAGAGCAGTAACCTGTAGGTATCTTGCAGGTAACCCTTAGGTAACTTAGAGGTAACCGAATGTTAACTAGGTATGGGAATATTGGGTCACGCCATTTTCCTGTTGTTTTGCCCAAAATCGAATCAAGATATAGCAAGTGCTTGGGTAAACAAGCTTATGTAATGTCCTTTTTATAACCTTATTTACTTTTGGCACTTTTTTCTTTTTTTTACCCACCTGGCATACTGTAGGAAGGGACAACATCAGGATATGTGTATATAGGCTACAAAAAAATAGAAAAACAACAACAAAATATTTAGTCCTTTATATATATTTTTATCTACAGTTATTATTATTAGCTCTGTGCATTTAGATAAATGTGTAAATTTTTTTTTTGAAACAACCTTTTTTAACTTAATACATCCTTTAAATAAACTAAAACTTAAATGGAAAGCAAGCATTCTGTCGTATCCTTAAATGTCCTTAAATCTGTCAAAAGTATTTTCTCTCTATTTGCTTTTCATTAAGAAATTATCCAAAATTATAAAGAGATACGTAAGAAGTCTGTAGTCGAGTGTACCCGAATACGAGAGCCCCTTTGCCTACATATACAGCTATACAAAAATATACACACAGTTCTGCACGTACTTAGCCATCGCGCCTTTTAGCCGCCCGCGCTCTATAGCGCGATGACTAATGTTGTATAACTTCCGTGTTTATTGTTTAATCTTAACGAAATTTACAATGTAGATCAGAAATAGTCTTATTAGTATGTGAATTTTGATCGGAAATTTTGAAATTGTGTCTTATAATCGATTCTTTTCATTTGCGAGGGTCAGGGGACGAAATTTGAAAATCCAAAACAAACTTGTATAGCGTACGAAAATAACAAATCTAGGTTTAAAATTTGGTTGCTCTAGCTCTTATAGTCTCTGACGGACGGACAGACAGACGGACAGGGCTAGATCAACTCGTCTTGTCGTCCTGATCAAGAATATATATACTTTATGGGGTCTCCGATGATTATTTCTATGTGTTACATACTTTTGGATTTTGCACATTTCCAATAGCTCCGCTTTGCTCTTTTTTACAAAAAGGCAAAGGGGCTAAAAAAAGGAATAACTTTTCAATACTTGAAATGAAATTTTCAACTTCAACTTATTAATATATATTTGTTAAAGTTGTGACATATATATATATATCTTCTATATCAGTACCGTTTATAGAGCAAAACCATGCCACAGCAATAAACAATAAGTTAGATTTCGATACAATAGCTTGCTATATGATTGAGAATATCAAAGGTTTATATATATATATATAAGACAATATAGATATATTTGGTTTTAGTATGCTTCAGGCTGCATTGTTTTTGTATGCCGCCAATACATGCCACAAGGAAAAGAAGAAGCAGAAGTAGAAGAAGTAGCGACTAAGCAACCGGGCAGCAAATCAATTTGAATTGCAAAATACCACAAGAAGCAGCAACAAGAACACAAAGGGTCGTTGATACATCCATATGACCAATGCAAACCCTTATCATTAGTTAGTGTGGCATGTGGCATGTGGCATGTGGCATATGGTATGTGGCGTGTGGCATGTACCATGTAACATGTAGCATACGCCTGGCCAGTTGCCCAAAAAGATAGGAAAAAAACAAAATTAGATGTTTTATATTAAAAATTGGCATTTTTATTACTCGATGCTTAAATATTTGATATGTAGCCAGCATTTGAAAATTGAAATAAAAAAATGTTCTTTTTGCTTCTTATTTTCCATTGGATATATCCATGGAAATATGTTGCAATCATTTGGGTTGATGAACTGCTTACCAAAAGATAACTTGGTATCAGCTTAAAAGTCGCTGAACTTACTAGCAGACATAGGTCAGACAAGTAGAAAGGGTCAATAAATATTATATATATATATATATATATATATATATGGAATATATTTTACCCTGGAGACAAGCAGCAACCACAACAACCACCAAACATACAGCTAAGAAAGTTTCACAAGTGGCTAATTGATTAGAAATGGTCGCTTAGATAAACTGTATATAAAATATGTAAATTGGCCAACAAAGTACCTAGCTAATTCAAATAACTGAAATTATGAATCTGCAACCCTTTTCCTTTTCTTTTTTTATCTACTCAATTCTAATTAAAATGTTGTGCAATTTATTTGGGTTTGAGCCTTACTTCCTGTTGGCAAACTTGCTTATTTGGTTAAAAATTTTTTTTTGGTTTAAACTGAGATTTATATACGTATTAATTTTTCTACCAAATTCCAATAATAACTTGATTCATTTAAC
The DNA here is from genome assembly GCA_037044455.1 of Zygothrica quintamaculata. Classification (NCBI taxonomy): domain Eukaryota; kingdom Metazoa; phylum Arthropoda; class Insecta; order Diptera; family Drosophilidae; genus Zygothrica; species Zygothrica quintamaculata. Next base: position 140,468 of record JBAMBS010000910.1, on the reverse strand, counting down.
TTCAAGGATTTTTCATTTTGATTTGATAAATTTTTGATTTTTTGTTTGTTTTGATTTTTTTGTTTCTATTTCTGAATTGATTTATTTTTGATTTTTCATATTTGTTTCTGGATTTTTAGATTTATTTTTAAATTTTTGATTTTTCATTTTGATTTGATTTATTTTCGATTTCTAATTTTCTATTTTTGAATTGATTTATTTTTGATTTTTCATATTTGTTTTTTGATTTTCAGATTTAATTTTAAATTTTTGATTTGATTTATTTTCGAATTTTTATTTCAATTGGTTTTGATTTTTGACTTTTTATTTCTGATTTTTAAATTTGAATTTTTAATTTTTGATTTTTGTCTTTATTTTTTATCCTTTAATTTTTTATTTTAAATTTATATGTTTTTATTTAGATTTTAAATTTTAAATTTATGATTTTTAAATATTTATTTTGATTTAAATTTTTTTTTTTTTGATTTATTTTTTTATATTTTAAATCTAGATTTTTTATTTTTGATCTTTAATTTTTATCCCTTTTGCCTTTAAAAAGCTCAAAAGAAAGCTAATGGGAATGTGCAAGCCGAAAAGTATGTAACAGCTAGAAAGAATTATCTGCGACCTCCTAAAGGATGTATATTCTTGATTAGGACGACTATCCGATTGGATATTGCCCCCTCCGTGTGCTGTCTGTCCGTCTGTCCATCCGTCCGTTTGTATGAGCGCCTGTTTTTTAGAGACTATAGGAGCTGCAGCAATCTAATTGTAATCTAGAATTTCGGCTATTGATTTCATACTTGTTATATATGGAAATTATATATATATATATATATATTTATATACATATTGGTCATCCCTTATATGTATGCTTTAATATTAATCGTGGCCTGAAATTAAGAAGTAATATTTTTCCCATAATTCCGATTTAGTTTTAGCGCTAGGCCTTTGAGTTGAAGCCTTTGGGCCAAGCTACATTTAAGGGCTTACCCTCAAAACTGTTTGTTTAGGTCTCAGTATGGCAGTTTCTTTCAGTCCACACCTCCACACTTTGACCCAGGCGAGGTGGAACCATATCTATAATTCAAATGGTTATAGAACAGATTTGAGGGGTAACCCCAAAATAAATAAATAACACAAGGTTTAACTGAACGGCATTCCGCTTAATCAAGATGAGAGTGCCAAGTATGAATAACTTTGAAGTATCAGGGGCATACTTTAAGGGAAACATACTAAGATATAAGAAAACAAAGAGTTCCTGTCCGTCTGTATGTACCTCTGTTGCTCAGAGACTATAAGAGGTACAGCAATCAAATTTGGAATCTAGAATTTCGTTATACAACATTAGGTATAGCGCTATAGAGCGCGGGGGTTTGGGGCGGCTAAAAGGCGGGGGCAGCAGCAAAAAAGTGAATATAAAACTGTGTATATGTGTGTATGTGACTGTATGTAGGCCAGGGGGCTCTCGTAGTTGGGTACACCCGACTACAGCTTTTTTACTTATTGATTTATGATCTTTCATTTTTGATTTAATTTATTTTTATTTACATATTTCATTAATGATATTTGTATTGTCATTATATATTTATTTAATTTATATTTTTTTATTTAAGAGAATTGATTTTTATATTTTTATTTTTTATTCCTGATTTTTAATTTTTTATGTTTTAAATTTTTAGTTTTGAATTTTCAATGTTTGATTTTGATTTGACTAATTTTCATTTTCATTATTTTCTATTTATATTTTTCATTTGTGATATTTAAGTTTTGATATTTTTTTTTTAATTATGATTATTGATTTTTAAATATTTATTTTTCAATATTAATTTTTTTGTTTAAGAATTCTGACTTTTAATTAGTCATTTTTGATTTATTAATTCATTTATTTTTATTTATTTTGATTTTTAATTTTTCTGCTTATAAATTTTGATTTGAATTTTTGATTCTTAATTTTTTTTTTTTTTTTATAAAAATTCAACTATTTTTACAGAAAATGTTATGAATATGAATCAGAAATTTTGTACACCGCATGCATTTAATTCATATGTTAATATGTTATATTTTCCAGACGTACTTAAGAGAGTACGTGAGATTAATGAGTTGAATTTAATCCAGGTCAACATGTAGTACTGACATAAATATGTTTAAGTATAAGAGCTGCAATTAAGTGGGTTAAACATAAATAGTTACAGGTTAAGTCAACTGCTTAGTCCCAACAGCGTGTGTGTTTCATTTTCATTTAAAAGAAAAAAACAAAAAAAAAATAAACAGAAAAAAGTAACATCAGTACAAGTACTAGGGAATACATATGTACAGTCCTTACCATCCATATAGCATATACAAGCTATATGCCACACGTTGAGTGGCAGCAGAATAAATAAATTTACCGTTGCGGCAATGTTTAGTGATACTCTGTGGGCTTGGACCACAGCCGCATCAACAGCTTGCGTATGTTGTGCATGGAGTGCACTAACCAACTCGAAATTATATTCCCTCCTCTCGAGAATTTGGCGTGCACACACATACATATACACAGAGATACATACACGTACATATATATGTATATCAAACAGTTCAAGTACTCAACACACACACACGCACATACTCACACACTTACACACAACCAGACATATAGAACATACAAACACACTACATTAACGAGTAAATAAATAAATATATAAGCAAGAGGGGTTGCTCAGGTTGGTAAGTTTGACAGGATGAAAGTAAACCCTATATAAAATATTAAAAAAATATACATACAATGACACACACACTCAAGCACACACATGACACAAGTATTTCGAAATCTTCAATTTTATACAGTATCATATAAAATTCGAAAATATTCTATAATATCTTTTCTTTTCCTAATATACCCCTCACAAAACATTACTTTATTTATCTATTGAATACAGGGTATAGTTCTAAGAGTATTCCTGTTCTACACATTGAATTGCTAAACGACGTCTACAGTCTCTGAAGTACTCGTATGTTCCACAAAGCGATTTTGTTGGTCTCCAATTAAAAGCTAACAAACACGCCACAGATTTCAATGCTATAAATATACATTTCATTCCCAAAAGTAACTGTTCTCAGTCTTCATTATTACTTCTACTTCTTACTTTTCCCTTAGTATATATATATATATATATATATATATATATATATAGTGACGTAATCTCGTCTACTATATATTATCTTGAAATTCACTTAAAACTGCGACAGTTATTACTGCCGCACTCAAAACATCATTAACCAAACTCTCACACTCAGCATCAAGACCCAATACCATTACTTATAAAATACTAAGAACCAAATCCCCACATTCAGCATAAGAATGTAAATAATAACAAATAAGCTAATGTCCCAATATCCAATATATGAAATATCAGTTGTAAACAATAATCGAAGTGGGTACGCTTAGAATCAGATCAGCATTCTCAGATCAGTCTTAAGCCAACCACCGAGAGAATCGCAACCTAAACTTCTACAATAAAATATTACAAACCCGGAACTTGTGTTTTTTATTTAAAGTGTTGAACTTGTGTTATACTCTAAAGTGTTGTGCGTTGTCTTTAGTTTTGAGGAGGAGACATTTATAAGGCCAAAACTAAGTGATTACTTTACTGGCGCAGCCGGTAGGATGTAGTCCACTCTGCTGATGAACGTGTAGAGCGTAGCGGGGTTTCCGTTGAATATGGCGATGTCCTTTAATTAACGTAAGAATGGTGTAAACTATACTATAGTATGAGATTTGGATACAATAAGTAATAATAATTGCTAATGATCTTCATAATAAATTGTTAATGCTAATGATAATGAAATAATAGTAATGAAAGTGCTAATAATAATGATAATTTTTTTTTAGTAATATTTTATCTTTATTTACATCTGCCAATGCGGCATTAGATTAAATTTTTTAATGTTTACTTTAACAGGAAATTTCCCTCTAGGGGACTCTGAATATAAAGATAATGATAATGAAAATGCTAATGATACTAAAAATTCTAATGATAATGTTAATAATAATGATTCTAAAAAGGAAAATATTAACGATAATGATAATAATAGTCAAAATGATAAAGAAAATTGTAATGAAAATGAAAATGCTGATGATAACAAAAATGCTAATAATAATGAAAATTCTAGTGGTAATGATAATGAAAGAAAATGATTATGAAAGTTAAAAAGCTAATGAAAATGCTAATGATAATTAAAATGATAATGATTATAAAAATACTAATGATAGTAAAAATTCTAATGATAATCTTAATAAAGATGATAATGATAATACTAATTTTAATGCTAATGTTACCGATAATGATAATAATAATCGAAATCATATAGAAAATAATAATAACAATGCTAATGGTAATGATAATGATAATTATAATGTTAATAATAATTCTAATGTTAATGATAATGATAATGATAAGGATAATTATAATGCCAACGCGAATACAATGAAAATAATGTCAATGAAAATGCTTATGTTAATGGAGAATGCGAATGATAATGAAAATGCTAATTGTAATGAAAATACTAATAAAAGTAAAAATTCTAATGATTATGTTAATAATAATTATAATGAAAATTACAGATGGCTTGCTTTAAGGCAATTTTGTGTATAGAACAGAATTTTATTAAGTTGGGTTGACAGTTCATTTGAAGGGCGACTATTATATATGTATATACATGTATATATATGTATATATATACAACTACAACTTCTTGCTACAAACAATTAAGTCAAGTCTACATATATAGATGTATTATTTGGATTCTAGCAAATAAATACTGAATTGTCCTGACAGTTGTAACGAATGCGACTGCCAGTTGCATTCAGCAACTAGAAGCACAGACAAAGGAGTTAGAGACTGATATATATTCTGAAAAGTTTGTGTAAATATATATATCTGCAAATAAATTTAATATGCTGAGAATAAGAGTTGAATGTGTGTGGGAATAAGTATGTGTATAAAGCCTTGTAGTAGAATGTTAACATTAACATTAACATTGACGTTAACGTAAATGTTCATGTCAGCGTCAACTTCAATGACGTTGACGTCGATGTCAGCATTGCAGTCGACAGGATCTAATTAACTGTGGGGATGTCTTATGCAGAAAATTTTGTTGGTTCCTCTTTGCTGCACTCAAAATGAAATCAAATAATGAAAGGAGCAATATGAAGTTGCAACTGACACAGACTTTGACTATGTTGATGAAGAGGTATCTTTTAGCTGAAGGATGCGTTTCAATGTCTAAGTCAATAACCAAACGGTACAGCAAACATTGTCTCATTGTCTTGCTGCAAAGCGAAAAGTAAAGAGGGAACGGAAATACGGATCTAAGGATATGCCCGTCTGTTATATGCCATCTGACAGTGTATTGTGTTGAATGTTGGCGCGTGCCATGTGGCAGGTTGGACGCAACCATATTGGACACAGACTTCAGCTGCGGGGTGAAGGAAGCCACATAAGCCGATTACAGATTTAATTACATGCGCCCAATTATGTCGCTGGTGACAGCGCCAGTTCTCCAGCTCCAGACACAGAATTGCCCACACACCAGAGAGAGAGTGTACCAAGTATGTAGACAGCAGCAGTCAAAGAGACTGGCATGTCCATTGCTTAACAGTTGCAATGTGGTTGCAACAGCAACCAACTAGAATGCGCATATGTCTGTAGAGAGCATTAAATGTATAATCTGTTTATATGTATGTAGACTTAAGCAAGGACAAGCTATAACACAGGGACTTTAGAGTCACAAGGGAAATTTCTTTAACAATTTTTATAATGATAAGATTTAATATATTCGATTAAGTATTTGTGTGTTGTTTGCTTTCTCTTTTGTTTATTTGATATTTTTATAGCTTATGTTTGAAAAGTAATATCGAAATCACACAGCTAATGTCTCAGCAAGGAGACAAAACTCTATCCTGTGCTAAGTGCCACAGTAATCCAATTTGCACTAATTTCTCTTTTCGAACTGTTCTCATTAATGTGTATGTCAGCAGTATTTGCGCTTAAGTCCCATACAATGTATGGCCTGGTCTTGAGCTGGCATTGAGTAGCTGCAAGCATCTAATACTTAACGTACGGCTGACTAGACATATATATATATATATATATATATATATACATATATATATGTATGTATGTATATAGCCAAAGGATGTTGTGTTGCCAGTCAAATGGGCCAATGGAATTTGCTGTGTGGCACAGCCAAAGGCTGAAAGCTGAAAGCCGAAAGCCAAAGAGAAAGATATGGTAGAGGTCATAGATAACTGTATATATATATATATATATATATATATATAGATGATTATGCAATAGGGAGTGAGACTGTCATTGGGATTAGAATTGAGGCTGGGTTTGGTTTTGGTACTGGAATTGGAATTGGGAGTCAGAAATGTGGCAGAGCATGAGGTCACTTAGCCGTCAATGTGATTAGCGTTAAAATTAAAATGGCTTGGCATTAGCTGTTACCCGCTTAAAGCCAAGTGCAACAATGGGTTTGTCGACTTTGGCCCCAAAGGGCAAGCGGACTATTTAATTACAACAAAACAACACCCAAGTCATTAGGCAAAGAGGTTGAAAGCATACACAAAAAAAAGGTAAAAAGGGAGAAAGTAAGCGAGAGAAAAAAGAGAGAGAGAGAGAGATAGGGATAGGGTTATACTGAAGTGCATATTATTTGCTACAAACTTAAGTTTAATAATTGAAATTGGCAATAGAAAAGTAATGAATAGCTTGGCTTTTAGGTAAGAAGATCGTTTGCTTATTGGCTTATTAGTTGGCCAAAAACGTGTCAGCTGCTTTAGCTTGTTGAGCTGGCAGCCAAAAGGTGATGACTGATAATTAGCTCGACGTGCAGGACACTCGAATTCAAAAGGGCATTAATTGAAAGCGGATTTGGTGTGACTCAGCCAACTATAATATACTAGACATTCCAAGTGCTCTTTCATTAGGTATAGCTGTATGTATGTGTGTATATACATATGTGTGGTTGTCTGTGTGTGTTCTTTCTACTTATGTACTCACTGTATTTCGCTTTGCTATAATATTCTGATAATTGACTGCAACTCAAATGGTTGCACAAGTGTCTGCGGTAGAGAACCATTTAAGGTAAACTCTGCATTAATGTAATGCCAATCAAATTGCAACAGTTGTTTTCATTAAATGCAACACACATTGAATTTACAGTTAAATGAAATGCCAATGTTGAAAACTTACTTACTTAATAATTAAGTAATTAGCAAATCATAATTGAAATTTCTCTTTATTTTCTGTGTTTTTGTTTCAACTGGGAAAAATTCCTAATGAAAACTGACTTAATATACCCATTAGCTATTCTATTTAGTGCTCGGTATGAAACCTTACCTTAACAAAAGAAATATAAAAAAGGTCCCAACAGTACACCCCAAGCAGCTTTGCTCACAATATAATAAGGCAGCTTGCAGTATGTGCAAAATAAGGACAGGCTTGTCCTGGCGCTGGCGCTGGCGTTGGCGACACGTGGCGTACAGATTATAACCCAGCTGACCCAGCCATTACAGCTCTAGCCTCAGCTACAACTCCAACTTCAGTTTCAGTTCCTGTTACAGTACCAGCTTCAATTTCAAGACCTACTGTCAGGCGTTTAATGCTACTTTTTCAGCATGCAAAATGTTTATACAATTGCGTCTTAAAATATTAAAGTTTACTTTTATTTCCTTGAGTCGTAGCAATTTTCACAGCTTTTTCTTTCTCTATATATATATATATAAATATGTTTGTTTGTATATATAGGATGCGCTGTTTAAACATTGATAAGCCCTTGGGAGCTGCAAATGGCCAAAAGGAAACGCGACTTGACCTACACTGAGCTCTCTCAGACAGACACACAAATTGCGGCTGGACACAGTTTTATTTTCCATTTTATGTTCGTGTTGCTCAAATATTTAGCTTTGCTTGCAATTTTTTCGTTTTTTATTACCAACTTTGCTATAGGGTATTATAATATTGTCATGAAAATTTTTAATATCGTTTGGCACAATTTCAATTTTAATCAATGTACTTATATATATCATGACTGAGCAAAAGAAGAAGTTGTTGATTTTTGAGCGCAGAAATCCATTTTGTCAACTAAATTGTAAACTGTTATAGCTCAATATGTTCAGTATACATATATATAGTTGACAATTCTATATTTAGCTCAGCGGCAAAATAAAGTTGCACACTTGCTAAGCAAATGTTATGAGTCCTGGGTACGTCCTAGTACGTAGGTGTATGTGCTATGTGGCATCCTCATCAGTCGGAAGTGACTTGGAAATTATGCAGTGAAGGTGAAATATAAATGCATAGCAGACTGGTTGTGTCTACATATATTACGTGGCAACAATAACAACACTAACAACAACGACAAGAACAACAACAACTTTGACAACGACATCAGCAGGAAATTGAAATGCACTTTGGAAAATCGCGCAACGTCGCAAACTGTAACATTTTTGCTGTTGTTTTTGCTATTGTTGTTGCTGCTGCTGTTGCTATTGAGCATAGTGACAGGCAGAAGTTGAGGTAAACTTGTAAATATTTTGGAAATCACTTGGCAAATGCATTGGCAACATATGCACTAATCGCATTAGCACATGCACATAAAACATTTTAGCAGCAACATCAATGTACTGTCGCTGCTGTTGCTGCTGCAACGCCTGTGGCAAGGACTCACTTGTTGTGGTCCATCAACTGTCAATAGCTTAAAATATAATTAAATTTCCTAAAAGCTATAACCTTAATAATCAGAGCAAGTTCCATATATACATATACATATATAGCAAAATATATATATACAGAAAACTTATCTAAATAAATTAATTCACAAAATTATAATAATAAAAGAATATATAAAAATAAATTTAATTTATTTACGACTCAAAACTGTTCTATAACCATTTGAATTATAGATATGGTTCCACCTCGCCTGGGTCAGAGTATGGAGGTGTGGACTGAAAGAAAATGCCATACTGAGACCTAAACAAGGTGGTCATCTCTATAAGCGAAAAAAAAATAAAATAAAAATAAAATTTAATTAAATAAAAACAAAACAAATAAATAATAAAACAAATAATCAACTTTAAGCTTATAAATAAAAACAGTTTTGAGGGTTGCGCTAGAACTAATTGGGAATTACAGGAAAAATATTACTTCAAAGTGTCAGGCAACAATAATTTATATACCATATATATATATGGATTTAAATATATATATATATTGTTGCAACATTAACTGAAAGGTTCCGCTTGCTGGGGTATCAATTAAATTTTATAATTTTAAATTTCTTAATGTTGACACAGTGATTAGTCATTTATGCTTATAATTCCCAACGAGTTACAGCAGCACAATGGATAAATGCAACCTTGGGGACACTCACATTTTAAGGTTACTTTGGTTTACCTTTATATTTATTTTTAGCCCCTTTGCCTTTTTGTAAAAAAAGAGCAAAGCGGAGCTATTGAAAATGTGCAAAATCCAAAAGTATGTAACACATAGAAATAATCATCGGAGACCCCATAAAGTATATATATTCTGAATCAGGACGACAAAACGAGTTTATCTAGCCCTGTCCGTCTGTCTGTCTATCCGTCTGTCCGTCTGTCCGTCCGACCGTCTGTCCGTCTGTCCGTCTGTATGAACGCATGCTTCTCAGAGACTATAAGAGCTAGAGCAACCAAACTTGAAATCTAGATTCGTTATGTTCGTAGGTTATACGAGTTTGTTTTTGATTTTTGAATTTCCTCCCCTGACCCCCGCAAACTTTATGGGGTCTCCGATGATTATTTCTATGTGTTACATACTTTTGGATTTTGCACATTTCCAATAGCTCCGCTTTGCTCTTTTTTTACAAAAAGGCAAAGGGGCTAAAAAAAGAACAAATAATTAATACATATAAAACCTACTTTAAGCTTAAATGATGCACATTTCCATTAGCTACATTCTTCCTTTTTAGAAAGGGCAAATGGGGCTAAAAATAATATAACACAGAAGAAAACTTAATTTTATAATATATTTTGGACAAGTTTAATATCTATTTATTTCTATGCATTAAATCTTTTACATTACATATTGGAAATTTTATTTGAATTTTTTTTTTAAATATTTCTATATTATAATATTAAAGAACATTTATTGTTTGTAATTAAAAATCCTTTTTGTCGTAATATCTCTTTAAGTTTGACGTAACTAAATGAAATTGTAAACGTTGGTCTAGAAAGTTTTTTAATCAATGAAGCATTTTGTACGAGCATTTCGGTATTTGATCTATGACAGAGTTATCAAGTTGGGTAATTTAGCCTGACATGTGGTTACATTTGTGTGACAAGGACAATCTATTATATATATACAAATATATATATATGTGTGTGTGTGTGTGTGGGCATATGTATTTATATATGTATGTGTAGGCGCAAGTGTGAGTGTGTAAACACATGACAAGCAAAGGGAAAATTTTTGGTCTCAATGGATGTCACAAATCTCAATGGTTGACAGACTTTGTCTACATATAGACAGTATACGACTGGCTATACAATTTGACATTTGTAATTAAATCTGTATGCCAAAAGTTGGCTTTCCCCTAAAACTTGGGTCATTCATTTACCACTTAACAGCAGAAGCAGCAGCAGCATCAGTAACCAAAGTGCCCCACAGTGAACAGTGGAGTAGGAAAGAGGGGGGAAAAAGCATCAATTGAGTAGGTAAAACAAAAAAAAAATGCTTAAGATAAAATTGAAGCGTGTTTACCTGGCATTTGCGACACGTGGTGCCATTGTTCATATAGATTTCTATACGGACTGCTTCATTCAACAGTTCTGGGAAATTCAGTCACATACGTTTACCTGATTCGTTGCGTAGCTGTTAAAGTTGCCACAGCAATCAATCAAAATTAAAATCAAGTCACCAATCGATGCCACTTCTGAGTGTCCCTTGTTTATTTTCTTTAGCTATTATAACATAGCATATATATACATCGAATATATATATAAATATATATAATGGGGCATTTAAGTACCTATAAGTATGCTTAATATGCCGCACAAACATATTTTTCTTTCTCTTTTTTTTTGTATTATAAAATTGATAACATCAATCAATGCATATAGTTGATTGTATGCTATATAATACTAGCTACAATACAATTGTATTTGTTTGCAATAAGCATCTAACTGTTATATATATATATATATATATATATATATATTTATATATAATAGTTAATATAGATTGTATATTGGATATTTAATAGTCTATCATTTTAGAATTTAAGCCATTTTAGTCTCATTTTAGCCTTGTACACTGATTGATTCGATAGCCGTGCAAACTTTGTCTGCGCCTTTTGATGAGCTGTCATTTTTCAGATGACTCTTGAATGAGTTCTTGAACCTCCCACACCTCCCAGACCTCCTGCAATCTCTTGAATCTTCAATCTTCCATCTTCAATCTCCAACCTACACTAACCAGGTGCTAAAATTAAACCATGCTCAGCGCCTGCTGTTTGTTCTAATGTTGCTCATGACCATGACCTTTTTTGCCATATAAATTGCATGATTTTTTTTTTTTTTTTTCAATTTCAACTCAAGTGAATTTATAACATTTGCTTGTTAAGACGATGCGTTAACAGTAACTTTTACTGAGTGTCGTGGTGGAGGGTTGGTGGGTTGCAGGGGTAGCTAATGGTAAGAAATCTGAGCAACGTATAAGTAATTTTTTAACGTAAAGTATACGTAGCGACATTCAATTTGATTTATTTGGACAACATGTCACACACGCGTAGTAATTTTGCTTCAAAATATGGAAAAAAAATGCAAATGGTCGCAATGGACGCACACCATAAACATTTTACCATGCTACAGCCAACGGGGCGTATGCATAACGTCAATTTAAAGAGCCTACGGCAAACCAATTCAAAATATATATATATATATATATATATATATGTGTGTGTCTGTGTGTTGGCTTGCGTGCGTGATTACTCTGACCAAAAAAACGTGCGATGCCTAGCAAGTGCGCATCGTTTGGGTAGCACCAGGTTCATGCTACGGACAGCGACCTAATGTGGAAATCAACAGGACACTGTTCTGAAAGAGAGAGAGAGAACGTATGTGTGTGTGAGTGAAAGAGACGTCAAGAGAAGCCCCAATAGGTTTTGATTGAGAGCATCTACAAATATAAGCATGTCTGCGAAAAGCAAACACAACCAGCAACAGCCACAATAAATACAACGAATGACCAACATTTACCCAAAAATAACGCACAACCAAAGAGCTTAACAACAACAAACAACATCAAACAGCAACAAAACTGCAATATGGAACTTATACACACACACATACACACACACATATATATATATATATATACACACTATGTAATACGCTCCAAAAAAAAATTTTTACTTAAATTTCGCTTAAGGATATTTTATTTTTTTTGACCAACTCTGAAAAGGTTTTTCCGAGCAACCTTTAAACTGTCATAAGTAATGATGAGCTAACACATTTTCTACTTGGAATATGCTTATCATATCCTTTCTCTCTCTCTCTCTCTCTCTCTCACACACACTCTCTCGTTCTCTACTCAATCAGTTTATAAAGTATGCCATATACTTTCACTTCTTTCACCATTCCAGGTTAATAAATTTAGCTTTGAGTGTATATTAATTTGGTCATACGTGTTGAAAGCAGCAGACATTTCACTAGCTGAAAGCTATAGCTAGTAGCAATAGATAGCTTAATTAAGCTATTATTCGATTTTGTTTGCTTTTACCCATTGCATTGTGCAGCAAGTCCTTTGAGCTTGTGTGTCCTTTAGTTATAGCTACAAAGCATGCACCCAGCAATTCAATTTGACACATGACCCATACAACTTAATTATTGCTTGCTTTGTTTTGATTTTTTTTTCTATAATGTTTTGTTTTTTTGTATTATTTAAATTCGTTTGTTAAGTGATCCTTTGGCTTAGAAGTTCTTAATTGCAAATGCCCAAGTCAACAAGCATTATCCTGAAGGCTGAATGCCACTTAATAAACTTAACTAAGCTCAAGCAAAGGAGTTTTATGCCTTTATGTTGCTGTTGCTATTGCTGTTGTTGCTGTTGTTGTTGCTGTTAACCTTTCAACAGAGCTTGTCGATTGCTTTATTGTTCTGAAGTTGACTTAATTTATGTATTTAGTGTCCTTTCCAATCTCAGCCCTTTGCTTGCCAGCAATAAATAAATCTGCTGCTGCACCTTGCAACACAATTAGAGCTTTAAACAAGCAACAACAAAAAACATATAAAATAAACAACAATAATTATAAGCAGCAGCAACAACAACAACAACAATCGAAAAGGTCTTGAAATTTTTGCCAGTGGCAGTAAACAATGAAAAGTGCCACAACAAAAACAGAAATAAAATAAAAATAATAATAAAAGGTAAAGAAAAAAATAAAAATAAAACTCAAATAAAACTTTTTAAAGCGGAACAATTTTCTGCTTTTATTTTTGATTTCTTTCGTTTTCTTTGTTTTTTAGATTTTTGAGAAATAACCTTTAAAGAAATTTTTTTTTTTTATTTTTTTGGCTCAAGTCAATAAACTAAAGACAGTGCAGGGCAGGGCACACTGAGTACGATAAGTATCTGTATAGCTGGAATTGGCACAGATGATACCAGAAACTGTTAGCTGCTTCTATCAGTAGAAGCCCAGCTGAAGTTCAGCTTAACGCTTTGAGCTAACAAGGGTCTCCCTTACCTTAAGTATTTGCTGATGTTGAAAAGGAGTGAGAGATAGGAAAAAAAGGTAGAGAAATATGCCTAGTTATTTAATGGGGAAGTTAAAGCAACAAAATTATATAACTAAAGATATAGGTATAAAAGAAGGAGAAACCATAGTAACAGCTGCATAGTTCTTAAGTGGTTAAAATTGTTTGGCTCTCTACTTACATTAAAAATTAATATAAATAAAAAGGAAAAAAAAACAACAAAATATATATATATATATTTTATATATATTTTATATATATATATATATATATATATATATAGATATAAATAGAAGAAAATGAGCACAAGTTTTGTACTTAGCCAAGTTGAAGTTTTAACCCAACCTGCGAAACATTTCATTATACTCAGCTGGACACGCAGCTTCAACAAAATTTAATATCCATTTGCTGCTGGTATACCCTTGGACCCTTAAACCCTTGACCTGAACAGCAACCAAAACCATTTGTGATTATACTTTTAATCCGGCTATGCACTGTGTTGTCTCTCTACTGTACTGTGTTGTCTGTACAGGAAACACTTCAACAGTTAGCCACAGACTAAAGCGCTTTGGGGATTGAGCTGGAACTGTCACTCAACCACACCCACTTCAGCAATGAGCACTCTAGCTCATCAACAGGAGCTCGTACCAGGTGTTGGCTTCACTGTAAACAAAATTGTACCCAATGCAGCAATAATGGTCAAGAATTTTGCGTAACTTGCAAAATATAATTTAAAAAATTTAATTTTATATTTCATATTTTTTATTTATATTTATAATTTTTATAAAGTAATTCAATTTAATTAATAAATTATTTTAATAATTTTTTCAAAATTATTTTAATAAATTTTATTCTATTGAAATGTTTAAATAAAAATTTATTCAATACTCAAATTATTATAATTAGTTTTACTTTTCATTTATAAGATCATTTAAATTGATTTTTAGCAGCGTATACCCTTTGCATATTTTATATAAATACTGAGTATAATTTTTCATTGCGGCAGTACCGTTATTCCCGCTGTTTCTGCCAAAACATTCTTAAGCATTCCTAATGGCGACACAGCTCTAATTATGAACCTACTTTTGGGCGCATTTGCGCATAACTTGCGCTACTTCAAAGTGTTGGCTGTCGAGCGCGACTTTTATAGCCAGGTTCTTTATGCCCTGTAAGCAAAACAGCACAGACATTGGCTATAAACAACTATATATATATATATATACCTTAGCTATAAGCTTTAGAAATTTTTTTATAATTAAAAAGTTGTTATAAATTGCCTTTAGTTAAGGTCAGCTGAACTTTAACTTAAGGAAATATTTTTTTTAACAATTAACTCCGAACTGAATCGAGGCATATTTTTGATTTATATATAAGCATATATAACATAATATATTTTTTATATTTTTGCCTTAACATTTACAGCATATCTCGTAGTCATACACTTTTGCATTTTTCATTATATATTCTTACCTATTTTTATTTTCATTTGGCCATGTCAAAACTTTTTCATGCAGTGCATTTGGCTTTTGCAGGCGAAAATCTTAAGGACGATTGGACGCTTTGGTCAAGAATTGGCCAAGAGCCAAAAGAAAGTTTACAGCACTAAAATTTCTGCTTACTTTAAGTGTAGTTGTGTTTCTTTATAAATATATATATATATATATAAATATATATATAGAGAATGTATATTGTGTAAATCTATTTTATTGATTCATTTATTGAGCAGCTTAATTGAAATTCAATTTTAATTTTTGGCCTTACACAAAATTGTATCTAATTTGATGCTATGCTTTTGTTTAAGCCAGCTATTTTAATTGGCAAATTATGCATAAAATATGCTTTACATTTACCAAGAAAATGTACAAAAATACATACATACATACACATACATATATATATATATAAATGTATATAAAAAGAAATTGCTCTTTTAAAATTTGTATTTAGTATTTTGTTTTATTTAATTTTGCTGCCTGTTGATGCAATTAAATGATGCGAAATGTTATTTATCTAGTCTTAAATTGCATTAGCATTAAAATTAATGTTACTTTTAATCTGCTGCTTCGTTTTTCGCTTTCGCTTTTTCTTACAATTACATGGGACAAGTCAATTGTCCTTGAATTATTTTTATAAACATTCATTTGAATGGAATCAAATCAAATGTAAATTTTCAACAATTAATCTCTATATTTTACTTATTGTTCAGTTAATTACTATATAAATAGACTAAGCTTTAATTATGTTTAAGTACATAGTATTTATATAAAATATATTTAAATATATATATTGAAAGTTATTTGCGCCTTTGCTCCTAGCTCTTCACTCCTCTCCCAGCAGCTCTTCGAGCTCTCAAGAGGCAAATCATATTTTTGTTTAAATTTATAAAGTATTTTTTCTACTTATAAATAAATTATTAATTATATATTAAGTGCAAATTTCATAACTTCATTATTTTAACCAAGTCGAGGGTATCCTTTTTTTTTTGAACCAACATTAAGTGTAATAAGAAATGGCAGCGAAATCAACGAGAAGAGCAACAAATGCAAATAAAATAATTAAAATTAATTAAAATACAAAAATAAATAAATAAGTGACAAGCGCGTTGGCCATCAACCAAGCGGCTAAGTTGACAAAAAAAAAAAATAATAATAAAAAAAACAACTCAACCTACCAGCCAGGATATGGGCGTATCCTGGCGGATCTGGGCAAGTTTAATTAATGCAACGGCATTATTTATGTGCCTGGATGAAGTTTTTTTCTCTCTGTTTTTTGGTCCCTTCGAAAAGTTTAATTGAATTAGTCACTTTTGTTAAAAATAAACAACAAAAAAACACACACACACACACAAAGCAGTATATAAAGATCAACTTGACCCAAAAATATAATGAAAAACCGCTTGAATAAAATAAAATTTACTTAAAAAAAATAAAATAAATTTCTGATAATGTGCGAAATGTTGCGGTGGCTTTGAGATGTCACTCGAATGCTCAAGCCCAAAATAAAACAAGTTTAAGTCTACCACAATATAACAATGACTGACTATAAAATACCCTATGAAATTTACTAAGATATATTGCTTAGTTATAAGTAATGAAAATGTGGAGAGGGAGACTAATACAGAACATTGATAAAGGATGTTCATAAAGCATTTTAAATATGCAACACAAATCTTAAGCAAATCGACTGTAGCTTAGAAAAGGTTCAAAGTAAGAAAAAACAATGAGAAAAATAATGAACAATTGAATGAAATTTGAAATAGTCAGAAAGTCTAACCTATATTATATATATATAAATGTGTAAGTCTGTTGAATCTAGACTATATATATTAGATTGAGAAATCTGGCAAATTAACCCTTAATTATATATAAATATGCAACACTTTCCCCACAACTAAAACTTAAGGTATATATTTGATATTCAACAATCAGTCAAACAGTTAAAACTTTCAAGCCATACAATACTCCCTTTAAATTTGAAATGTTATTTACAGGGTATAGAAACAATAAGCAGAATTAAGACAAAATACAAGAAACATTGTCGCAAAAAAGCCCCAAGAGGTGTCAACGGACAAACAATGCAAAGCGTTGGTTATATAATGAGCAAAAGGTGTAAACAAGTGGAAGACGTCGCCCAAAACGCTAATTAACTTGACAAATGTAACGTCCTTTTCTATGTCAGAGCACTGATTATAATAATTATAATAACAGTTACAATTTGGGGGCGTTGAGCGTTAATAGCACGTGCAGGCAGTCAAGTCGGGATATGCTATATATATATATATATATATATATATATATATACTATATACTCACAAGGACAAATGCAAATGCTGTAGTCAATCTACACTTATATAAACAACATTCAACTGATTGACAAATATTTCGTGTCAATTAATTCATTCATTCATTTATTCAATCTTTCAAGGAAATAAATAACAAAACACGGAAATTATGCTGTTTTCTTAGAAATTAAGTATCTGTTGAGCTATGCAATAAAATTGCCTAATTAAACCTATACCAATACCAATACCAATATATATATATAACTATCTGTATATGTGTGGAATATATTAATTACGAGCTAAGCGTAATAAATTTAAGAACTTCATTTACATTTTGCTTGTTGTTCTTTGTTTTCCTTCTTTTCTTCTCTCTATTATATTAGATTTTCCCAGTGTTAATCAATAAATAAATAAAATTCTTATTTTTCTTCTAATTTTTTTTTGCATTTCCTTTTTTTTCTGAATATTTTGCGTTAGTTTATGAAAATTGTCTTTTGTTATTTGAATATTTTTGCATCACTTTTTCTTATTTTTTTCTAGTTGCCGCAAAATAAAATTCCAATATGCCGCAAGCCAGCATTAGTATTTCTCTTAACTTACACTAATTAACATTGTACACTGCAATAAAAAAAAAAAGGATAACTATAAGTGAATTAACATAAATTATAATAATATTAATAATGAATACTAATTTATTAATATAAATTTGACTATTTGAGCTGATAGATATTATTTTATTTTATTTAAAAAAATTAAATAATGTTGAGCACATTATGTATTCAATTTGAATAATGTTTCAGTGTATTAAGTATTCGTATTATTTTGTTTCAAGTGGCAGCAACATGCACAACTTTGCCCTATGACTTTAATCATAGCCTGTCAGCAGCAATGTGTTTTTAGCCCCTTTGCCTTTTTGTAGAAAAGAGCAAAGCGGAGCTATTGGAAATGTGCAAAATCCAAAAGTATGTAACACAGAAATAATCATCGGAGACCCCATAAAGTATATATATTCTGAATCAGAACGACAAGACGAGTTGCTCTAGCCCTGTCCGTCTGTCTGTCTGTCCGTCTGTATGAAGCCTAGATTTCTTATTTTCGTACGCTGTACGAGTTTGTTTTAGATTTTCGAATTTCCTCCCCTGACCCCCGCAATTTAAAAAAAATCGATTATAAGGTACAATTTTTAACCGATCAAATTTATTTTACGCACACATATTAAGTTGACTATTCTTCATATACGTTGTAAATTTCGTTAAAATTGAACAATAAACACGGAAGTTATACAACATTAAGTACCGCGCTATGGAGCGTGGGGGGCTTAAAGGTGCGTGCCATGGCTAAGTACGTGCAGAACTGTGTGTATGTATGAGTATTTGTGTGTATGGCTGTATATGTATGCAAAGGGGCTCTCGTAGTCGGCTACACTCGACTACAGACTTCTTACTTGTTTGTAGCTAAGAATTTGCTTAAGCAACATGTCCATTGCCAGCGTTTGCTATTGATGCTGCTAAGCGGTGACATTTCTGATTGAAAGCCAGCAGCATTGTTTAATTGTAACTAAGCATTCAACTTAGCAACATGCTGCAAAGTGTTGCTTTGATTTCTGATGTTGCTTAGCTGGCATGGTTTTGTTTAGAATACCAGCAGCAATGTTTTATCGTAGTTAAGGATTGCGCTTAGCAACATGCTGCCAAGTGATGCTTTGCTTGTATGATGTTGATAAACTATGGTGAATTTCACATCTGTTGCCAACTGATGGCCACAAAAAGCGACGCAAGTAACGTTAGCGGCTTTTAGTGCATGACGGAGACTACTAGGCGGCGGCACACGGCGCGGCTACCACTGATACAGCAGTGTGTAAGTTTTATTGCGCATATCCTACAGCTTATACGTAATATTTTTTTGTTTTTTTTTTGTTGTTGCTGCTGTTACTTGTATTGCTTGCCGTGCCGCTGCGCGTACCGTTCTGTGTGTGTGTCTGTGTGTGTGTGTGTGTGTGTATGTGTGTGTGATTGCATTTGTATGCATATGCGTGGATTAAGATCAATAGACAGCTTCACGATTGGTTACGCCATTCACTATTACCAGCTGCTGGTGTCTGCGATCGCGCCGATGGCGACGAATGCTGCACTGCAGCTTAATGCCAGCTATGCGGCCATCGAGCTATATGACAGCGGCGCCGGCAGCGATAGCGGCAGCGGAAGCGGAAGCGGCAATTGGAATAATAATGGATATGCCAATATGTATGGCATTAATAACAGTGATCTTTACATATATAATGGCAATGAGCTGGATACGGATACGGCATATATGGATCTAAGCACAACAACAACAACAACAACAAGAACTGCAAGAATTGCAACAACAACTGCAACAATTGCAACTAAAATAATGCTTAACACAAATATGACAACATCGAATCGAACCGCATCTCGTGGCAATGCTGAAGTACCCTACTGGGTGATACCCTGCTATGGCATCATACTGTTTTGCGCTGTGGTAGGGAATCTGTTGGTTGTGCTGACTCTGGTGCAGAATCGCCGCATGCGCACCATAACAAATGTATTTCTACTTAATCTGGCTATATCGGATATACTGTTGGGTGTACTCTGTATGCCAGTAACTTTAGTTGGCGCCCTGCTGCGTAACTTCATCTTTGGCGAGTCCCTGTGCAAGCTCATACAGTTTGCTCAAGGTAAGTCCTTAAAGTAAAGTTAAAAATTTAAAACTTGTATAAATTGTGGCGAAAGGACATGCATTTAAGTTACTTACTTACCTTATATATATATATATATATATATAGATGTGTATGGTTGTGTGTGTGTGTGTGTGTATATATAGTTTTATTATGTCCTGCGAGCATAAAGTGTTGCCAGTGGAGGGCAGGGGTTTGGTAGGGATTGGTGATAACATATATGTGTGCGTAAGTGAGTTGAAGAGTTAAATGTTTCAATAGCAGACACTGAATGCTGTGTGTTGCATGTGGCATGTGGCATGTGGCTTGCTTAATGCAAGCTGCAGTCATGACAATAAAAATCTAACCACAAAGTTAATGCAATGAGCTGTAGAAACAACAATGCTGCTCCTCTATATAGCTGTTAGGTATGTAAGTATGTGTATGTGTGTGTGTGTGTGTTGTGCACAGTCTAGGTATAAGTTTGGCAGTGTCTTGACCTAATGTCAAACCTGAATGAGCAGGGTTCAAGAGCGTAACATATAGATTGAACTTAACCTTGCTCTGTGACTTGATTATATGAAATGGGTTAATGTCTAGTTTATCTTCAATACCCTAAGGTGACATATTTTTATACCCTATTGTTCTCACTCTCACTCACACACACTTTTTCTCTTTCTTTTGTCATATATTCAATGGTATAACAATGGTTGACCTTCTTAATATAACCTTTAAATATTTTTTTTTTTTTTTGTTTTCTTTGTTTTGTGACAAAAGTAAACTTTGACATCAATCTTATTTAACTAAGTTTTTGTTGTTGTATTAGAAAAGTTAGTTAATCATAAATCAATTATTTAAATTCCAGCTGGAATTAATTCTAGTAATGGAATGGAAGAGAATTTAGTTTCCCTTTTTTTGCCTTAAATTTAAATTGAAATTGAAATTTTGTTCCAATTGAATTTTGAGCAGAAAATAAAAGTTTGAGCTTTAAAGCATCATCATAAGGTTTTTTTCTTTGGTTTAAATGCTTAACTTGTTTTTTATATAAATTGCATATTAAGGCATTCATTTTTAATGCAAAACAACTAAAAATAAAACAGCCTTTAATTAGTTTCTCTCCACTTACAACAAACTATGATTAGTTTTGCTTTAAAAGTTGTTGAAATGATCTTAGAGATAGCTATAGCAACTTATGCATACTATATACATACTAAGATCTGAAGAGTATTAAGTATTAATTGTTGATAGTCCTGTTTAAGGATATATGTAGAAGGTTAAGCAAACGCTACAGAGACTATGCTGAAGGCAGCTGTTTGGATTTTTGAGTTCCTTAAAAATACATAGAGAACATTGCCAAGGACTTTTGCTTTGACTTAGAGATCAAATGAATCTACTGAAAGAAAGTGCATATAGATAGACTAAGCTATTATAGTTAGATCTAGACTTAGCCATATATTGTTAACTGTGGCCAAGAGAGCAACTACACTCTCTGTGCAACATCTGCAGCTTGTTGCAACTTATGTAAACTAAACAGCAGCGCCAATTCTTTGTAGCCACATCATTAACAAGGCAAAAATGCTGCAAAGTCACAAATTGCAGTTAGAAAGTTGGTTGCATTTTGAATGCATTTTGTTGACATTTTAGTGGAATGTCATAATTTACGGCAGATTCTTTAGACTGATGCGCGCTTCTTGGCTCAAATGCAAAGTGCTTAACGAGCTTTGTGGCAAGAAAAACTGAGTATGAGAGTGTTATCAAGTGAAAAATGCTAAAAGAAACTATGAAAATAAATGAAAATATCATAAATCACAGAAGTCTGCTAAAGTAAAAGGTGAAAGTAGAAAAGAAAGGGAATAATTTTTAGTATCTGCAATTGACAAACACAAAAATTTGTGACCTTAAAGATACCATTTCATAGACATTAATAATAATTACTTAATATATTATATTTTCAATATATACAAATCATAAACTGATAAAGCATTAAGCCTAATCCAAACCAATTTTATTTTCTTTGCTTTTTCTTTAAGCACATTTTTTACGAGTGTTTCAAGTGTTAAAAGATCCAGATTCAACTGCCGTTTGTCAAAATTTTCATTTCATTTAATTTCATTTTTATGACCAAAGTTCAATCTATTACCAATACATACAAACATTATGTTAACAATATATATATGTATGTATGTATGTATGTATGTATGTTGGTTTTCCACTTTGCTGAAGACCATCATCATCATCACATCGTCTTCATAATTCAAAGTTAATGCCATTGCTTGCGCTATAAAGTATGCTACACATAAGGAGCTATTGCCAATTTCCAATGTTCTTCTCTTTTTATTATGGTAGAAATTTATATAGAAAAAGAGAACTGCTAAAAAGAAGTTAGCATAACCAGGCTAACAACAACTGCCGACGACTTGACATCGTTATGTGCTACTACTACAACTTCTACTGGCAAAAGGGGTTTCCAAAGTTTAAATATGCATAAACACACGTACACACACGCATGCATACACACACACACACACACACACACATATGCACAATGGCGGAAATAGCCGGATGCTGTAGCGCTCATTTGTGTTGCTTTCGCTGTTATTGTTGCCTTTGTTGCTTTTGTTGCTGTTGCTGTTGCTGTTGTTGTATTATAGTTGCGTCAAGCGTAAACGAAGCAGAACGCAGCAGCAAAGGCGCACAGAGCACTGTGAACCATTTTAGCTTTTTGCGGTTTAATAGGCTGACATCGTCAGCATGAGTAACAGCCATAGCAACAGCATCAACAATAGCATCAACAGCAACAACAGCAGCAACAGTAGTCGCAGTAGCATCAGTGTCATTGTCAATGGGTTTATGTCGTTGCGTGTCGCTCCACTTGCCTCTTAGCCAAAAGAACGAAAAAAAAGGAAAATTTAAGTGCTCGTGACCCATTGGTACTTACGACTAGGTAGTTTTCCGGAATCTCTATCAAACATTATCATAAGAGTACCCATGAGCATAAGAGTTAAGGTCACGTGTCACGAGTATACACAACTGCCAAAAACCCTAACCAACTCAACTCACAACTTTAACTCTTCAATGAAAGTAAATGTTCTATTAAAGATATAACTATATATATATATATATATATATATATATATACATCTATATATAGGAGAGTATAAGTATTGTTAGCAAGTTGCTTAATATTTAAAGCATTTTTTGTGATTTGCACTGGTCACACCTTTAATTTATAAATGGCTTCAATGTTGTGTCAGTACTTAGCGTCTGGCAAGCATCTTTAATTGAAACCGATGTCAATTTGTTGCAGGTTAACAAAGGCAACAGAAAATGGATTGTGGCAGCTGTCACAAATGCCTTGAACAATTGCTAAACTTCGTTTAGTTCGGCGAAAAGCACCCGCTTTAAGCAATAATAAAATCAAAAACAAAAAACAAAAATAAAATTCAATAAAAACAACGAAGAAAACAGATAAATTATTTATTTATTTGTGCGTTAATGTGCGAACACAAATTCAGCATAAAAATAGGATAAAGGATATAGATATACATACATATATAGCTAGAGATAGAGATACAGTTAGAGATATAGCAACACATATATATGTATATATATATATATATATATATATATGTATATGGCCAAGACCTGTGTATGGTAATAAGCCAAAGCTTATGCCAATGCTAATGTTAATGCCAGTAACAATGACTCTGTTTAATACAAGATAAATCCTTATTTTCAATGCGAATTAGCCAGGGTCTTAACGTTACTTGAGTTCTCTCACAAAATGTAAAAATGTTAAAAAACAAAAAACAAAAACAAAATACACAAAAAATACAAAACAAAACGCAAAACAAAACATAACAAAAAAACTTTGTGGGTATGTGGAAATGCCTCTGTTTGTATGTG
Source organism: Zygothrica quintamaculata (assembly GCA_037044455.1). Lineage (NCBI taxonomy): Eukaryota > Metazoa > Arthropoda > Insecta > Diptera > Drosophilidae > Zygothrica > Zygothrica quintamaculata. The sequence goes on along the minus strand of JBAMBS010000910.1, from coordinate 116,351 downwards.
GCCTTAGCCAGCATGTGTATAGATGTGTGTAGATGAGTGCGTGTGTGTGCGTATGTGTGCGTATGTGTGTATATGCTTGCCTATGCGTGTGTATGTGTGTTTGTAATACAAAAAAATATCAAAGCATTCCTTTAACGATATAACAAAATGTGCCACACTCAATACACTGCACTGTGGGCTAATCCTCAATTCCAAAGCAATGTGGGTGTGCGTGTGTGTGTTTGTGTGTGTGTTACGGCAACCGTCATAAAGGCAAAGTATGTTGAAAATTTAGATGAAATGTCTAGTGAGGTCAGCTAATATATGATTATAGCTAAAATCTTAGCTATTGCTTACACTTTCTTACCAATTTCTAACTTCTTGCTATCTGCTTCTAACTTCTTTCTATTATCTTCTAGCTTATTTGTATCTTGTTTATAGCTTTATGCTATCTTCTTCTAGCCTTATGCTTTTTGCTGCCTAATGATTTGTAGTCTTGTGCGCGTTATTTGGCTAAAATAGTTTCAGCTAACAGAATATGTACTAAATATAACTTAAATACTTTGTTAAAATCCCTAAACCCTTTAAAGTTGCTTGAAGGGAGGCTGAAGACATGGCTTGAGGGAGGGGGGAATTTAAAATTTATACCTTTAATAGAGTTTTGGCGGTTTTTGATTTATCCACCACTGTGCGCTGCTTGCTGCCAGCGCTCTGTTGGTCCTCCATTGTTGGCTGTGCACTTTTATGACTTGTTTCCGTTTCCGGACTGATGATGCTGCTGCTGCTGCTGTTGCTGTTGCTGCTGTTGGTGTTGCTGCTGTTGTTGATGATACTGTTGATGATGCTGTTGAAGATGATGTTTATAATGTTGTTTATTTTGCTGTTTCAAGCTTCTATTGGAGAATAGCTGTTGAAATTGCTATTACGTGCATGCATATTTGAGTCATTCATCTTTTGGGGCTCAACACCCACATGGCCAACTTATTAACAGCGCAAACGACTTGTGCCAAAGCACACACACATACACACACACACACACACACATAGATATATATACACGCAATGTGGCAATTTGTTGGACAAACACTTCTAAGCCTTGCTCAACTGTTGCACACAGCTTCAACTTGTAACTTGGCTCGTAAATTTTAAGTTGGCAACGTTGATCGCTGGTTTTTGCTGCCACATCAATTTATGGCATTATGTCATTATGTCAAGGTGCAACTGTTTGTTGCACGTGCCAGTAACAAAACCAACATACCCGTAACCATAATCCAAAACTAAGTTAGCCATAACGGAAACGCTAGCTAGCAATTGTAAGCCTTAAGATCAAGTTCTTGGCAACACTTGAATACCATTTCAATCTCTCTCTCTTTCTCTGTTAGCAAATTTTCAATTTACGCTTGCCAATCCATAAGCTTCAATTCAAATGAAATCCCTAATCCGCCATCCTCAACATAGCTTATGATGATGGCTGTCTATCGCAAGATATCAAAACGCGAACATCTTGCAACATTCCCAGACAACAAGCAACAAATATCAATGAGACACGATTTCAACTTAAGCATACAATTGCTGCATTAATTTCATACAATATACTACATTTAGCTTATGTTTGTTCAATATTCTATATATATATATATATATAAATAATATAATTTCATTTATCATCAAAAACATACAACAAGACTGAGACATTTGGCTAGCAGTTTAAGCCAAAGTTCATTGAAAAAAAAAAATAAAAAAAAGTCAAAAAATCTAAAAAGAGAAACAAAAACAAAAAAATGTCTCCCAGACACTGCCCGCTGCGCAGAACATTCCGTCCAATGGCTTCCATTTTGATTCAAAGCGCTGACAGCTAGCAAATTAATTATTAATTGGAATTTTTCTTTACTTTTCTTTATACATACAAACATACACACATATATACACACTCATACATATAGAGCATATATATATATATTTTTTTTTTTTTCTGTGCTGCCACTTTTATATATTTTGCTCTACTGGAAATAATCTGCAGCCATTAATTAAGATTGCAAAAAACAAAGACACAAAATGCCACGTGCCACAGTGCCTTTTATTTTTGTTTTTGATGCAACTCATACAACATATTTTTTCAGGCCTAATGTATAACTAATTAAGCACAGGTTTTGCTTAAGAATCTTTATGCATATAATGGGCTTTAAATTATGCTAAAATATTATAATATTAGTAACCAAATTGATCTGGAATTAAAACTTAAATTGAATCTATATTAAGGTTTAACTTTGGCATTTGATTTTATATAATTTAGTTTATATATAATATATGTATAATATATATAGGTTAGCTACAGAGCTGCCAGAAATCTTTAGAGATCGCAAAGAGGTTAAGAGATCGCAGCCAACTTAATACGATCGAACGGCATGAGAAGCCGTAGGCAACGACGTCGGTAGCAGGTCGATTCAGCATCAGTGTTGCCAGTTTAGCGTATAATATGATACATCTGGCTTATTTCAAAGTGGAAGAGCTTATAAAATTGTGCTCTAGCTTATAGTTTGACATCTAGCATATTTCGATTCTTGAAAAGCATATATTTTCTTGAAGGATGGAACCTTTTCTTTAATTGAAAATGTAAGAAAATGTTGAAGTTTAGGAGAGGATTGTAGGAATTCCGAAAAAATTGTTGTATTCTTGGCAATTATACAAAAAATATATAAAAACACAATAGCATCAAAATGCAGGGAATTTTTAACATTTTCTCTCTTTTACTTTTTAAATTTTTTAGCTTATTTTGGCATGTTTTCATGACAAATCTAGCATATTTATGTGCTTAGATATACGTATTATAAATAGTATATATATTAAATTTATTATACATTATTTTGTAGTTTTTTATATACTTTGCCCACTGTGCAATGGCCGCAATAAGATTTAAGTTGAAGGTGACAAGCCGCAGGCATAATGCAAATTATCTAAGGCGCAACTATTTAAGGCGCACTTTGAAGACTTTTCTCTGCCATTTTTCTTCTCTCTCTCTCTCTCTCTCTCTCTTTAGTTTTGTTTTCTTTTCTATTTTATATTTAGCATGTGGCAAAACTGAATGAGAAAATATTATGCACATAATAGCAGCATATGCACATAAAGGTTTCAGTAATAGCAAAATTAACATAAACTAAATATATAACAAACTACATTTAAAAAAAAAAAAAAAACATTTTGCTCTATACATAGCAGAAAAAAATATAACAAAAAAAATGAAACCATTTTCTTTATTTTTGTATAATGGTTTGGGTTAGGTTGGTGCTAACGGTTTTTGGTATACCCAAGGGAGCTGCAAAATCTTCAATTTGAAGGCAACGTAAAGGCTTAACTACTAACTAACACACACACACACACACACACACATATGTATAAAGTTTCATTAAATTCAAACTTATTTTCCATTTGGATATTTTTACGTTTTTAGCCCCTTTGCCTTTTTTGTAAAAAAAGAGCAAAGCGGAGCTATTGGAAATATGCAAAATCCAAAAGTATGTAACACATAGAAATAATCATCGGAGACCCCATAAAGTATATATATTCTGAATCAGGACGACAAGACGAGTTCATCTAGCCCTGTCCGTCTGTCTGTCCGTCCGTCCGTCCGTCCGTCCGTCCGTCCGTATGAACGCCTGTTTCTCAGAGACTATAAGAGCTAGAGCAACCAAACTTGAAATCTAGATTCGTTATGTTCGTACGCTGTACAAGTTTGTTTTTGATTTTTGAATTTCCTCCCCTGACCCCCGCAAATCGAAAAAAACGATTATTAAGCACAATTTTCAACCGATCAAATTTATTTTTGGTACACATCATTATTGGACCATTCTTGATCGATGTTGTGAATCTTGGTAAGATTGATCAAAAATCTCGGAAGTTATAGATCAGCAAAAGTGGCGTTTTGGGCCCCGGGGGGGTATAGTAGTGCGCGCAAAATAAGAGCTAGAGCAACGAAATTTGGAACGTAGATTTGTTATGTTCGTACGCTATACGAGTTTGTTTTGGATTTTTCAATTTCCCCCCCTGACCCCCGCAAATCGAAAAAAACGATTATTAAGCACAATTTTCAACCGATCAAATTTATTTTTGGTACACATCATTATTAGACCATTCTTGATCGATGTTGTGAATCTTGGTAAGATTGATCAAAAATCTCGGAAGTTATAGATCAGCAAAAGTGGCGTTTTGGGCCCCGGGGGGGCTATGTAGTGCGCGCAAAATAAGAGCTAGAGCAACGAAATTTGGAACGTAGATTTGTTATGTTCGTACGCTATACGAGTTTGTTTTGGATTTTTCAATTTCCCCCCCTGACCCCCGCAATTTGAAAAAAACGATTATTAAGATACAATTTTTAACCGATCAAATTTCTTTTTCGCACACATATTAAGTTGACCATTCTCCATCTACGTTGTGAATTTCGTTAGATTTGAACAATAAACACGGAAGTTATACAACATTAAGTACCGCGCTATGGAGCGTGGGGGCTAAAAGGTGCGCGCAATGGCTAAGTACGTGCAGAACTGTGTGTATGTATGAGTATGTGTGTGTATGGCTGTATATGTAGGCAAAGGGGCTCTCGTAGTCGGGTACACTCGACTACAGACTTCTTACTTGATTTTTAGCCCCGTTTGCCTTTTTGTAAAAAAAGAGCAAAGCGGAGCTATTGGAAATGTGCAAAATCCAAAAGTATGTAACACATAGAAATAATCATCGGAGACCCCATAAAGTATATATATTCTGAATCAGGACGACAAGACGAGTTCATCTAGCCCTGTCCGTCTGTCTGTCTGTCCGTCTGTCCGTCCGTCCGTCCGTCCGTCTACCGTCGCCGTCTGTCCGTCCGTCCGTCTGTCCGTCTCGTATGAACGCCTGTTTCTCAGAGACTATAAGAGCTAGAGCAACCAAACTTGAAATCTAGATTCGTTATGTTCGTACGCTATACGAGTTTGTTTTTGATTTTTGAATTTCCTCCCCTGACCCCCGCAAATCGAAAAAAACGATTATTAAGCACAATTTTCAACCGATCAAATTTATTTTTGGCACACATCATAATTAGACCATTCTTGATCGATGTTGTAAATCTGGGTAAGATTGGTCAAAAATCTCGGAAGTTATAGATCATCAAAAGTGGCGTTTTGGGCCCCGGGGGGGTATAGTAGCGCGCGCAAAATAAGAGCTAGAGCAACGAAATTTGGAACGTAGATTCGTTATGTTCGTACGCTATACGAGTTTGTTTTTGATTTTTCAATTTCCTCCCCTGACCCCCGCAAATCGAAAAAAACGATTATAAGGTACAATTTTTAGCCGATCAAGATATCTTTTTCGCACACATATTAAGTAGACCATTCTTCATCTACGTTGTGAGTTTCGTTAAAATTGAACGAAAAACACGGAAGTTATACAACAATAAGTACCGCGCTGTAGAGCGTGGGGGGCTAAAAGGCGCGCGCAATGGCCAAGTACGTGCAGAACTGTGTGTATGTATGAGTATGTGTGTATGGCTGTATATGTAGGCAAAGGGGCTCTCGTAGTCGGGTACACTCGACTACAGACTTCTTACTTGTTTTGTTTAGTTTTTCGTTTGTTTATTTGTCTCTAGTTTTAATCAGAGTTAACCAACCAAAAATGTAACAAACTGAAGCCGACCCACACACACACAAACAAACATACTAATACACATATATATATATATATATATATATATATATATATGTATATACTATATAATGTTATAGCACTCAACCTGGTTATGCATCATGAAACATTTTTCACATTTGTTTCTTGCCAACGTTGTCATACTATCCTTTACTTATTTTTCTTCTGCCGTCTCTACACCCGCTCTCTCTCTCTCTGTCTCTGTCTGTCTCTCGGTCAGTGTGTGCAACTCTTTAAGCAGCTCACAACACGCTTGCTTGCTCCTTACTGCATTCTATGCCAACTGAATAAGCCTGCTATATGTCATTCGTACCGCTTTGGGCATTATGAACTATTTAAGTATGAGTTCTATGTGCACATGTCACACACACACACACACATACTATGTGTCGTCTCAGTGACTACTAAATTACCCATATATATGTATGTATATATATGTGCTAGTTAGTAAGTAAAAAATAAGTTGTTCATTTTGATTTTCTATACATATATTCCAATGAATTTCTTTTTTTCCCTTTTTATTTTTTTATTATTTGTTATACTTTTGCACTATTTCCATTGTAGTAAAGTCTTCTGCCATGAAGAACATATTTGCTATATATATTTATATGTATATATATGTATGTATATATAACATATTTACTACATATATTTATAGATAAATATGTATGTATATATATATCAGATATATTTATTTGTTTATTCTCTGTTTATTCTCTTACATCAAATTTAAGACTATCTATTAAATAGAACAAAATCTATTGTTAGTGCTTTAAATTTTGAGAGTACTTGCGACTTTCTGCTGCAGAGATAAGCGTTTACCGTTAGCTTGCTCTTTCCAAGCACTGATTGGCTGTCGTTAGGTAGCTACACTGCAGCTCATATTGCTATCTACTATGCTGCGTAGTAGAATATGTTTACTCTCATTTATATATATATATATATATATATATATATATATATATATATATATATATATATATATATGATTGATCTGAATACATCAATTTATTATTCGTTTTAATAAAAATATTTTTCATTTTTCTTTTAACTATTTTATTTTAAATTACACTTAACAAAAATTTAAATTTTATTCAATATTTCTTAACCCACATAGAATGCTGCCAATTATGGCTTAAGCAATTACATAAATTACTTAAATTTTCTTTGGCTTTAAACTTAAATTGGATTTTAGTTGTTTTATAAACTAAATAGCTATAATTGTAATTCTTTTTTTTTTTGTGTAGTCAGGAACACACCACTAAAGATCACTTTCTCCTTATTTTATTTATTTATTTATTTTACTCAGCAAAGAAGTTTTTACACTTCCTCGCCTTGAGTAGTTCCAAACAAATCAATTACCCGCCTTGACGCGAAGAAAAGTACTGTCAGAGTTCAAAAAATAATAGTAAGAGGAGTATTACTACAATATTATTATTATTTCCCGCCTTGATGGGAAAGTATAACAGGAAATGGAAAATGAAAATAGTAAGAGGAATATAACTGGTAAATATAGTATAATTCCCAATAAAAAAAAATATGAAGGTAAACCAAAGTAACCTTGAAATACCAGTGTGAAATTAGAGTAAGATATACATATATTTGCTTTAACTAATTGGGAATTACAAAAAAACAAAAATACATATACATATATTTGCTTTAACTAATTGGGAATTACAAAACTTGCTCCTGTCAGTATGCAATAGAAATTTGAAAATTACAAATTTGATTGATTGTTTTATACTAGCAAGGTTAGCCTTTAAGTTTATTTTGCCACAAGGTTGCAAATTGCCTGGGCATGAGTTTAAGTTGCAGATGCAGATAATGTATATATATATATATATATATATATATATACATAAATATATTTATTTAATTAAATTCCAATTTTTAATCTCTTTGCCTTACAAAAAAGGTAAAAAGCAGCTAATGGAAATCTGCAAAATGGAAGAGTATGTAACAGGTAGAATAATAAAGAAAATAATCATAGAAGACCCTATTAAATACACATAATCTTGTGCATGCCTATGTATATGGGCAAAAGGGTTTTCGTGGTCGGGTACAACCGACTAACTTTTTACTTGTTTAAATTAATATTTTTTCTTTTGAGAGAAAATAAATAATTTTAAAGTCGCTTTATGCACAGAAAAGCATAAATGCTGCATTTCGGTACAGCTATATAAAAGGTCGTATAAAGCATTTGTTGCTTCAGAAAGTATATTGTTTCTGATTAGATCAAAACGGAGAGATTTATACTCTCTTCATTTATATATCAGATTCTTAAACTGAATAAAACATTTTAAATACTTAAAACTGTTTTAAGATATATTTTTCTTATATATATATAAAATTTTGATATTAATTGAAAAATATTTTTATAGAGAAAAGGCATTTCATAGCACGGAAAGGTAATTCCTTTAGTCGCATAGACTATGTTTTTAGTTAATATTTTTTAATCGTTAACGTGCTAACAATGATTTTGTGTCCGCAAAGCAATTTCTTTCAACAGTTTCATGCAAATTTTGTTACTATTGATTTTTAATATTTTGTCAACTATTGTAAATATGCAACAGCAACAACAACCATAGAAATATTTATGCTCTTTGTTTTATTACTTTTTACTTTTTACTTTTTACAAATAAACAAAAAATATATATAGAGAAAATGTTAGCTTTTTGTGCAAGTGAAACAATGAAATGTGTGCAACAAAAATTTATGGAAAACCATAAAAAATTTTTAAAAGGGTTTCAATTATTTATACTAAATGAATGCAATTTTATGTGGAAATTGTGTCTCACACAACACATATATATATTAACATTTATATATAATATAAACTATATATTTTATATATAATTTATAACTAACATGACAACTTTTTCAACTGAATTCTCTAGGCTTGTATCATAGTAACAAAATTTATGATAAATTTTGCAGCTTGTTTCATATTTTTGCTGTGTTAAATTACGTTTAGTTTTATTAGCTGCCTTTTTATCTTTATCTATTGTATCTGATAGCCATTATAGATACCTTTTTTTTCCTATATGTAGATATGTATATATATGTATATGTATGAAATAGTTAACTGGCATAAAATAATTATGGCTGCCTGTCAGTAATCTATTGAAATTCATTGCTTTCATCCTCTATAGTGGACTGTCCCCTTTGCAGTTTGTTCAAGGTGAAAGCCTTTACTTGTTTTGATGTACACTCTCTGTGCATGTGTGCGTACGGCACAAACACACACACACAATATATATATATATATATTGTATATATGTGGTAAAAGCTAGCGAACATTAAGGAGTGGCGACAATGTTTAGGAATTCGCAGCTGTAAAATGTTTTTTTTTGTTACCTTATTTTTCTGGTCTCTATTTTTTTCTCTCTCTCTCTCTCTCTCTCTATCTCGCTCTCACAGAAAATAAACTAAATTAATGCAATAAGCAGGTGATTTAGACTGTGCAGGAACTAAGCTTATCCATTCGTGTATGTGGGTGTTCATGCATATAGGTGTGTGTGTCTCTACGTCTGTTTGTGTGTGTGTGAGTTGCCTAATGTATTCGCACATGTGTTTGCTGTTGTCACATGTCACAAAAGGCATACAAATGAGCTGCTATTTTTAAACCGAAAATTGAGGGGGGAACTAAACAAGCTGGCCGAGGGGTGTAGGAGGGGGAAAAAAAAACGTTTTCCTTATGCCAATTTAAACTTTTGCCAATCTTTGATTTTCTATTCTTGAAGTGAAGATAGGAATGCGTATGGGAGAAGCATAGTTAATGGCTATAAGTATTGTAGATATGTGTATGAGCATGTCAGCATTTGAGTGTGTAAGTGTGAGTATGATGATGTAGGCGGAAACGTAGGCGTAACATTGATTTGATGACAGCATCTTATCGATATTAAAGAACATTTCTATAGACATCATCCTACTATATAAGAGTAGGTGACCTTCAAAGTGTTCCGTATACGTTGTTTTTTGTTGAAATACGAATAGACCGTTAGAATTGTATATCGACGCATGTCACAATCATCTGGTCAAGTGGCAATTTCATGTTATTTTCGCACTTTCGCACTTTCACTTACATAACGACAGCACAATTTTGGAACTTAATTTGTTTTCAAATTTATTGTAAGTATAAAAAAAAGTAAAAAAACAAAATAAAAATGAGTAAAGAAAAAAAAAAGTTTTTGCACATCATTGCAAAAGTTTTTTTGGCAGCTCTGCTATAGCTGCTGATCCATCCATCCATTCATCCATTTAACCATCCATCCAACGCCATGACAACTGCAATTACTAACTTGTCTAAATAGAGTAGCCGTCACGCTTATACTTAAATGTTTCCTGTTTCTTGAGCTGCGTGTCTTTTTTTTGTTTTTGTTTTGTTTTGTATTTTTACCTTGAGATTGCTTGCATTTTTCTAGTAGAGCACAGCACAGGTACAAGTATGATAGTAAAAACTTTGACATGCTCTTACCAAAGCTAAAAAACTAGAATGGACAAACAACAGCAACAACTACAAGAACAACAACAACAACAGCAAAAAAATATAAAAACAAACAAACTTCTATAGTGAAAGGATGTCGGAATGTACAAAAGAAATACTTGCAGCAACATGTTTAGTCTCAGCCCTAGAAAATGCAATCTTAATATCATATATATATATGTATATATTTATATATATACATACAATATAACGGAGAAAGAAACTTACGCAATTGTCTGACAAAATTCTTTTGCACTTAAGTCCACTCCATAATAATACTTACCTTAGTGCTAAGCATATAATAGCCATTTACTATGCCTTATTGGCCTACTTCATGTTGCTCTTGACTAAGAGGTGACAGCTAACAGGTAACATTTAACAGGTATCCCTAGACTATGACTAGACTATAATATAAACGAACTAAACAACATTCAACTTGGCATACCAAATGATGTTTGACTTAAGTGCCATTTAACTCAAGTGCACCCCAACCCATCCCTGAGGTGACCCTAAACCCAAAGTCATTTCAATTAAATTTATTTTAATAAAAAAAAAATATTCTTACTGTATTTATAAATCTTTGTCCACTCAATGAGTTTCCCAATGTCTCCCTAATGGCACTTAAATAAAATTGCCCAAAAACCATTTTTAGATGTCAATTCCTTTTATCACAATACACGATGAAATGTTGCTACAGATTTAATTCAGGTATTTCTTCCCCGTTCCCTCTATCACGTGGCCAACGAACTTTAAATTTCAACCTGAATAAAAAGGTTATTATTTTTATTGAACTGCACAATTTGTCACAACAAATTTTGATTGCTATATAATTATGTATATATATATATATATATATATATATATATATATATATGTTCTTCCATCATATACAATATAAATTTATTGGAATTTAAGTCAGCTTTTGAGCTTGTAATTTTTATGGAAATTCATTTCTAAAGAATTTTAAAACGCAATTTTCTCTATAATGGCATTCCGTTAAATATAAACCTATCAATTTATATATAGTACCCTACAAATAAATTGGTTAATATCCACTATGAAATGTAATTCCTCATTTATATTAAATTTATTGCTAGTTGCGTATACTAGGTTTACTTTTATATATTTAATAAATTTTTATATATGTTACATATTATATGTTATTTATTTTATAATTTTTAAACTATTTATATATTTTATTTATTCTATATTTTTTATATATTTTATATACTTTACATATTTTATTTAATTTATATAATTTATATATATTATTTATTTATTTATATATTTTATATATTTTATATATATTATATATTTCATATCTCTTATATATTTTATATATTTTATATATTCTTTATATATTATATATCTTATATATATTATATGTTTTATTTATTTTATATATTTTATATATATAATTATATATTTTATATCTTATATATATTTTAAATATCTTATATATTTTATATATTTTACATATTTTATTTAATTTATATAATTTATATATATTATTTATTTATTTATATATTTTATATATTTTATATATATTATATATTTTATACATCTTATATATTTTATATATTTTATATATTTTATATATATTATATATTTTATACATCTTATATATTTTATATATTTTATATATTTTTTATATATTATATATCTTATATATATTATATGTTTTATTTATTTTATTATATTTTATATCTTTTATATATTTTAAATATCTTATATTTTTAATATACTTTATATATTTTTATATATATTCTCTATTTTATATCTTTTATTTATTTTATATTATATTTATATTTTCATTAAATTTATTGCATACATGTTCCTAATAAGTGTGAATTGGGTTAGCTGACAATAGTCACCTGCCAGCTTACATTTGCCATAAGCTAGACACAAAATATCACATGCCACATGCATGTTGCCACCTGCCATCTGCCACGTGCTTTGATAATGATGGCAACAGCTTTAAACTGGAACATGCCAATTAGCAGACAATGAATATTGTTCCCCCTTGACCGATATATTCCCCCCACCCCCTGTTTTTTGTTTATTTTTTTGCTCTTTCCTTTTGTTGTCGTTGTGCTGCTGTGTGTATAGTGTGTGTACGTATTCGTGTTATGTATGCTATTTTAATTTGTTGTTTTACAATATGCCTTATATAACTGTATTGAAAGTATGGGTGCACAAAAATAACACACACACACACACACACACACATACAGATAGGCAATAAAATTGAGCCCCTGGCAAATGGCATGACAGTTTGTGATGTTTGCCTTTCCTGTCTGCACCATCAACAACTGTTTCAATCAAGCTAATAAAAATATACGACTAGCAGATACTCTATATATGCAGAAATATGCTTATAACATATATTTATATATTTTTAATATAAATTATAAATTATTTGTAGAATATATAAATGTATCTTAATAAATTCTTTACTCGCAATTAACACTGTGCCTGCTCTTTTAGGTGCAGGGTAAAGGGTTAAGGATAAGCTACAGTTTCAGCAGAAAGTGTTGAAAATACATATATAAAATGGAGTAGAAAAACAGCATAAATATTTTCTCAATAATTTTATTATAAACCTCTAAATTGTGCCCAGTTAAAGCTGTGACATCTTGATGCATCATTACGCGTGAAGTGATACATCAAAACTTATATAAATTTTTGTTAAAAATTATATAATATATTTTTTTATTTATTTTTATAATGTAATTTATTGTTGAACAGAATTTTACAGGGTATATTCAATGTAAAGCAGCTTTTTTATATGTCAGTGTTATTACTTTTTATTATTTTTCTATTTTGTGAGTGCCGAAAACTTTTGTGATGCCATTTTTTATTGTTATCTCAAATTTAAAATGATTTTTATTGATACTCGTAATATACACACACATTCATACATATACAGACATATAGAGACTTATATATTGAATGAGCATTTCATTGTCCTGGCAGGAAGAGGCTAAAGCTTAAATTTGAGCTGAATATGAGACAAAAGTTCATGAAATCGCAGTTATGGAAACATTCCTGAGCCTATGGAGTAACTGCCAGGCACTAAATCAAAAAAAAAGGAAAGAAGAGAAAAAAAAAGAAACAATGGCCAGAGGCAACCCCAAAATTTGTGTATATTGATATAAGGAAAGTTATAGAGGACAGAATTTAACTGTCAATATATGTACTCACATTTATATTTGTATAGCCAGTTGAAAGCAATTTTCTATATAATGATTTATATACCTATTGTGTATATATATAAATAAATATATATATATATTATATATTAAGTGTATGCAATATATTTATGCCAAACAATTCAAAACAATCTATGAAAGAGTTATAGATAGCTAGTCATAAAATAGGGTAAAATAAAGTAAAATATTATTTATTTAAATATAAGTCTTAAAATGGCTAAAAAGGAAAACAATCAGATTCAATGGAAAAGCTTTTTAGTCTTAAAATAGAAACCAAAGCAAACGAATACCATTCAATATGAATTGTGTGTATTATTCTGTGTATTTTATTCTATGTGTATGCTGAATGTACTTCATTGGCTTTGACCTCAGCACAAAAATGTGTTCTTAGCAAGTTATAAGGATTCAATACAGAATATATTTTCAAGCCAAGTTACAAGTTACAAATCGCATTATATATAAATCATGGCAAATGATACAAATTCTGTTGTGTCAGCTGAAACTTAATTTGATTTAAGCTCAATGATTGGCATTCATTTATTAGATACAAAATACAATCAAGTACTAATCCATTAAAACTTATTAGTTCAACATAATTCGAATATCAACTTAAGCATAGATTAACACTATAATAAATAGTTCTTCAACACTTATTATATAATCACAACAATTAAGTTTTGTAATATTATTAATAAGTTTATAATTATTTGTACAATTTTATTTTTTATTACCTTAACCCATTAAAATGGGATAATAATTCTACTACACAACAGCATATAACATCCAGTCGTACTGCTACTATTAATTTGCCTAACAATCAGAATAATTAAGCAAAACTTTTGACCTTTGTGACTCCATATAAGCAACTGCTATGCAGTATTTATAATCCCAAATTTAGTTAGGAATACATTAAAGTTGGGTAGACTGTGCTTCTTGTATTTTGCAGCACTTGTATGGTCTTAAGTGTGCAAAATGTTAGCTTTTCAAATATATATAAAGAAGCTGCGTGTGACTGAGAATGATTGTATGCTTAATGCTGCCAAAGTACAACAGATGGCGCTGCACATTGAATTTATACAATTGAAGAGTAAGCAGATGGACAGCGTTATCGGAGTCGCTTGCTATTAACTGTTACATTAAACTATTAATGTTCTTTTTTTCCTCTTTTAAAGGAGCTAATGAATAAAATATGCTTAGATTGAGTGCACTTTGTCTGTCTATAAAAATGGTTGTTTAACTGAATGTTAATGTCATGCCTTAAGGTGACTGAAATAGCTGCACTTAAACACATATGAGAGTTATGAGTGCAAAAAGTACCTTTTTTATATAAAGAGCCTTACAAATTGTGTAGAAACAAATAATGGGAGAGAGAGAGAGAGAGAGTGATAGAAAGAGAGAGAGAGAGAAAAGTTTTTATGTTAATAGAGAAAGTCGTAGGGCGAGCAGCAAATAAAATTCAATTGCAGCTTTAACACATGACTGAACATGGCTGATTAAAGTTACTTCTTAGTATTAATAATAACAATAATAAAAACAATCATAATAATGATAATAATAACACTTTGGGAAATGTGCGAATTGTGGTTATTGTTTTCACCAGCAGCACAAGCCTGCCTATACCCTATAAATGCACTCATAATAAAAGGTATATGCGCTATGTTTATGTTTATATAATTTTGTTGCAATTTTTGTTGGTTGAGTGCATTTAAAGCATATTTAATTAGCCGACTTAAACATATTTGATATAATTTAAAATATATTATACAATTATGCTCACATATTTAAGTTTTTTTTCATAATTATTATTAATATATTTAAAATGCCACCGTTACAGTGGCAATTGTGAATTATAGAAATTTTCATTTTAAGTTACTTTAATTGCATCATTTAAGAATTGCATATAGAAAGTATGTGTGTGTGCGGTGTGTGTGTGTGTGTGGTTTTGTTGCGTTTGTTTTAATGATGTACATTTGATAGTTGTGCAACCTTTTGCTGCAACCACATTCTTTAAAGTTAACCATATTTTACATGTTGCCACTCGCTTTTGCTGTTTACCCAATCTAAGTTAAGGGTAAGTGAGCTCTTGGTTCTTACCTAAAAGTTAGTTTAGTTTTGCTTTCTTTACTTAACCTGAACTGAGCTTTAGAGTTTCTTGTTTATTTACTCTGCTGTTAGCTAACCAACCAGCTAGACAGGCAACCAGCCAGCCAAGCCTGGTCAACTTGGCTTTTTGCCTTTTCTCATGCAGATTTAGTCGCTGTCCAAATGTTTTGCCAGTGCTTGAGTGCATCTTATCATCCTGTTAGTCCATGGCAAAGTTTATTGAAAAAAAACATTGTGACACTTAGTAGATACAACTGCAGCTGCTGTTAATGCTAATGCTGTTGCATTTTGTTGCTGCTTTTGCCACTGTTGCCGCTGTTTAGATATTGTTGCGTATAAATTGCTTAAGGCGCCTGGCAACCGTTTCAAACTTCAACTTGTGGTGAAGAGTGGTAAGAGGTCAAACTAAACTGGTCAAAATTAATTTAGTGCAAAAGTTGTGGTTGGAAGAAAGTTATTGTTGTTGTTGTTGATATTATTGTTTTTCCAAAGCAAGTCAAATGTCAGTCAATATACTACAAGTGCCTAGAATTACAGTTCTAGCGCTTAGAGTTCTGATCCTGTTAACAAAGTATTAGGTAAGTCAATTGCAAGAATTTGAACTGAAAGTTTGACTAAAGCTGTAAAAACTTTGCTTTGATTTTTAACTTTGCTTCATAAGAGCAACTCAAATATCAGCTAATACTGCTAGCCATCAGTTACTCCCAAAAAAAAAACCTTATACACCTACACATCAACATCAACAGCCACATCCATCTCCCCCGACTTTTAACTGTTTTAATAACACGCTTTAAATTTTTCCACATAAATGTAAATGAAGAAAAAACAAATATGTGTCGTACTTTTATAACTGAAAGGCCAAAGGGCGTTATAACCTATATTTACCCAAGTTAAATAAGAATAATTTTAAAGTACATACTTCATTCCATTGAAATCTGTATAACTTTTTAAGATAAGGAGCACCTCATAAAATATTTCCTCTTGGCATAACTGTAAACGCATTAACTTAAATTCAGTTGACTAACTTAAGTAAGCCATAAGTTGGTCAGTAACCAAGTAAATGCAATTAAGTACTTTACTTCATATAGTACTATATAACAATATAACTATATAATACTTGATTAACAAAAGTTGAGCTATGCTTCAACAGGAACAAGCCTTGTTTTCAAGCAAATAAAAGAAAGTAATTAATTTGCTGCGTTGCATGTTGCATGCAGCTGTCTTTCATCAACATACAACAACAAACATACAACAATATTCTCTAGTGATTCGAGTTAAAAATATCCATTTTTCTGACACATTTTATGTATATTATGAATTTTATTAATTTTGTTTATTTTATATAATTTCATGTATTTATTTTTATTATATATCTTATTTATTTATGAAATTTTATTTATTTTTAAAATTTTATTTATTTTAGAATTTTTTTTATATATTTTATTTATTTTTAAAATTTTATTTATTTTTGAAATTATTTTTAATTTATTAATTTTTCAAATTTTTTTATATCATATCTTTTTTAAATTTTATTTATTTTATTTGTTTTATTTATTTAAATTAATTTATTTATTTTATGTATTTTAATTATTTTTAAATTTTTATTTATTTATTTAATATCTATATTTTTAAAATATTATTTATTTTAATTACTTTATTTATTTATTTTATTTATTATTATAAGTTTTATTTAATTGATTCGTTAAATTTATTTTTGAATTGTTATTTATATTATTTATTTTTGATATTTTATTTATTTAATTTGTTAAAATTATGAAATTTTTTTTTTTATATTTATAATATTTATTTTTTTTTTTTTATATTATTATTTTGATTTAATTATATACGATAAAATTATTTTATTTATTTTTAAAACTTTTTATATATTTTTTTTCTTTATCTATTATATTTGGTTTTATTTTATTTAGTTTTTTATTTAATTCATTAATAATTTTTTGTTTTGGTTTTTTGTATTTACTTTATTTATTAATTTTTTTATTTATTTTTTTTTTTTTGAGATTTTATTTATTTTATGTATTTTATTATTTATTTGTATTTTTGTTATATATATATATTTAGGAAAATTTTCATTGAGTGGCTTTGTCTTCATTATTTATGTAGCCTTTTCTACCATTTATGTTAGGGTATAGAATATATAGGCCAACCACAAGAACACTGGCCAAAGACGTCTCCATTAATGCATTTTACAGTTCAATGGGGTTTCCAGGTAAAAGCGAATCATAAATCTTAGTTTGTGGGTGTGCCAAATGGGGTCAGTATCAATGCTGGGCTGAAAAACATTTTACCTATATTAATGTTGAAATATATATATATATATATATATATATATATAGATATAGGAATAGACATGGAGATGAGTCAATGAAAGATTTATTTTTAGTAGCAACAATGTTTTATTCTTATAGATTGTATTGAATTGTAAGCTCATGACAAAATTGACAAGGGCAACGGAACATCTTAGCTAAATTTACACATTTGTTAAAACAAAACGAAGAAAAGGGTAGATAAATTGAATTGGCTTAGATTCAATATAAGGCAATCAGTGGAACAGATTTAAATTTATATTTAAAATAAATAGAAATAAAAGGTCAAATTTAGTTTTTTATTTAATGCTGGGTATTTAGATATGGAAAAATAAATTTGAAAATATAATTAGAAATTTTTGTGGTACACATTATTCAATTTAAGCACCAAAAAGGATATATAAAAGGATATTAAGTTTTAGTGTTTTTATTTTTATTTTTTGTCTATTTAACAATTGCAAATGCCAAAAAAGGACTGACGAAATAAACATATTAAGATCGCGCGAGACAAGAAACAATTAATTTAAATGAATTCAATTAATTTTAGAATTCCTTCTGGGCATCCTTTTGGCCACCGTCAGTACCATACCATACCGTATCCTTATCTTTTGCTTTAGAAAATGTGCCCTTTGGGATGCATGTGCTGTTGTTGTTTTTATTTCGTAATATTCCTTGTACATAAGCATTTATATAAATATATATATATATATATATATAATGTCTAGGTTTTTATAAGACCCAAATACAGTCAGTTTTCAATTTTTCTTTTCTATATTTAGATTTTTCATAAAATTTAAAATTGTATTTTTTTTATTTCATTTTATTTAATATTTTGCTTTTATTTATTTTTGTATATATATATTTTGTTTTTTTCTTTTATTTTGTTTGCTGCGAGTGAACGAGCTCATTGAATAATGGTCAGATGTGGGATTGCGGTAAAGCGACAGGGCTAAATATAATTTTGTTAATGAGCTCGGCTTGTTTAACAATTTTGCTCCTGAGTTAACGGGCTGCCGCACAAAGCCACACACACCCACGCACACCCACACACACCCACACACACGCATATACACAAACGCACATGCACACAGATACACCCAAAAGGCAACCATAAGACCCACCGAAACCCATTTTCATATCGTCACACAAACAGTTGAACTTTTGCGACGCATAAAAACACAAACGCCAAAATCCTGCCTCAATGCTAAGCCCCAATCCGTTATGGCAATCCTCAAACTCATTTCTCTGATGGCCACACATCAGTGGGCTTGTGTTTCATTTCTGTATATATATATATATATATATATATATATGTATCTATGTGTTGTAGCAATGCATATGTATATGTTTGTGTTCATGTATGTATATGTTTGGTTTCTATCTGCATGCTGCATGCAGTATGTGAGTGTAAGTTGAATACGCTTTTTGATAGAGAGCGAAAAGCGTTTAATTTTTTGCTCTCTATGTAAGTCAACGGCGATGAAGAGAGGGTTGCTTCTCATACTGTATTTTGGCTATTACCATATTCTGTCTGGCAATTGCTCAACAACATCATTATCAACATCAGCAGCAACATTAGGCTAAAAAGTCAGTAAGGCTGAAAGCCAGTAGATAGCCAAATATCGTATAGAACTACTTTCTTTTTACTTTCATGGGGCAAAAACGTGTCTCGCCCTGATTAATTGTGCATATTTTGAAAGTTGAAATTGTGTTGAGTTGAAGTTCATTAGTGGCTCCTACAGGGCATTTCTTTGTGGGATAGTGGAGGGGGTGGGATGGTCATGCAAATGAAGTTAACATTGGCAAACAGTTTTTCCTAGGTATCATTATCATTACCATTGTCCCGGCCAAAATGGCCCAAATTTATTATGCCTCAGACAAACAGTAAACCAAAAACCAAAAACCAAAAGCCAAGAGCCAAAAACCGAAGCTGGCATAAATTAACATGAGAGAATGATGCGATGAATTGGCTGCCCCCCCCCCCCCCCCACTTTCCCTCTTTATTATTTTTCGCCTTTTTTTTTGATCTCTTTATGGTTATGGGCTGGATTTTCATACTGATTTTCATACTTCAAACGGTTAATGAATTCAAAGCTGTGCCACATTTATTACTGATTACAATCTATATATATATATTAAAATGTGTATATATAATTATTATTTTAGCTGCATCGGTAGCGGTATCCTCTTGGACACTTGTGGCCATATCCTGTGAACGTTATTATGCCATCTGCCATCCGCTTAGATCACGCACCTGGCAAACCATTAACCATGCCAATAAAATCATTGCTTTCATCTGGCTGGGTAGCCTGATATGCATGACCCCAATTGCCACGTTTAGCCAACTTATGCCAACTAGCCGTCCGGGTAAGTTAATCAAGAACACTAAAAAAGAAAGGTGTAGAGGAAAGAAATTCAATTTACATTCTAATTACTTACTGTGCAGGACTACACAAGTGTCGTGAACAATGGCCAGCTGGTACCCTAGACTATGAGGTTGCCTATAATCTTTTCTTGGTATTGGCCTTGCTGGTATTACCGCTGCTTGCACTTGGCTTTGCATACATGTTCATCACACGAACGTTGTATGTGAGCATGCGCAACGAACGTGCCATGAATTTTGGCAGTAGCGGACCCGACGAAGGATTGACAACAAGCATTAATGACGACCACAGCTGCAATACCAATCGTCGATCCAATGGTAATCCAAATCAAATAATGCGTATGCAAATGCGCCAGTGTACCAGTGGACCAGAGGCGATTGCTATCGAAAGCACCACTCAGCTTGATATGCTGCTACAGCAGCAACAGCATCAGCAGCAGCAGCAGCAGCAGCAGCAATTGCAGCCACATATTGGTGCACCCCAATACTATTATGGTAAGTTTAATTGACATGCAATATATCAAAAACTTCCTATCTGAAATCAACAGCACAGCTGGAAAGGATTGCAGTCTAATGCATTTCCTGTCAACCAGCTAACGCTTACCTTAAGCTGGTCTTAACACTGTCAATCACACAATGCAGTTGGCCCTAAGGCTAATAGAATTGCTTTTTTCCTTAACATTTTTTGAATATATAGAGAGAGAGCAGTCAAATCGTATAAAGTTTTGGCTAAAAGCAGCTTAAAGTTTATGCATTTGGCTTTAAAAGTCCTGACATAAACATAATGCTGTACACATTTTATGGTTAACAGCAAACTATCTTTACTTTTTGCTCAATTTTATTGTATAGTTTATGGCTTAAACCATTTCATTTGTTAAGTACGTATGAATTCGGTGTGTATATGTATGTGTATGTGTGTTTGTGTGTGCAATTTCTCAATTTATGGCTAATTCAGTAGCTATGGTAGTTGCTTAACAAAGTGTCAAACTGAAAATCATATGACATATCCGTTGGCGGAACTGTTAGTCATTTTATGCTGACAACCTTTTCCGCCAACCATTTTTAGCCCTATGCCATGGGCGGATACTGTAGCCCACACAATTTGCATGTTAGAGCAGTACAGTGAATTTGCTTTTAAACACGCCCACACACCCACTTCAACACCCTACACACAACACTAGCACAAGTTTTGGCTGTCAGTGTGTTGTATGCTATGTCAATGGAGTCAGTCTAACTATATTACTCATACGCAACGTTGGACAGGCAATGTGTACCATACGAGGCGATAAATCGCGTTCCAGTTCAATTTGATTTTAAGGCATGATAACTGCAACTGTAGCAGCTGTATGTCCTTGCCTTTCATTTCATTTTCCAAATTGCTTTATATATAGGAAAGCTAGCTTATACAGCAAGCCGCAAAAGGTTTGCCATAAAAATTCTTTGCATATATCAAAAAACTTAACATTTCAGTCAGCAATATGCTTGCACACACACACACACACACACACACACACACAGACATAGACACTTTAAAACAAATCCAATAAGCACTTATACTTATATATTAGCATATAATTAGATTACCAAATATTAAAGGATTAAAAGTAAAATGCAAAAAACAAAAATAAGAAAAAATAAATTTCTATTCAAATTTTCAAAGTAACTTTTAGAATTTTTCCCCGCTTTTGTCTACGAACTTAACCCCATGCTAAGCCATATAATGTCTATATTAAATATATATGTATATAACATACTGAAAGGTTACACAAAATTGTAATATATACACACATACATATGTATCTGTGTGTATATATATGCCGCAGCAGCACTTTAATAAATTAAACTGAAATGCTGCTCTATGACGCCTTTGAGCAGATTCTTTTTTAACATTTTCCCCCAGCTTTAACATCCCTCTTGGGTAAAAGGAGCTCTTTTAAATTTCTATCGAGCGTATTTTAAATGAATGTTTTTAATATGTATAAACATATATATATATATATATACATATATATATATATATATATATATAATTTTTTTTCCTCATTATTAAAGATTGACCCCTTTTTTCACGTTGAAAAATCTTCTCTTACACTAGCTCTAACGCTCTCCCTCTCCCTCTCTCTCTCTCTCTCACTCTTACTATATAAATATATCGCTCCAAGTGCTTCTCTCTATTCATACCTATTCCATTCCTACTGCTATTTACATGATTGCTTCATAAAAAGGTACACAACAACTACATATTAGCATAAACTTTCACTTATTTTGTTAGCTGTCTAATAGCAGTTCATAAATTATCATAAGTATAACAAGTAAGAAGTCTGTAGTCGAGTTTACCCGACTACGAGAGCCCCTTTGCCTACATATACGGCCATACACACACATACTCATACATACACACAGTTCTGCACGTACTTAGCCATGGCACGCACCTTTAAGCCCCCCACGCTCCATAGCGCGGTACTTAATGTTGTATAACTTCCGTGTTTATTGTTCAATTTTAACGAAATTTACAACAGAAATTTGATCGGTTAAAAATTGTACCATATAATCGATTTTTTCATATTGCGGGGATCAGGGGAGGAAATTCAAAAATCAAAAACAAACTCGTATAGCGTACGAACATAACAAATCTGAGTTCCAAATTTCGTTGCTCTAGCTCTTATAGTCTCTGAGAAACAGGCGTTCATACAGACGGACAGAAGGACAGGCAGACAGACGGACAGGGCTAGATGAACTCGTCTTGTCGTCCTGATTCAGAATATATATACTTTATGGGGTCTCCGATGATTACTTCTATGTGTTACATACTTTTTGGATTTTGCACATTTCCAATAGCTCCGCTTTGCTCTTTTTTTACAAAAAGGCAAAGGGGCTAACAAGCACAAAAGGATATGCTATGTTACCTACTACTTTTATATGCTATCTTTTTCCATTTAAAAAAAAAAAAAACATTTTACAAACCAAAAAGGCTTTAATTAAATCTAATATAATTTATAGCTAGGTCAAGCATTTAAATTGTCATTAAATTTCTGTTTCCACTTCTTAATTGACTTCAGCAAAATAAACACAAAACTTTTAATAGTCACAAAAAAGAAAAAAACAATAAACAAAAAACAAACAAACAATAATTAAAATAGAAAAAAAAATACATCATAATACTAAAATTATAAAATTAAATCCTGTCGTATAGAATGTAACAATAAATTTTATTAAATTATTTATAATGAAAAATAATCAAAAAAAAAATAGATAAAAAAATAGAGAAAAAAAAACCGAACCTCCTTCTCTTATGTGCAATTTACGGCCGTCACTTAACATTTTTGTGTCATAAATTGCTATGAAAAGTGGCAGGCAGCCACGAGGGTAGCATAGAATAGGACAGGATAGTATAGGAAATGATAGGATAGGACGGAACAGGACAGCACAGGACAGGATAGGACAGGACACGACTAGACTGTGCAAAACACTGTAGCGTAGAGCAGACCAAGAGAGGGTAGGAAGGCATGCAGGCAGTCAGTCATCCTGGCAGCCATTGCTATGGGAAAATGGCAAAAATGTTTTATTACTCATCCAACGCTCTCGCTGGCAATTTGCATAACCAAGTTCCATATAATTAGAACCTTATACTCATAATATTTTTCATCATGTAGCATCTGTGCACATTTTAAATAGGTTAACAGCACTTAACATTTATTTGTGGTATAATAATAATAATAATATATGAGGAATTTTTATTAGCCAAATATTTATATATATATATAGTATACATATATATATATATATATAAAATATTTAACTAGCATATACTTAATACTTAACAGCTCATTATTCTATTAATGATATAAAATATTTGTATGTCTATTTCTCTTAACAACTTAGAGCATATTAGGTTGTAATAAGGAGGGACTTTAGTTAACTTATAGAGCAGTTGCCATTTTGTCTTTATTACTTTAGTTCTTTTGGTATTAACTGTAATGCTGTACTTGGGTGTATACGAATTTGAGAAGCCTCTAACTACTGTAAGCATTTACTTGCTGCTTTGTAAGCCAATACTTATTTATAATTTTCATATTTATTATTTAATGAGGGGCTGTGAAAAGGGAGACAGGCTTATAATATTTCTTCACCTTCACTGATGGTGAATAAATATATAGATTGTAGGGGCCGGGTTGCTTCCTTCTGCTCATTTTATACATATCTTTAGATTTCTTTTTGGATACAAATGCTGATGAAGGATATATATCGTTAATGGGGTCAGAGATGCTTCCATCTGCATGTTACTTATAATTTCTTGTTACACGTATAGAATTGAGTAGTGATGGCGATCAAGAATATATATAGGTATATACCAAATGGGGCCAGAGATGCTTCCTTCTGGCAATATATGCAAGTACAAACAGAATGACGAAGAATGCTAGAACACAAATTGTTGCCCATAAAGTAAATATGCATATACTTTATGGGATCAGAAATGCTTCCTTCTGTTCATTGCATAACTTTTCGTTTCATGCGCAGATTGACATGGCTAAATCGCCTAAGACGCTAACATTCAACAAGCAAATATATATTTATGGTGTCAGAGATGCTTCATTCAGTCTACTATATACATTTCGAATTGCTTTAATTCACTTTTACCAGTTTCTTCTATACTTAAAGGGAAACGGTTTAACTAACACTATTTGTAATTGACCTTAATTGATATTCTTTAAAGCCATTGATTTTATTTATACGTTTCAATATTGTTCAGGTATATATATTAACTAGTTTACATAATTGAAGTGGGTGTAATTTGGGACTGTGTATTGTATTTGATTATGCAACAAATTTGATGTCAAAATCATTTTCGATTCACAAAAGCGAACAAAAGTCACAAATGTCAAAAATGTCACAAAAGTAAAATCATCAACTGGAATTTTTTAATTCTATTGATGAACCGAATGTCAATAAGACAAAGGACATAGGAAAAGGCACAAAAGAGCCCAAAAGAAATAAATGTCTATAATAAGCATTGATAAGTGACAATTAGCAGAAAAAAAAGGAACATTATTTGGCATAAAAGAAAGAAAGAATGAAAGAAAGAAAGGTTTAAGCATTTTGTTTTTACTTCTAAATAGCTTATGCTGGCCCTAAGGCTTTTGGCATTTATTTTCACTTTTCTTTCAGTTAAAAAATATTTTTGTTTTTATGTATTTTTAGTTGACTTTTATTTTAATTTTCTTCTCTTTTTATTTTATATTCTTTTATTTATTTATATCCTGTCTGCTGTCTACAGTTGGCATTTCGTATGTAAGATTTGTTGCCTTTTGATGTATTCTCTGCGGCATTTTTGTTGCATTCCTAAGCCCTTTAGCAACAGTCTAGAGGCTTGTCATAGGGTTTCCCACATATGTGGCATATACACCTTTATTATTGTTTGTGCTCAGTAGACTAAGCTTTTGACGCTATGCTGGCTGTGTGTGCTCTTTAACCTTTAAATATGCTTACATTAAATTTAAAAAAAAAGCATACACAAAACTTTTTAAATTAGCATTTAATATATTTAAAATAATTTTATTTTTTTACAAACTTTTTAAAAAATATTTAATAATATAAAAAGTTTCCAAAAAGTTTATTTGTAATAAAATAAAATTTATTAATTGTTAATTTAATTTTCTCCATGTAAATATAATTTATTATAAATACTTGTAAATTATTAACATTATTCACCTCCTATTAATTAGGCATCAAATTGCATATAAATTAAAGTTTGTTACATATTAATTATGACTCATTTTTAAATTATAGTCAAAATGTTCTGACTTGCGTACAATCGATTGCCATTTGAAATCTTATTTTAATTTAAATTAATTTTTTTGCTTGTAAAACAAATAAAACAATTTGATTTTAAATCAGATTTAAATTAATTTTATTAAAACATTAATCTGTGATATTATTTATACGAAATATAAATAAAATAATATTTATATCAAATTAATGCTTATATCAAACAATTTCTAATAGAGATTTTTAACCGAAGTAAAAAAAAGTTTTTTGTATAAGTTCTATTATTATTTGGGGGAATATTACATATTCCCGAATTGAAACAATAACCAAATAAATATATAAAAAACATGCAGTCATTCGAAATATATAATACAACATATGTTGATGTTGTAAAAAGATATAAAAACAATAAAAATTTAAAAAATATTGGAATTTATATAAGTTTATTCAAAGACAGCTCAGTGACTAGGCAATCGTCTAGGGAATAGGAAGGTCCGAGGTTCGAATTCAGCTGGAAGAAAAATAATTTTATTTTCTTGATTTTTGTGTTTATTAACAACACAAAGAATTCTTTACAGATCGAAGTTAAATTTTTATATAATATTAAAAGTTTTTCTTAAACTTTCGTCTATCATTAAAGAAATATATATTTTTATATAAAATATATATACTCTGTTATGCATAAAAATAATGGTATAAGAAATATATTACAAAATATGTAATTACACATGAGAGATACTAAAACACAATTATTGAAGCCAAAAATTAATTCATTTAATTAATTATTGAATTTACACCGTGTTGCGGGTTATCCCTATTCTATAACGAACATATAACGCAATACGAGTTAAATTTAGAATAATAAATTTCCTGCCCTGAACCCCGCAATACGAAAAACACGATTATTAAGCACAATTTTGAACCTATCTTCATCTATGAGCAAAAAACACGGAAGATATACAACATTAAGTATTAATCATTCTTCTCTTCCTTTAGTGCGCTATGTGTTATGCAACATATATAATATATAATATATATATAAACAAGTTAATATATTTTTATATATAGGTATATTTGTAAGTGTGTTTGTATAAGTATACATGTGTGTGAATTTTTATGTAGTATTCGCGATCTGCTCTTCACTTGTTAAAATGTGCACATGATGTGAAGTAATGCAGTGTTTTTTGATATCCTTTTGCTTGTCCTGTGAGTTATTTATCTGATCTCCTTTTCTTTTCCCTTTCATGTGTTTTTTTTATTGTGTCCATTAGATTTTTTTTAAAGGTAATTGTTTTTGCAGCGTATTTCTTTTATGACTTTGTCGTACATTAAAAATGCTCCTAATAAACTAGTACAAATGCTTATAATAAACAGAAAGGTCCTTAAAAGTATATATATATTTATATATATATATATATATATATATATATGTGTGTGTGCTGTTAGAGATGTTTGTTTTAAAGCTTGCCACATGAAATTAAAAACAATTCTAAGGATGTCTTGGCTGCAACACCAACAAGCACTCTGATTGCAATGAAAAAATTGTGGCATGAGGCAAGCAGTAACTGTTAAGCTTGTGTCCTTATATGTCTTTAAAATATCCTTTCTAAAACAAGTTTTGCTTAATGAATGAAACATTTAATTGATTTAAAACTTGTGTCCTTGAAATTCGTCAGTTTCAAGGGATATTCTAAGCGTGGCTACGCTTTTTTAGACTTAACCAAATGCCATTCTTAGTGGCTGTCAAGAAGGTGTTGGTGGACTTCTCCACAGGCTGTGGCTGATCGGATAGGTGCACATTGTAGAGCTGCAGGATGGTAGCCAGAGCTGCTTTAGTCTGTAGCAGACCGAAACGCATGCCAGGACACATGCGTTGTCCTGCGCCAAATCCTAAAAACCGGCAGCCCAGTGGCATTTGCTGCATGAAACGTTCCGGCTGATAGCTGTAGGGCAGCTCATAGATTGTGGGATCCCTTCGAAGGGAGACAAAGAGAGATGAATGTTAATAGGGATATGTCAGTAAGAGATTATTTTTGTAGCTTACAGATGTATTGCCTGCACTGGCACAATTAACACCATATTCTTAGGCACACGTAATCCTGCCACACCCTCAGCCAACAGCTCACTCTGTGCTGGCAACGTAAAGGATGTGGTGCAACGCTTCTGTAATGCTGCCATGGCAGGATGTAGCCGCAATGTCTCATAGAGTGCCGCCTCTGTATATGTTAGTGCATCTAATGCCTCATATGTTACCAATTGACCATCATTTGCCTTAGCTATTGCATCCAGCTCCATCTGTATGCGTTGCTGTATTTGTGGGTTAAGAGCCAATTCATAGAGCGTAAAGGCCAATAACATGGCTGATGTTTCATAGCCCTCTAGCAATAATGTGGCTGCATGTCCTTCGAGATGTGTAACCTGCTTATCCTTGAGCCAGTCCAACATGGTGTTGCCTTTACTTCTGTTGGCCACAAGCTTATATAGCCAGTTTTGTATGGTCAATGGAATGTAGCTAAGAAGAGTCAAGGTTGGCCAAGTTGCTTAATATAATTCACAAGAGTTTCTCTCTCTCTCTCTCTCTCTTTAGGGAAGAGAAAGTACAACAAATTTTTAAGAGTTTTTTTTTATAAATTTAATAAGCTTTAATAGTTTTCTCTTTATTTTCTTTTAACTAATTTCAAATGGGTTTTTGGTAGTGGGCGGAGTTGTTGCAACTAACGAGTTGAACTAGTTTAATACAGGTAGAATTTGGCATCCAATTTGAACTTTTTGATTGGAATAGAATCCCAAGGGGTAAAGAACAAAAACGAACACGAAGGAAAAACGGAAAAAGCGGAGAGAGAAGAAATGGTGTTTTACTCAAATTCCTTTTGGCCAGTAAAAAGTAGCTTAAAGACAATTTGGAGTTAAGTTCAATTTAAATTTATAGCAAATAACAATGAAAATTGCATTATTTGCATTGGAATTGAATCCCAATATATATATATATATATATATATATAGTATATACTCACCGATATCGCAATAGCCAAGCGAGTAATGGTGAATGCAAAAGCGCTATAGTTTCGAGCAGACTCCATGAATTGGGCTGAAATAGGGGCTGTAATAATTTAAGCCATTGGCTATGGCCTTGATTGTATGGGTCATCGGTTGTTGGAAAGCATTGTGCATTTAGGCCAAATACAGTGGATGCTATCACCTGTAGAGTGTAGCGTGTGGCCAGCTCTTTAGCATCAAAGTGATGCCGGCTCAATTGTTTGGCTGTGAACTGCAGCAGCTGGTTGCAAGCAACATTAATATGCGGCAATGTTTGCCGTAGGCGATGTGGCGTAAATAGTGGTAAAAGTTCACCACGACGTTGCCGCCAGCGTTTGTCGCATGCCACAAAAGGATTGTGTATAGCCAATGGATCGCGTTGCACATTTACATACAACTCATTCGACTCACAATGCGTAAAGTTGCTGCCACAGAGCAAGTCTTGCAGCAGCTGCTGCTGTCGCACCAGCAAGGCAGGTGCATGAAACAGTCGATAAATGCCCACATAATGCTGTTTCTTATACTCCTCATATAGCTTAGCATAGACATCTCCATAGGAACTGTTGCCCAAGGCAAAATCCAACATATTCCCCAAGAATGGCCAGCCCCAAACAGCAGCAACTCCTCGACGCTGCCAATAGCTACACTGCCACATGCAGCAGCAGCCTAATGCGAACAATGCGATTAGTAGCAACAACAATATCATCTTGCAACACACTTCGACCAAATGCAACTGCCAACTGACAATAGCATAAAGCATTTGATTAGTGTATTATAAACTTATAGTAATTATTAGTTATTAAACTCAATTTTGTTGTCAAGTGTTTACCTGTTTTCAACTAAAATTCAAATTCTAACTTCTACACGCAATGGTAGCCACGTTGCATGCAAATATTTGTGGTATATGATTCCATTAGCAAACACGCAAACTCTTGGCTCTATGACTATGAGCTTAATGCCTTTATGCCTGATTTATAATTCAAATCAATAAGTTAATCACAAACAGTTAATCAACATATTACTCAAAGCTCATACAGTATCTTTGCCTTAACAAACAAACAAACAAATGAACAAATGAACAAATAAACAAACAAACAAATGAATAAACAAAGAAATGCACAAATAAACTTTCACTTAATTATTTAATAAGTAACAAATTGTTGTTTTAACTCAATTTAAACCTCATTGTTTTCTCTTCTCTCTGCCTCTATTGCAATCGTTAACATAACCTTAAAATCGCTTTATGTATGCTGCAACAACAGCCAGCTCCGTTCGTTCGTAAGAATATATAAAAACTTACTTTTCGTGTAGAACTGTGTATATGAGCAAAAGGTTTTTCGAGGTCGAGGCTACCTGAATACAGCTTTCTTATTTTATTATTTATTTATTTTACTCAGCAAAGAAGTTATTATACTTCCTCGCCTTGAGTAGTTCCAAACAAATCAATTACCCGCCTTGACGCGAAGAAAAGTACTGTCAGAGTTCAAAAAATAATAGTAAGAGGAGTATTACTACAATATTATTATTATTTCCCGCCTTGATGGGAAAGTATAACAGGAAATGGAAAATGAAAATAGTAAGAGGAATATAACTGGTAAATATAGTATAATTCCCAATAAAAAAAAAATATGAAGGTAAACCAAAGTAACCTTGAAATACCAGTGTGAAATTAGAGTAAGATATACATATATTTGCTTTAACTAATTGGGAATTACAAAACTTGCTCCTGTCAGTATGCAATAGAAATTTGAAAATTACAAATTTGATTGATATCGTAGCAAGCGAAACCTTTAAGTTTAATTTGCCATAAGGTTGCAAATTGCTTCTGTGGTCCAAGGCATAGCGGCATTATTCTAATTTGTTTGAGCACGAGTTCAAGATGCAAATTATATTTTTTTAAGTTCCTTCGCCTTAAGAAAGAGCAAAAGGGAACTAATGGAAATGTGCAAAATTTAAAAGTATGTAACAGATAGAAATAATCATCGGAGCCCCCATACGACAAGGCGAGTCGTTCTAGATCTAAAAAAACACGGAAGTTAGACAACATTAAGTATTGTGTTATAGAGCGCGGGGGCTAAATGACACGAGTAATGGCTTAAAGTACGTGTAGAACTGTGTGTATGTTTTAGTATATGTGTGTATGCCCTTGTATGTAGGCAAATCGGCTCTCGTAGTCAGGTACACTGGACTACAGATTTCTTATTTTTTTTAACTTTTATTTGCAATTTGTTAAACAATCAATAAATTTAGTAGTAGAACACTTGCAATATTTATTGTTTTGAAATATACTTTCCTTTATGGTTTCTTACACAATAGAAAATATCGAACCCATAGCTGAGACTCGAACCCAGGCCCAGTCTGCTGTGGCCGACTCTTATTATAAGTGACTTTATTTTTAGTTTCTCTATGCTTAAAGTATGGAAAAAGTGGGATAAATGAATTAGAGCAACTGGTAAATGTATTTGAAGGAAGCAACTACAACCATCTAAGTAGTTAATATATATATGTATATAGTCTAGTCAGTACCCAAATCGGATCTATTTTTATACTGTCCACTTCTCTAGGAACCCGTATATTTCAGAGCTTAACCAAATTAGGTATATAAATTCGCAGATTGCAGTTGATAAGATGAATAGATAATGTTTCTTTAGTGTTATACAATATTCCCTTCTCACCCCCTCATTAGGATTGCATATTAAAGAAGGAAATCATTCAACAAAAATTATACCATTTGCAGCAGCAAGCAACTATGTGTGTGTGTGTGTATGTATACGGCTCTATATATGTGAAAAGGAGTATAAAGTTTCTCGTAGTCGAATATACCCGACTAATGCATTCTTACATATTTTCTTTTTAAATTTTACAAGCAATTTTAATGTGGTTTCATTTGAGAGCCGCTCCCAAACAGCTTCAGACATGGCTTCAATACAATTAATGTCAAGGTCAAGGCCATTGTCTGGCCTTTTGTAATGGTATTTTATTATTCTTTT
This sequence comes from Zygothrica quintamaculata, assembly GCA_037044455.1. Taxonomy (NCBI): domain Eukaryota; kingdom Metazoa; phylum Arthropoda; class Insecta; order Diptera; family Drosophilidae; genus Zygothrica; species Zygothrica quintamaculata. The sequence goes on along the minus strand of JBAMBS010000910.1, from coordinate 84,399 downwards.
TTATTCTAGGAATTATCAAATTTCATTTGCTTTGCTAAAGAAAACGCGTCTGGCTAGTAAAGGTTCTCTTTGGAAATTTTTTAAAATAAAAATGAATGAAATTAACAGAAAAAATAGTGAAATTTAACGGAAATGTCAAAGTGGAAAATCAACCTATTTAAAGTGTATGAGAAAGAGTTTTTACTGCTTATATATAAACATATAAATTCGTAATCAGCATCTTTAGCCGATTGGATATAGCTGTATATGGGCTTTATTATACTCTTGAAGCTTGTTTTGATCATGGTAAAGCGCGAAAGATCTGCATTTGCCTAACTCCAATTTTAATACAATATGTTAAAGCGCATTAGCTTTTGTTGTGATGGAAAAATGATAGGAGAAGGAGGGGAAAGACTGTGTGGTATTATATCTGCCGTGGTGCATAATATGTTTGTGTTTTAAACCATTTTTTGATGAAATTTTGAAATACCGATAAAAATAAAAACAAATTATTTGCAATTGTCTGCAGCAAACCGTTTATGCGTCTGCGTCAAATAGCATTAAATTAATGAAGTGATATATAATCGTATACTGCTTTATGATTAGCTATATAAATATATAGCTTATTTTTAAATAAATATGAATAATACTAAAGAAAATATATAAAAGAATATGCAACAATTGTGATGAATTCAAAAATCGAACTTTAAGTTGAATGCAACAATTGCAGCTCAGATCTACCCGGTTATTGCCATGGTTATTGCCAAGTTCAATTACTTCATTTATGGAACTAAGAATTGTAGAACAATATGTTTCTAGTATGTGGTCAACATTGAGACTTTAATCTATATACTATGTATTAGCATATAGAAGCAATTACAAATAGCGGTAACAAAATACTGTGGGGCCTTTGCGGAACCAACTCAAAGTCAGAGGTGATAAAAATAATCAGAATTTATTTAGTATAAATTTCTGGTTATGTGTAAATATTTAAACAGAATTTTAAATATATAATAATAATTCATAATAAGTTTTATTTACACGAAGTATCCATAACAGTTGCTAAAGTGAGAGCCATTTCTAAACGTACAAAAACAAAATGAAACATGGAAAAAATGCAAAATTTAGTTTATGTTTGAATTTTTATAGTGATAATTCGTATTGAAGTTTATAAGTGGCTTACATGATTTAAAGTTGATCGTTGTGACCTAAGGTCAACTCAATAATATCAACTAAGGAAGCTAGTAAATATTTTGAAGGAAGTTCGTAATAAAAAAGTGCATGTAAATTTCACTATAGAAATTTTGACTGATGAATTTAATATGAGTAAAAGGAGTATTAAATAATTTTAACCGAAGTTTTGGATAAATTAAAGGGGTAAACGCATTTCAAATAAATTATATGATTGCTATTCCAAAGAGTATAAAATTACTTAGGCTTTATTATTTGACTATATGAGAAATGATACTTGAAATATAACTCTAAAGATGAATCCGTTTAAAAGTGTAAAACTTCTAAATAAATAATTAGAAAATTGAATTTGTTTCTAAAGTTCATTGGAAGAGCTAATCATATTATTTTTGTTGTGCAAATAATAGAATTGTTATATATAATTCAAAATGATTTTTGGCGTTTATTTTAGATGGATTGTTTTGTTATATTTATTTAAATTGAGTTAGTGTTTGGTATTAAAACTATATATTGATTGATTTGATATTTAAAGGTCAAGCGGCAACTTAAACGGAATTTTATTGTCAATAATATTGTAGGCAAATGTTTCATCAATACTTTTATTTAACATTGTTTAATTTTGATTGATTTTTAACTTGAATTTTTAATTGGTTTTATAATTTGATTTTCAATTATTTTAGAATTGATTATGACTATCCATAATTGCATTCTTTCATTTCATCACCACAAATCAATTGCCATAGCTATACTTACCCTCGATATAGTCAATTTGATTATTAAACGGATTTAATATATTTAATTGAATAGCCGATGGTTATGCCAATAATGGTAGTAATCGTCGTTGGTATGGCAACTGCGATGGTCGTCGTCATCTTTACTGTATGCGCAGTGCATCCATCAAATCGCTGCGACACCAACAGCAACACCAACAGCAAAAGCAACACCAAAACCATCAGCAGCAGCATTTAGTTGCAACTGGAGAATGTTGTGGCCGGATACAAAGATTGAGGCAACAACAGCAGCTCTATATGAATGTTACCAGCGATGGAGAGAGACGCAAATCACAATCAACACCCAGTTTACGTATAACAGATGGCACATTACGCAGGTGAGTTTAATATATAATATGTATATATATATCTATGTATAGCAGAGATCTGAATCATAATATATATATAAATTGTATATGTCGCAGGTCGAATGAAACCAAGAGTCTAGAGAGCAAGAAACGTGTAGTTAAAATGCTCTTTGTGCTGGTACTAGAGTTCTTTATATGCTGGACACCACTGTACGTGATAAATACGGTAACAATGTTAATTGGACCCGTGGTATATGAGTATGTGGATTACACGGCCGTAAGCATACTACAGCTATTGGCCTACTCTTCAAGTTGCTGTAATCCCATAACATATTGCTTCATGAATGCCAGCTTCCGGCGTGCTTTCGTTGATACCTTTAAGGGTTTGCGTATATGCAATGGAAGCAACGTATTTAAATGTTGTCGACGACGTTCCAATAATGATACAAATCTATCGGTAGCTGGAAATTCCATAGCATTGGCCAATTCGGTCATGTCCAGCCATACCATATTGGAGAGTCCAAGGCTATGAGCCAGGAGACGACATAAAATTAAGCAACTAAAAATGAAAAATCTAAGGCAAATGCATGCAGACAAAATAAGGATTAGGAACAGGGATAGGGATAATAATAAGGATATTGATAATGATATAGCTAAAGATAAGCATAAGGATTCAAATGAAATGGGGCAAAATATAATGGAAACAGAGTCGCTATAGATCTAATAAAAAAATGTAAAAAAAACTATGAATGTGATGAGCAAAAAACTGAAACTGTGGTTGTCAACGATTCTACTACAAGTAAGTTGTGTTTTCGGTATGGATATAAATATATAATACTATATTGGGTTTCTACAGCATCAACTACAAAATATATTTATATATATATATGTCAGCAGAAACATAAAAAAATAAATAATAATTATAATTATTATTATAATAATAATCTATTCCTTTGAACTGTTGCATTGAATTTTATTGTAATTCTAATTGTTAAATGTAAATTGTTAGACTTGTCCTGACCTTGTGCTGGACAGAATGTGTTTCAGTGTTTATATATATATATATATATAAATATATATATTTATATTTATAAAATGAAGATGTAATTAGCCCCTTTGCCTTTTTTGTAAAAAGAGCAAAGCGGAGCTATTGGAAATATGCAAAATCCAAAAGTATGTAACACATAGAAATAATCATCGGAGACCCCATAAAGTATATATATTCTGAATCAGGACGACAAGACGAGTTCATCTAGCCCTGTCCGTCTGTCTGTCCGTCCGTCCGTCCGTCCGTCCGTCCGTCCGTCCGTCAGTCCGTCCGTCCGTCCGTCCGTCCGTCTGTTCGTCCGTCCGTCCGTATGAACGCCTGTTTCTCGGAGACTATAAGAGCTAGAGCAACCAAACTTGAAATCTAGATTCGTTATGTTCGTACGCTGTACAAGTTTGTTTTTGATTTTTGAATTTCCCCCCCTGACCCCCGCAAATCGAAAAAAACGATTATTAAGCACAATTTTCAACCGAGCAAATTTATATTTGGCACACATCATATTTAGACCATTCTTGATCGATGTTGTAAATCTGGTGAAGATTGATCAAAAATCTCGGAAGTTATAGATCAGCAAAAGTGGCGTTTTGGGCCCCGGGGGGGTATAGTAGTGCGCGCAAAATAAGAGCTAGAGCAACGAAATTTGGAACGTATATTTGTTATGTTCGTACGCTATACGAGTTTGTTTTAGATTTTTCAATTTCCCCCCTGACCCCCGCAATTTGAAAAAAACGATTATTAAGCACAATTTTCAACCGATCAAATTTATTTGTGGCACACATCATAATTAGACAGCTCTTGATCGATGTTGTGAATTTTGGTAAGTTTGATCTAAAATCTCGGAAGTTATAGATCAGCAAAAGTGGCGTTTTGGGCCCCGGGGGGGGTTATGTAGTGCGCGCAAAATAAGAGCCAGAGCAACGAAATTTGGAACGTAGATTTGTTATGTTCGTACGCTATACGAGTTTGTTTTTGATTTTTCAATTTCCCCCCCTGACCCCCGCAAATCGAAAAAAACGATTATTAAGCACAATTTTCAACCGATCAAATTTATTTTTGGCACACATCATTATTGGACCATTTTTGATCGATGTTGTGAATCTGGGTAAGATTGATCAAAAATCTCGGAAGTTATAGATCAGCAAAAGTGGCGTTTTGGGCCCCGGGGGGGTATAGTAGTGCGCGCAAAATAAGAGCTAGAGCAACGAAATTTGGAACGTAGATTTGTTATGTTCGTACGCTATACGAGTTTGTTTTTGATTTTTCAATTTCCCCCCCTGACCCCCGCAAATCGAAAAAAACGATTATTAAGCACAATTTTCAACCGATCAAATTTATTTTTGGCACACATCATTATTGGACCATTTTTGATCGATGTTGTGAATCTGGGTAAGATTGATCAAAAATCTCGGAAGTTATAGATCAGCAAAAGTGGCGTTTTGGGCCCCGGGGGGTATAGTAGTGCGCGCAAAATAAGAGCTAGAGCAACGAAATTTGGAACGTAGATTTGTTATGTTCGTACGCTATACGAGTTTGTTTTTGATTTTTCAATTTCCCCCCCTGACCCCCGCAATTTGAAAAAAACGATTATTAAGCACAATTTTCAACCGATCAAATTTAGTTTTGGTACACATCATTATTGGACCATTCTTGATCGATGTTGTGAATTTTGGTAAGATTGATCTAATATCTCGGAAGTTATAGATCAGCAAAAGTGGCGTTTTGGGCCCCGGGGGGGTATAGTAGTGCGCGCAAAATAAGAGCTAGAGCAACGAAATTTGGAACGTAGATTTGTTATGTTCGTACGCTATACGAGTTTGTTTTTGATTTTTCAATTTCCCCCCCTGACCCCCGCAATTTGAAAAAAACGATTATTAAGCACAATTTTCAACCGATCAAATTTAGTTTTGGTACACATCATTATTGGACCATTCTTGATCGATGTTGTGAATTTTGGTAAGATTGATCTAATATCTCGGAAGTTATAGATCAGCAAAAGTGGCGTTTTGGGCCCCGGGGGGGTATAGTAGTGCGCGCAAAATAAGAGCTAGAGCAACGAAATTTGGAATGTATATTTGTTATGTTTGTACGCTATACGAGTTTGTTTTAGATTTTTCAATTTCCTTCCCTGACCCCCGCAATTTGAAAAAATCGATTTTCAGATACAATTTTTAACCGATCAAATTTCTTTTTCGCACACATATTAAGTTGACCATTCTTCATCTAAGTTGTGAATTTCGTTAGATTTGAACAATAAACACGGAAGTTATACAACATTAAGAACCACGCTATGGACCGTGGGGGCTAAAAGGTGCGCGCAATGGCCAAGTACGTGCAGAACTGTGTGTATGTATGAGTATGTGTGTGTATGGCTGTATATGTAGGCAAAGGGGCTCTCGTAGTCGGGTACACTCGACTACAGACTTCTTACTTGTTTTTTTTTACATTTTTAAATGTGCAAACAATCAAATATACTAACACAAAGAAAAGTATTTAAATAAAGTATTTATATATATTACAAAAAAAAAGTTAATTGCGAGGGCTGCTCGAAAAAAAGCAACAAAAAGTTCAATTCAATTTTTAACATACAATATATAAAAATGTAATTTTAACACCTCATGTAATTCTCTTTTTGTCCATTTAATAGACCAAAACTTAAAGTACTTTAATATGTTTATTTGTGTTTTATCAATAGCCAAGACAAAAATAAACTTCAAATATGCTTACCAAAATATTGATATTTAAATTATTTATAATATTTGCTTAATATTTTTAAATTCCAAAAATACCAAATATAAAAAAAATTATAAAAAAATATTTTATATATATGCATAAAATTATATGTATATATATAAAGGCGTATATAAAACCGTCCATAAACAAATTTCTCAACTACTTTTAGAAAATATATATATTTAAATAATTTCTTTTTTTCACTTACGGAATAATATATCAACTTCTTTTTATTTATAGTTTCAGTTGAATATTTTTGAATTACACGAACTTTAGTAGTAACCCTCGCAGATATATTTACACAACTGCAACTGTCGTACAAAAGCCAAAAAAAATTAAAAAAAATCAAAAATAAATAAAAAAATTATATTAAAAATTCTTAAATAGAAAACAAAAGAAGAAACAAAATGAATAGAAGTAGTTGAATTCGTGTACAATTCGTGTTAAATCAAATCAATTTTAAAACTTCCAAAGTAATTTATTAAAATCAGCATAAGTAATAATACACACACACACACTCACAATTACACACATACAATACATAATTATGAAATTATTTAAACAGATGATAAAATATTTTCACTTCAGTATTTCAACGAAAAATAAATGATGCAAATAATGCGATTCATATGTAAAATTGCTATAAATGTTTTATGTAAATAAAAGAAATCTACAAAAAAAAAAAATAGCGCAATTATTTAAAAATTATACATATTATTTAAAGCTTATACTGATCCAACTGATAGATTTCAATTATATTTATAATTTGAGACAGCTGTATTTTTTATTCATTTGATCACACGTGCTTGTCGCATTCAATGGCTGATATTGATTATAATATAATATAAATATTTGGTCAGGATTTAAGACAAAGCTGAGTTAGCAGATTTACAGGTTCAAATAATTTTCAAATAGAATTTATTTTATTTAAAAATTAATTAATAGCATTACAAACTACTTTAGTATGCCAAAGACAACAGCTTAATGTAAAGAAAATAGCCAAGAAAATTATCTACAAAGTGCATATTGTAGTAGCATAGTAGACTTTTAATGCAAATTACACTTAATGCATTAAAAAGCAAACTCAAGTTAAACGCCAAATTGTATAAATTTTCTAAAATTTAAAAAGATTTTAAGTAAAACAAAGGGGCTAAAAAATACTATTAACTATCAAGTGCAAGTAGTTCAATGTATAAGATGCAGTGCATACTTTTAGGCTGAGCGAACTAAAACGTTTTGCGCTGCAGGCGATTAAGAAGTAGCAGAAGGCACAAGCAGTGGATTCAGCTACTTATGCTATATTTGGCCGAAATTGGTAACCATTTGTAGCAAATGAGCAAGACATTGATTCAGTTGCAATTTCTGGCTCATAGACTCTTAACTGGTAGCTGATAGCTGGTAACTGGTAACTAACTGGGAAATGGTCGCTGGTAGCTGATGTTTTTGGCTGTAGTCCAAGAGACGATGGCTGTTCCTTCTAGCCTGGTCGTGTGCTGCTGAACGGATAGCCATTAAGCTGTCAGGCGCATTTACAGCTCCCTAGCTATAAACACGCACACTTTGAAGTTGGACAAAGGCAACTCAAGCCCCATAAATAACAGCTATGTGAACAAGAAAGTTTATATATTTGTATATGTATGTATATATAGGATATAGTCTGAGTATGAAATTTTATATAAGTATAGAATGTATGTGAGTGAGCATAAGTAACTGCATAGCCTTTGGCATATATAGAATGTTGTGGTCAAAAGAAATCAATTACCGGCTGACCACAACAAATGTGCTGCATAAAATTTTATGCCATAAGGGCGTATATAGTTTATTAGGGGCGTGTCATATTGATTAATGTGCAGCTCTACAGCCCAAGAGCAATCTGTTCATGCAACAAAAGAAGTTGTTGCTTATACAGCTACTGTCTACTGTCTGTCTTACCAAAATAGACAAAACAAAGGATGTCACAATATGTCAATATAATTGAAATATTGATAAACTTAACATAGGGAAAATTGGTAAATTAGCCAACTCTTTAACCAATCGGCACAATTTAATTAATGTCAAAGTTAACTGAACGCATACAATAAAAATAAAACAATGTCTTACGCTCATCCATTAGGGTAACTGCTGCATACATATATATTATTAATAGTTACTTATATGTATGTATGAGCTAAATAGTGCTTAGCTAGAGTAGAATATAACAAGTAATTGTATAGTTTTGCCTCGATTTGTCACAATTGCCATAGGCTTGTTAGGGGCATCATTGTGCTATTACCAGCATGCACAGAGTATGGTTTATTATATGACGTCAGCTGGCCAAGTGTCCTTAGCCATTGATGTTGTTGGCCGGGTCTACGTGACAATTACCACAATTATTACACGTAATGAATACAACTAAAGCATGCAAACAAACAAAGGTAGAGACAGAAAAGAAGACAGCGAGGCAACAAGGCAGTAGGAGACGGAGGAAACGGAGGAGGAGAACACACAGGCTGTAGCTCTGTAGCTTTGGGTCGAACACGTCAGCAATAGCTGACAAGGGAACCATCTAGTGTCTGCTTTGTGTTGTGATAGCACCACCAGCACCAGCACCAGCAGCACCAGTAGCACCAGCACCCAGCTGCACGCTCATGAAACCTTCTTGGAATTGTAATCAGATCACGGCCAGCTATCATAGTCCACCAATGACAAACATACGCAAACGTGTATAACCGCACGCACGTAGCTAGCTATATATATATATATATATATAACGATCACAGTTGAAATAATAAATTTCCACCTGAACCTTAATGACAAACCCAAAATCCTTTCCATTAGTATACTTCCATATAATTCAAATTCAAATGTAAACTCAAAATTATACAACAAAATGCCAAATGTTGCCAGAGTAGTAGTAGTAGTAGTAGTAGTAATGACTTGTACCTTTTGGGGTCCTGCTGTATCCTTTTGGCTAACTGCAACTACTACTTGTTTATTTATGAGGCATTCATTCTTTTGTGGCTACCTCCACAGTTCACTTCACTTCCTTTTAGCAATTCTTTTACCACATTTACCCGGCAATTGCTACACTTTGTAGCATCCTGGTAACTTCCGTTATATAACAGTACTTGTCATTGAATATTAATTACGTTAAGTGTAACCAACAATTCTCTGTGCCTCACTAACTATATTATAAACTTTCATAACAATGAAATTATATAATGAATACAATTGATGCAAGAAATTAACCATATATATATATATATATATATATATATTTATATTTATTAATAAATATTAATAATAATAATCCTTCTTACGTTGAACAGAAAGTTATGAAAGACTATGCTGCATACAAGCCTTTAAACTTATTAAAATATATATATATATATATATATAAAAGCATTAAGCCAAGATTTTAAGCGGCCGGACAAAGTTATGTAACCAGACAAAGCTGTCAGCCGGCATTGTTATAGGGGCTGGTAGGCTCTTAACGCTGAGCAGAGCACATGTCAGAAATGATTTCGAAATTTTTATCAAAGCCCATACGAAATGAATTCGATATATATACATATATATATAAATATATACACGTACTTATTTAAAAACTTTCAAGTTGCAATTGAGTGGAGACTCACAACAACAACAACAGCAACATCAGAAACAACAACAGCAGCAACAGTCAACACAATTTCAGTCACTTAAATATCTTGAAGGCATTTAGCGGTTCAACTGGCAGCCTAACGGTGTCTGCGCTTATTGCCATCAAGTATACGCACATAAGTCCCAAAACTTACATGCGACTCGTCGACGACCTTGACCAGTTTTTTTTTATTTTTTTTGTGGTTTTTTTTTTGATAATATTTTTTTTTTCAAGACTTTTGTCTGCGATGGCAACTGGCGAACGAAGTGAATGAAGGCGGATTTGCGCAACTGACGCGCCCTTTTTAACTCAATTATACAATTGTCGCTTGTCGCGGTTTAGTGTACTTTCGATGGCTTCCATTTCGGCAACGACTTCACTTAAAACGGGTTATTCGCACTGTATATTAATTATGCTGTTTATCTGTCGCAATTTCGAAACTCAGTTAAGTTTCAGCTATTTGGGAGAAGTTTCGCGATTCATTTCATTTTAGTTGACCTTCGTACGCAGCGAAATTTTTTGTTAAATCATTCAATTTATTTATAAAAAGTGCAAAAAAAAAAAAATATATATATATATTAAAAATACTTTATTTTAATTTCATATCATATATTTTATCATATATGGTCCCTCACAGCTTAAATTTTATTATAACTGCAATTAGTATTTACAACAGGTGAAAGTTTTTAGGCCTATCAAAAATAAAACGTGAACATAATCCCAAAATATATATCAAGCCCTTCTGCTACATAATAAAATTATTTAATCTCTGATTTTAAATGTTATATAATCACTTGAATATATCTGTAAATGCTATGACTATACGTTTCAGCTGTATACGCCCTCTACCGGGTATTCTATACAAACTTAAAACTGTTTTAGCCGAGAACAGAATCTCCAACCTGTTCATAAAACCAACAAAACACAAACTCGTACACATTCACATACTTTATACACATACATAATACACATGAATATTGTGTGTATGTGTGTTTATACACACAATATTCACACACATATACTGGACGGCGAATCTGCGAGTGAGAAAAAATAAATGCAAAAAAAATGTGAGAATATTTAATTAAAATTAACAAATTTTATTATAAAGTTATTAAAGGTTAATAAATTAAATAAAAATTAATCAATATATAAATAATAAAAGTTTTACATATTATAATACTATGTAAGCTATTTTTACTACTAATTATTTAGTTTTTATTTATAATTTATTTTTAGTTTAATATTAATTTTTCTTTTATTTTCATAGCTTATTTTTAGCCCCTTTGCCTTTTTGTAAAAAAGAAGCAAAGCGGAGCTATTGGAAATGTGCAAAATCCAAAAGTATGTAACACTTAGAAATAATCATCGGAGACCCCATAAAGTATATATATTCTGAATCAGGACGACAAGACGACTTCATCTAGCCCTGTCCGTCTGTCTGTCTGTCCGTCTGACCGTCTGTCCGTCTGTATGAACGCCTGTTTCTCAGAGACTATAAGAGCTAGAGCAACCAAACTTGAAATCTAGATTCGTTATGTTCGTAGGTTATACGAGTTTGTTCTAGATTTTCGAATTTCCTCCCCTGACCCCCGCAATTTGAAAAAATCGATTTTCAGATACAATTTTTAACCGATCAAATTTCTTTTACGCACACATATTAAGTAGACTATTTTTCATCTACTTTGTGAATTTCGTTAAAATTGAACAATAAACACGGAAGTTATACAACATTAAGTACCGCGCTATAGAACGTGGTGGGCTAAAAGGTGCGCGCAGTGGCAAAGTACGTGCAGAACTGTGTGTATGTATGAGTATGTATGTGTATGGCTGTATATGTAGGCAAAGGGGCTCTCGTAGTCGGGTACACTCGACTACAGATTTCTTACTTGTTTTGTATTAGCTTATTTATATAAATGCTTTTAAGGCTAATTCAAGTGGGAAAGTAATTTTTGATATCAAGTGTAGATCACTTTGATGTTGAGTTAATGAGGTTGCAAGCAACTTTTAAACGCGCTACAAAAGAGGCACAGACAGAAAGCATATACAGGGGGGAACCACAAACATGTTCAACTGAATGTGTGGAACAGTTGAAGCTGTGTTTTTTTAAGGATTTTATAACCTCAGGCGGTGACCAGTAAGAAATCCCTTTACAAAAGTTTCAGGGCTTGCAAGGCAGCCAGATGATGATGTAGTGGTAACCTGTACAGATGATTGCCCGGCGGATATATCTCAGACATAAAATAACATTTTAAATAAATATTAATTTATACAAGCTAAAAAGTGATATAAATAAAAAAATATATACATGTATATATCTATATATACTTACTTAACATAACTAGAAGTGCATTTAAAATACTTTAAAATTTAATAAAAAAACAAAGTACAAAATGCACAATGAATGAACGCCCACAGCCATACGCTGCGTATGAGTAATTAATAGAAAACCAAGCATATTATGTGGCAAACGAATGAATACAACTTTTGATTCATTGTGGACAATAAAATAGTCATAGTGAGTGCACAGTAAGTAAATAAATTCAAAAACCAAATAACAAAACTAATTATGCAAAAACAAATTAATATTAAACTATAACAAAAGTAATAAATACAAATTGCATTTATAATCAGCTTAGATAACAAATTCTTACTATATAATATAAACAAATGCTGCTAATTACTTACATAACAAAGACTAAATAGTATAGCAATAAATATATATATATTTATATATGAATGTGTATGAATTGCCTAATTATATAATAAAATAAATGCATAGAGAATTGAATGAATGAATATATTTCACTTTTCAATACTAAAACTACTACTATAAGTAAGTGTAATAAAATCATTTATACAACTGCTGCATATACTATAAACTGAGGTCAGAGTTTGCGCTTAGTGAGTCACTAATGATGATTATAATTATTGTAAACAACATGATTATGTTGTAACACACGATAACAACATGATATGTGCTGTTGCCAACAAAGGGCTGATACAAGTCATATAAGTAATTGTTGTTGTTGTTGTTGCTGTTGCTGGCAAATTGGTTCTCAGGTAATTAAAATGGAAATATTATTTGCAGACATTGCAGTAAGCGAAGTCAATGCTTTTGGCCGCTGCAATAAATAGAAGAAAAGTAAAAAAAAAATATAAAATAAAATAATAATAATAATAAAGCTAAAACTAATAAATAATTAGCATAATGTTTTAAGCCACAACAAAAAAATAAGCAAAATAAATTAATTACAAAACAACAATTTAATTTGTGTATTTCAGGAACACAAAAATAAAGAAAGAATTAAGAATTGAGAAATAATAATATCAATATCATGGATGGATACAGTAGAATTCAAAGATTGATCGCGCTCATTTGCATGGTGATATTTTTGATACCAAATAGGTCAATGGACATGAAAACAAGAGTAACCTTGAATAACAAATATCGAAAACTATAATAAAAAATAAAAATAACAAAAACAAAAACAAATAAAACCAAAATCCAAATCCAAATCAAAATCAAAACATAAACACTTGGGATACACGATAGCCTCAACCTCTTTTGATATCAACAACATGGAATTTTTATATAGACTTTGTGGGAAGGGTGAGTAGCTGCTGGGGGGAGGGGTAAGGGTATAGATATACCACGCGGTATCTGTTTTGCTCTTTGAGAATTTTTTACAACTTAAAACAAAAAAAGAAAAAAATTTCAATGAAGCACGCACAAAACTGAATCGAGATACTGGACGAGGAGGAGCAGAAGGAAGAGGTTGACGGTTGACGATTGGCGGTAGGCAGCAGCAGCAGCAGAGTTCTTTGGACTCAGATACGTTCCATTCAAAGAAGATGGCAAAAAACCCAAAGATATTTCAGTCAGTATCTTACAAACGTTAAACGTTAATGCTTAATACTGGCTTGACCAAGGAGTGGCAAGAGGGTTCACTCTATGTGTGTGTGTATTTTTGATTATATATATATAAATACATTTATATATATATATATATATATATGTATATAGAGAGAAGGTTCATGTGAACTGCGTCAAGGGGGCAATCCGGAAATCTACTCCGTTCATTTGCCATTCACAGGTGTCTAGCTGAAGCTTGTTTTTCTTTTAAAAACTATTTTGATTATATTTTTATATTTTATATATGAACAGGAATATATATATATATATATATATATATAGAATAGAATTTAATTTATCTTGTCAGAATTTGCATTGTTTTATTGCGTTCATTTAAATGCAGATATTTATTTTAATTTTTTTGCTATTTTTTTTCTTACCAACAACTAATGCCAATTTAAGCAAATAAAACGCGTTTAAGCTTTAAATACTTTAATATATAAAATTACAGCATTTAATTATTTAAATTTTATGCTCAAGGAAGTATAGCACTTAAGAACTGCCACCCCAAATAAAATTCTACTACTACTATTGATACTACTATTCGTACTACTAGTACTACTACTACTACTACTACTACTACTACTACTACTACAGCTACTACAGCTACTGCTCGTAGAATAGCAAACAATTTGCGAGGTGGTTGAACCCCTACTCTATAGATCAGATATGAGTCCATAATATATAGAAGTGTCTTTAGTATATTATATACTACAGCCTGCAGCTTGATACTAGCCTGGCCGTTATGGCGCAGTAGCAACAAGAATGCTAAACGAAACCGCTTGAGAGTTGGCTCGTGGACGTGTTGCCAACTTGTGGAGCTGTGGCTAGGGGTAAGGGGTTTAAGGTTGGGAACTGTGCTGCTAGCTGTTAGCTGGTGGCTGGTGGCTGGTGACTGGTGACTGGTGACTGTTAACTGGTGGTGGCTATTGCTGGCTCTGATGATAGCTGGAGCTATAGCTGCTATTTCACTACTGGTGCTACTTGGTGCTGGCTCTGGCTCTGGCGTTGGCGCTGGCACTGGTGTTGGTGTTGGTGCTAATGTTGGGGGCTAGGAGATGTCAGCGTACGCGCTCAAGGTTGTATCTCTGTTAAGACAGGCAATGGCGCATCGATTGACATTATATAATCGCCATCAGGTTGAGCTCATTTAGACATTATAATGAATGCCATGGTAAATACGTACATCACATGGGCATGCCGTCTGCAAAGTTCATTGCTACCATAAGCTTGGCGCGAAATAATATAAAATTTAAAAAAAATAACAAAAAAAAAAAAAGAATAAATATAAACACGTTGTATCCGTATCTATTAGATACTAGTAGTATTTAGTATCTACTATACTAAGCATAAACACATTGAGCACATTGAATAAAAAAGCGTAGTAAACAAGCTCAGCTGTGTGACGTATCTTAGCCTGTATAGGGCTTATGGCCAATAACCGATGGCTTGTGGTTTTGGTGGTTGGTAACTGATAGCTGATAGCTGTTGGCTAGCTGTGGTTAGTGGCTGCTCACTTGTTGGTTGCTTGGGTGATTGGTTGGCTGGTGGGTCCCCCTGATATGAGTCAACTACAGCCAGACAGACACACAGACAGACGGACAGACAGAGAGACAGACAGACCGGCCGGCCAAAAGTGTTGTCCAGCAACAGGTTGATTGGCGCCCCAGCTAAAGCATCAGTTATGGCCAAAGTAGACAAAGTCTCATACTCATTCTCATTCACAGCTTTTAGCCATATTATATATATTTATTGGCGGTCTAAGGCCCTTTGCTGCTGCTGCTGCTGCTGCTGCTGCTGCTGTTGATGATCATTTGTCTATATTATCGTTTAATTAAATATCAGAAACAGATACTAAATTATAGATAAATAAAACGTAAACAGAAAACGAAATGTCGCAGTTTTTTTTTTTTATTTTTTTTTTATGTTTTCAGTTTCAGTCGGGCCCTTTATATTCTATATACTGATAGTCTGTTAATGATAATGATGTTCATAATGATTATGTTGGCAGTTTAATGAACTCGAGATAGAAAGACAACAAAACGCACATTCTTCGCATATTTACGAGCTTTGATTTTATTTTAGTTTATTATTGTAGTATCTAGACGACTTTGCCTGTCCCCTGCTTATTTTTTAAACCTCTCAGTTACTCCAATTACGTAATGCCAAGCAGAAAATTATTTATTATTTTTTTTTTTTTTAATATTTTCCCAACGGGTTCAATGAATTCTCAACATTTTCACACGTTAAAAATGCCCAAAAAGCCTTTTGGTTTCCCACAAAAATTTTGTTTTTCTTTTTTTAATACCCTATAAAGAAATGAAATGCACCAAGTTTGCAGTATATATTTTTATGACATGCCAATAACAGCAACTTCTGGTCACATTTATAAACCAATACAAACACAACTCAAAGCTAAGTTGATTTTTCTACAATTTTGCAACCTTTCGAGAAATTTTCTAATATAATTTACAGCTATTAGAAATTAATTAATTATTTAAATAAATATTATTATTAACAACAGGGTAATTGTTAGTCATGCCTAATGTTTACTTAATTATTAATAAATTTCTCAAAAAATTTAACAATGTAAAAATACTTAATGCAACAAAGCAAAATATAAAACATTTTTGCTGATCTTTGCACTTTGCACTTCTTTCACGTTCAGTATGAATGACGCCTTTAATTTGCATTTGATATTTATTTAAACAAGAATTGAACGTAAAATGTGGATCGTGTTTCTATATAGTATACTACGTTCTTTTTACAGATAAATACTTCTATATATACATATATATATATATATATATATAAATGAATACATATGCATATATATGCATTTCATTGAACTTAATAAACATTTTCATTAAACAAAAAATATTCTCATGATTTTTCTGACAAAATATTCCATTTAAAATTTAGAAATAATTTTTGAGCAAATTTAAATATATTTGTAAAATAAAATAAATACAAATTTTTAACAAATACTTTACTTTCATTGATAGCATATAATTACGTGATATTGTTGCTGATGACTATATAAATATATATAGGTGTATATATCTGTATATAGTATAGTGAGAAATTTGTATAGAATTTCTGCCGTGTAGCGCATCTAAAAGACTCTCATAACAGCACGAAACTTTGCTGTTCCATCGATATATATATATACAGCTATACCTATACATATATATATATATAAATATAAATAAATATATATATATTTATATATATATACAATAGCTGGGATTTCTTTTGCTTTTGCTTTGTCACGACAACAATATGTCAGTTCAAGTTCGACTTAATGAGATTTCAAGGCCAAAAGGATGATGAGAGATACAGATACAAGAAAGAGAGTGTGAGCGAAAGAGAGATATTAAGGGAAAAAGAAAGAGTTGGCTATATATATATATAGAAATTGATAAACAGTGGAATGATATATTATTGTTTTTGTCGCTAAATTCATAATATTCTCTATTTAAGCAGAACAGCAGCAGCAAACTTGGCCAATGTTAAGGCTGTGCGGCTGAAACGGTGGCTCAATCCATGGCTCGTCTTACGCTTACTGCTGGACACATTTTTTTTTAACTGTTGCTGTTGTTTTGACCAACTCGATTATGCTTTGTCATCTGCCTATATATGTATGTGTTTTCTTTTCTTTGATTTTGCTTCTTACTTTTGTCTTTGATCATTTTAAGTTTTATTTTTTCCAGGAATTCATAATGCTGTTTTCAAGTTCAAGAGCATCTATTAAATATACAATAAACACAACAATAATACACACACACACACATACACACCTGTCACTACTATTTAGCATATTTATAATATATTTTATTTCCATAAGATTGGAAAATTTTTTTCATTCTCGTGCGTAGAACTTTCGGGAAACAACAGACAAATAACTCAAAGACAAATATTGTTTACAGCTTAACAAAATGTAAAGAAATATGCACTGAAAGGAGAGAAATAAAACACGCAAAATATACCCTATAATTATAATAAACTTAAGCCACCGCAAGCAATGGGCAAAAGTACCTTTAGCTTCGTATTAACCTGGCTGAGAATCGCAGTCTTTACCTCACAACAAGCGTATTAAACTATATCGTTTACCCACAACAGATATCCACTTGATTTTGTGATGATAATGAAAATATATTTCTAAATGATATTTACTTAAAAATACTTCAATATTTATATATATATATATTTATATTTGGTAACAACTTAACTGAAAGGAATCATATAAATAAATATTCTAAAAATAAATAAATATAAATATAAAATAATATAAAAACAATAAATAATATTTAAATAATAATTAATATATAAATATATATAAAATAAATAATATAAAAAGAATAGTTACTAAAAAGATTATAATTAATATAATAATAATAATAAATGTAACAATAATAATTAATATAAATATTATAATTAATATAAAAATAATAATTAATAAAAAACAATCCTAAATATATAAAAAAAATATTATATATAAAAATAATAAAATTTATAATAATATTATTAAAAACTATTCAGTTACAAATTAAATTGGCTCAAATTTTATGAGTCGCAATGTTTATAAATTATTTTAATTAAATGTTTACTTTCAATATATTTTATCTTTTGTTCAGTTAATTAATCAATAGATTTATTAATTAATATAAGCTATTATGATATGAACTATTAAAAGCCACAAAAGAAATATTATAATTTGCTTTCGCTTTCAGTATTCAATTTCAGTAAATTTTATCCCATTTTTTTCTTCAACATTACCCACAAATTATAAACCCAAAATATAAAAAAAAAATTAAAAATAAATTAAATAAGTATTCAACAGCCACCCACAAAATAATTACAATAATAATATAGATACATTATTATTAATAGCATATTTAATAATAAAATAATATAGATATATATATATATGTATGTATATTTATAAATCCTTTCATAAGCTGTACCCCAACTTCCTCTACCTTTAAATTGCTCAGCAATTTGAATATTTTGATATTATTTTGGTATTTCTGAGTTTGTCGTTAGCAAATTAGTTATTTATTGCAAATGTACCTATTTATATACAAACACTTATATATAAATTTATATGTATATGCATATATATATATATGTATATATGTATATAAACGTGTATAGTATTTTACAAATGATGCTTTGTGCGATTGCTCAAGGTCGGGCAATAAAAAGTTTTTTTTTCTTTTTTGCAAAAACAATTCTAAATATTGCATCACGAAGAACACACAAAAAGCTAAATCTATATACAAAACTTAAAACTAAAACCGACACACAAATACACTAACTCTAAAATTTAGAATATATACACAAAGTTTTAATTGATCAAAGTAAAGCTTAAATATTGCAAAAATCAAAAAGTAAGTCTTAAATTAAACTATTGAAATTACTTAAAAAAAATAAAAATAATTTAGATATTTTTTTAGTATTTTAATATTTGCTGTATTAAAAGTATTTGAGTTCAGAATTTAGAAAAAAAAAATATAAAAATAAATTATTTAAATTGAAAACAATAAAAATAATATAAAATTAATAATTGTATCTAAAGCTGTCTTCTAAAGCATATAAGCAACAATTTCAACAATAATTAACTAAATTGATTTTTATATATCATATATATTTATATATATATGGCGATGTGTCTAATCTGAACACTTAGTTAATATGCTTATTTTGTTAGTGTATACGAGTACAAAAGATAATCAGCAATGGAATAATGAAAGAACTGCGTCATACGGCCGCAGTTAGCGGGGTTGTTCGGAGGCGATGGAGTAGCTTATGATTGTGACCGAAGCTTAAGCGTAGCTACGGGCTTTAACCAGGGGAGAGGATGGGTGGTAGAGGGTATGCTTAGAACAGTATATGGTCATAGCAATCATACAAACAAGCGGGAACTGACACTTGTGCATTCATTTAAATTCACTCACGACAACTAACTGAATTTTGTGCTGAAATCACCTTACTTATAGTATAATAAATAAGCATAACATGTGCACAACCAAAATGTGTATAAATGTGTATGTGTGTATAATTAGCCACATATATAAATATATATATATATACATAGTATCTGCTGGTTATGTTAATGGCAAAATTTTTCATATTTTTTTTTTGGCTTTTGAATCGCTTTATAATTAATGGGCAATACATTTTTTTATTTCTACTCTTTTTTTTTTTTTTTGTTATCTATAAGTGCAGCTGATGTTGTTGCTACGTATGTTGTTGCCATTGGTATTGTTGCTGTCGTTGTTGTTGTTACTCTTACTGATGCTTTAAGCTGCCTTTCCTCCATTGAGATCAGCAAACCAGTTAGTTATTACCCATCACAGGGGCCGTCTGGAGGCTCAGTGACTTTGCCTCTGAAACTGAAACTGAATCTGATTCTGATTCTGATTCTGAATGTGAATCTAAATCTTTTGCTGTATCTGTATGTCTTTATGGCCAGGTCTGTTATTGTTGCTCCCTGTCACTGCATCAATGTTTATTTGGTTATTACCTTTGTGCCTCTGCCGCAGGCACACTGTTCACATATTTCTGCACTGACTCATGTCCGGCATCCTTGACGCAGGTCCCACAACTCGCACAAGACGCAAAGGCGCAGGGAGATTCTGTGGCAGAGGCAAAGAAATATTCGTGACTGTACAAGTAGAAACTATTGGCTGCTTATTATTGGTTGTGGTTTGGGTTGTGAGTTCATTCTTGGGTTGGGTTTTGCCTAGCAGTCATTAGCCTTTTAGGCAGCGCTGCAGTTCCTGGAAAGATCTATCTCTCTATACATTGCTCGCTCTCTTTCTCTCTTATATTGAATTATATGCACAATGTTAATGCTTTGCTGCTGCTGCTGTTGCTTCTGCTGCTGCTGCTGCTGCTGCTGCTGCTTTTTGGTTTAGGTCTGAGTCTGGGTCTGGGTCTGTAGATCTGTGTCTGGGCCAATGACCGAATCCAAGGCCGTGCACAGTGCACTGTGTTTTTCCTGTTCTTATTTTACACGTGCAGTCCGCGTGCGTATGTGATCCTTAAGTGACCAACCTATATAGCAGTATATATATATATACTATACCACACACACAGGCACACAGACACATATGCATACACACACACACACACACACAAACACACATTTCATACACTCCACTAGCCACATTCGATTAGTTTGTTGTCCTGTCCTGGGGGCGGGTACATTGACCCTACGTGCATTGTCTCAAGTGCTTTGTTTTCATTTTTTTTTTGTTTTTCATTCGATGCTGCATCGCCTGTTGCCTGTTGCCAGTTGCCAGTTGCCAGTTGCCAGTTGCCAGTTCTGCAGTTGCCTGCAACTTGATGCATCCTAGTTATTAGTGTGGGCATGCAGCAACAATGCCAGTTCAATGACTTATACGCTTTTGTAGGTACTAGTATGTGCGTGTGGTGTGTGTGCGTGTGTGTGTGCGTACTATAGTTCAGTTTGTGGGGCTGTACAAATATGTTATTGGTGTTGCTGTTGATGTTACTGTTGCTAGGCCAGATTGAACACGTCATTATCCCGCCGCTGCATCCTCATCATTATTTACCTTTTCTGCCCAAAGTTGCTCATGTTGTTTACACTTTTTTGGCGCGTGTTTTGCCCATAGCCTTGATCTTCCAGCTTCACATTTGGCATTTGCCGTTTTTTGTTTTGTGTTTTTTTTTTTTGGTTTTTGAATTTTTGTTTTTTGATATTATTTTTTTGTTGCTGCTGAGCCGGCAACAATTTATAAATCGTCTGGCGAATTTCTAATTTTATGTGCCCGGGACTCAGACTGGATCTGGTACTGAAGCTGAGACTGAGACTGAGACTGAGACTGAGACTGCGACTGCGACTGCGACTGAGACTGAATTTGTAGCTGACACTGAGACAGAGACTGAGACTGGGACTGGGACTGGGACTGGGATTTGGCCTCTCGCACAGGTTTGTTAGCTGCAATGGCATTGGCATGTTGCCAGTTTTAGTCGAACAAAACGGACAAAAGCTTCCAAAGCATTATATTATTTTATATGATATATACATATATACATATATATATATATATATATATGTATATAGATGTATATATTTGTATATGATATTATTATTTGTATTATAATTATTATTATATTTATTCAATGCAATCCAAGTTCAGTGATGCTGTTCACTGATTGCTGTTTGTTGCCTTTTGTTTGTTGTTTGTATGTTAGCTGATTACAAAGATTGAATTGAATTTAAGTAGATGCAAATTAGTTCATTGGCCGCAGATACCAAGAAAACCAGTAGGAATGTTCTAGTCGAGTATGCACGACCTGAAGCTACCCTAAGTCAGCTGTCAATTAAGCTCAAGCTCTCATTGATAGATAGTAAAAAAAAAAAATGTATAATAAATTATATACAATAAACAAATTTATTGTAAACAAAATCAAAGTCAAGCGGAAAACCTTAAAAAAATTATTTAAAAAAAAACAAAAAATTTAAAATTAATTTTAAAAAAATTTTCATTGAATTCAAAGAAAAATTTGTTAAACGATTATAGAAAAAAATACTATATAAAAAAAAATAAACCAAAACGAGTCTCTTTTTGAACTTAATATCAAATTTAACGCTCAGCTATGTTAATCGTTATAAGTCAGGCGACTTGAGTGCTTGGCACAGGTTGTTATGCCTATGACGTACCAAAGCGTATGCGTATATTAAAATAAATTGATTTTCAAAAAATATAAAAAACAATAATTTATATAATTTATTATTAACTTAAGTCAATGACAGACAATATATATATATATATTATATATATATTCAATTTCTTGGCCAACAACAGTTAATGTCTGCTTCTAGTTCCGTTTTTTCCGTTTTTGTGTCTGCATCTTGCGGCTGTTTGTGGCCACGTCAGAGCTGAGGGTCATACCTTGTCCTTAAGCCCAAAACGAAACGGCTTGGTAAACAACCAAATAAACAACATAAATTGATAAACGATATACCAAAAAAAAACAACACAAAAAACAAAACGAAATCAAAATCGAAATCGAAAGGCAAAGAAACTTCTGCAGAATTGATTACAAATGCATTTCAATTTGCATTTAAGATCAGAAATCAAAGACAAAACATCAACTTTTATATATTTTATATATATGTGTATATATTTATTAGCTATTTTTCTGCTTCTTCTCGCTTATTATATAATAGTTTGTTTATAACAATTTTGAACTTGAATGCTTTTGCCTTGCTCTTTTCCTATAGAAAAGAAATCTTTTTGATTCTAAACTCCCCCTACAAAAAGATCAGTAGAAAAATATACAAAAAAAAATAAATAAAGCAAAAATTAAATATAATAAATTTTTACAATTTAATTAACAAAAATGTTAATTTTGAAAACTAACTGCAGATCTGCTTAGATCACATAATGAAGGCTGAACAGAAAATTGACCCAAAATGCAAATTTTCATATTAAATTTTTAATATATTTTTTTCAAGTTATTTTTTTTATTTCTTTTGTCGTTTCATTTGAACCGGTTGAAGTTGCAAGTGATCTTCAGATTTTATATATATATATAAATATATATAGAAATCTTTAAAGCATCGAAAATGAATTTTTGTCCATTGCAACTGCTTCCGCTTTTAATTTAAATTTACATACGACTATAAAGAGGCTTAAAGCAACTTCAAGTTGCAAACTTGCAACGCATTTCAGTTCCGTTCAGTTAAGCGCAACAATAGGCAGATCGCTGGCTACGTTGAGCCTGAGATTAGCTGAGGTGAGCTGAATGCTGATTATCTATTGTTATAGTATATATATCTATATATATATGTATATATGTAGTAATTGTTTGGCATTGCGCTTATCAGTTAGCTGATAAGACATAGCCAGTACACCTGCTCGTGCCCAGGCCACGCCAAGCCACGCCAGGCCACAGTCACAGCCAGAGTCAAAGCCACAGTCAGAGTCAGAGTCAGAGAGCAACAATTGCTCAGATTATGCTCAGACTCCACAGAAGAAAAAAAAATGCCGACTGATAAATTGAGTGTTAAGCTTTACTCTTGGATCTCTCTTGAGTTTGATGTGTGTAGAAAAAACATAAACAGAGAGCAGACGACATTGGTGTTGCACTCAAAACAGAGTTATCAGTTTGAGTATTTGTTTGAGCTCGAACATGTTCAATGGGGTTTGATGGCAGTCGCAACATGTTGGCAGTGCGACAAAATTGAGTGAGAAGCAAAAAAAAGTAATAACTGCGCTGCGTTGGACTGCGCTGTTCATTGGAAACTTGTTGAATTGGCGCTGATTACTTTATGGTTTAGTTTACGGTAGGCGGGGTTGGGTGGTAGCTGAGACAAATCGTTGACGCTTACGGCGGCGGCGGCGGCGGTTGCGGCGGTGGCGGCAGCAACGTCAACTTCTACTGACTGATATGAGCGCATCAAATTATGTTTGAGATCGATATTAAGACTGTGACGGAGATTGAGACGAAAACGAGGATTGATATGAGCGTATGATCATTGACGCTGGCAGAGACAGTAACAGTAGCAGTAGCAATAGCAGTAGCAGTAGCAGTAGCAGTAGCAAACGTAGTAGCAGCAGCGGCAGCAGCGATACTAAAGACGATAGTAGCAGTGGCCAGAGTGGCAGCAGCAGCGCCCAAGCTCACAACAGTTCCCAAGCTTTTAACTATCAGATTCTGGCCCAGAGCGGACCATAGTCAGAGTCAGAGTCAGAGCCAAAGCTGCGGCGCGCTGCCCGCTGCCAGTGCGAGCAGCTTAAAGACGTTGCAGACAGCGTCGCAGACAGCAGCGTCGGAATCGGTCGTCATCGTCGTTGCTGTCGTTGCTGTCGTTGCCGTCGTTGCCGTCGTTGCCGTCGTTGCCGTCGTTACCGTCGTCGTCGGCTCTGGCTTTGGCTGTCGCTGTTGCTGTTGCTGTTACTGTGGCTGTGTCTCTGGCTGTAGCTTTGGCTGTGGCTCTGGGAGTGTGCGCGCGCTTGAAGCGGCCGAGCCGCGATTGCCGTCGATCACTCGTTCGCGTTCGGCGCTGCTCAGCGAAGCGGCGGCCGGGTTGTTATAAAAGTGGCAAGGACATACGCTCGAGCCATTAGTCGAAAACTATAAACGCTCGACGCGAAATCGTCTCCGGGTCTCTCCGTCTTCGACTCGAGCACGCAACTATTTTTTTTAGATCTGCTGCTCAAATCGTATTAATGTTTCCAAATCATAAAGCAAAAAAAAAAAAAACAACGCTAAGCAGCAAATTTAGACAACAAAATAACAATCCAGAAAAAACTTCACTAAAAATTAACAAAAAACCAAACTCTAAATTATCAAAAATAAAATTGACAATTAATACAGCAAAATAAATAAATATAAAAATATTTTTATTTTTTTTTTAAAAACGCTTTGATCCTACGGCATACGGTCACACACACAGACACAGACATTAAATGCAACAATAAATGAACAAAAAAAATTAAATAAAAAATTTTTTTTTTCCAAACGCTAAGTAAAAGCAAAAGTGGTAACAAATGGCTCAGCAGTGCAGCAGAGAATAACTTTACATACACCAATATTAACACACCAACACACACACACCAACACACACACACGCACGGAAAACAGCTAGGAAAGTCAGTCCTAAGTGCCTTGCCTGTCCCCTCTTCCCCCCGCCAAACGCTGGACACAATTCAAGAAGTCAACAGCGCCAAAAAGGAAGAAACTAAAAACGCACACACACACACACGCACGCATCTAAAGAGAGCGAAAGAGACAACAGGCAACAAAATATCTGCAAAATGCTAACCGATTCGTATCTATTAAAGTTTATGCTGCGACAGCTGCAGGTGGAGCAACAGGACGCACAGCATCTGCTGCTTGTGTTCCTTAGTTTCCTTACATTAATTAGCCTGCTGCAATGGCTGCTGCGCAACTATCGTGAACTACGAAAACTGCCACCTGGTCCATGGGGCTTCCCCGTTATTGGCTATCTACTGTTTATGGGCAATGAGAAGCACACACGCTTCATGGAATTGGCAAAAAAATATGGTTCACTCTTCTCCACACGCCTCGGTAGTCAGCTAACCGTCGTTATGAGTGACTATAAAATGATACGCGAATGTTTCCGTCGTGAGGAGTTCACAGGACGACCGGATACGCCCTTTATGCAGACCCTCAATGGTTATGGTAAGTTGAATATTAAAAAAAAAAAAAAAAAATAAAATTATATTCCCTTTTTGGGGATATTAATCACAAAATTAGACTTTCAACTTTGATTCGTATAAACATCGAATTGTACAATGTATCAAATATGCACTTGAAAAAAATATCACAACACACACACACAAATATACTCATATATATGAATATATATATATATAGAAATCTATATATATATACATTATAAATATTATTTTGATTTAATTTTACTACAAGTTGTTTGTAAATTTACAACCGACTTGATATGCAATTTTGCTGAGGAAGCGAAAAATTTTGAATTTACACGAGTAAAAAAATAAATACAAATAGATTAAATGTGATTAATATATATATTATATATATATATTTTAATTTATATATTATTTTTGCATAATTGTGCATATGTTGTGTGAATTTTGAATTTTATTTATTTATTTATAAATTTATTTTTTTATTGATATTTTTTTAAATTTATTTCTGGTCCATTTGGCTTAACAAAAAAAATTTCCAAAATTTTGCAGAATTTGCAATTTTTGAACAACAAACAAAAAGTTGATGAAACTTGCGCACGTTTCTTTGTTGCCAGCTTAATATATATACATATATATATATATATATATATTTACATATATATACAGATATATGATAAGAGCAAAGCAAAAAATAAATGACAAAAAAAAGAAAAAAACTCTCAAAATGATTGGAATTTCATTTCTGGTATTTTGCTTACAACAATTTGCCAAAGTAGGGCAAATCGTTGTATGCAAGCGAATACCCTCCTCTGTCAGAGCCTACCTCAATTAAATAAAAAAAATAAAAAAAATAAAAAATTAAAAAAAAAATAAAGATAAAATGAAAAAACAATAAGAGAAAGAAGAGGAATTAAAACACACAAATAAAAGTTAAAAGGGAAACATTTAGTGTTCAAGTTAAGTGCCATACTCACACACACATATTTGTATATTATATATAATATAATATAGTATATATAACATATATTTTTATTATTATTTTGATATCAGGCATCATCAATAGCACTGGCAAATTGTGGAAGGATCAGCGTCGCTTTCTGCACGACAAACTGAGACAATTCGGCATGACCTACATGGGCAATGGGAAGCAGCAGATGCAGAAGCGGATTATGGTGAGTATTTGCAGTTGCAATTAGTGTACCGTTAAAGTGGAATTTATAATATAAAATACATTTTATAATAATTATAATAATAATTTGTATTATTTTAAAGACATATACCAATTTATATATATATTTATTTTTTATATACTTTCTTATAACAGACTGAAGTGCATGAATTCATTGGACATTTGCATGCCAGCGATGGTCAACCAATTGACTTATCGCCAGTTATATCGGTGGCAGTTAGCAATGTTATATGCAGCTTAATGATGTCAACAAGATTTAGCATTGATGATCCAAAATTTAGACGTTTCAATTTTCTAATTGAGGAGGGTATGCGGCTATTTGGTGAGATTCATACAGTCGATTATATACCGACATTGCAATGCTTTCCAAGCATATCAACGGCCAAGAATAAAATTGCCCAGAATCGTGCTGAAATGCAGAAATTCTATCAGGATGTGATTGATGAGCATAAGCGAAGCTTTGATCCTAGCAATGTACGTGATCTAGTCGATTATTATCTATGTGAGATTGAGAAGGCCAAGGCCGATGGCACCGATGCAGAGCTCTTCGATGGCAAGAATCATGGTAAGTCCAACTTAATGAAACTCTTAATTAAATCTATATAAAATATGAAATATTTTAATTAAATTAAAATGTTTAATTTATTTTTTTTTGTATCTAATTCTTATAGAGGAACAACTGGTGCAAGTGATCATTGATCTGTTCTCAGCTGGCATGGAAACCATTAAGACAACATTATTATGGATAAATGTATTCATGTTACGCAATCCAAAGGAAATGCGTCGTGTACAGGATGAACTTGATCAGGTTGTAGGACGTCATCGTTTGCCCACAATTGAGGATCTACAATATCTGCCCATAACAGAATCAACAATACTCGAATCAATGCGTCGTTCCAGCATTGTGCCATTGGCTACCACACATTCACCCACAAGGTAAGTTTTCATTTCATTTTCATTTTCATTTTCTGTAATCAGTAACAGTAAATGCAACAGCTAGTATCAGTTAGTGTTTAGTGTTTAGCAATTGTCACGCCCCTTACGCCCATTGCTTACGCATTTAGCGGCAAATTGTGCGCAATTGAAATATGCAAATGACGACAACGAGGTCCATTCGAGGTTCATTCACATTATGAATGGACAATGGTACGAGATTATTGCCACATTCATTGTCGACAGTTCAGTTTATAAACACTATATATAGCATATATATATATATATATATATATATATATATATATATAAAGGAAACTATATATATATATATTAGAAACCTCTTCCTTTGCGACGCAGTTTGTCCCAGTTTCAGTTCTACGCACTTGATAGTCTGATTAGAGGCTTGTCATTAGAGCTGATAACCGTTGCCACAAACCACAATATCAATATTAAATTTAGCTGCATGCATCAATATACATACACACACACACACACTTATACATATATATATATATACATATATTGAAGCACTTGACTAACCCTCAACTCTTCCCTCAATCTCTTTCTCTCCCTTGCACTCGCTCACGCTCAATATCTCTGCTATCGCATTAATAGAGATGTGGAACTGAATGGCTATACCATACCGGCCGGCTCTCACGTTATACCATTAATCAATAGCGTACACATGGATCCAAATCTATGGGATAAGCCCGAGGAGTTCCGTCCAACACGTTTTATTGATACCGAAGGAAAGGTGCGAAAACCCGAATATTTTATACCCTTCGGTGTGGGCAGACGTATGTGCCTGGGCGATGTATTGGCACGGATGGAACTGTTTCTATTCTTCTCATCGTTTATGCACTGCTTTGATATAGCGTTGCCAGATGGTCAACCATTGCCTAGCCTTAAGGGTAATGTGGGTGCAACTATAACACCGGAATCCTTCAAGGTTTGCCTCAAGCGTCGTCCATTGGCGCCAACAGCCACAGAGCCGCATCAGACGCGCAATGTGGGCTCCAATTGAGTTTGCAACAGTTGCAACATATTGTTGCACTAGAGCACGGTTTTGTTTCCTAAAACAATGCGTTTTATTTTATATATAAAAATTATTATTTTTTTTTTTTAAACATAACTATATATATATATATATATATATATATATATATATATATATATATATATATATATATCTATATATAAACTGTACATATGGCTAAGCATTAGCTTTAAGATTTAGATTTAAGTTTGAAAGTTTCAAAAGGGCTTTAAGAGCCTGTTATAAAAGTTAGTTATAATGATATATATATATATATACAGCATATAGTATATATACACACACACACATATATATATATGTATGTATGTGTATGTGTTATGTAAAACAAATTCTATTCTTTTAACCCCAAGAAGCTGTGTTCAGTTAATTATTAATTATCTGCTAGCGTATTAAATAAGTTGTAATTCATTTAATTAGCCAAGTTAATGAATGAATTGAAAGAACGAAGAAAAACAATAATAACAACAACAACAACAACAACAACAACAACAACAACGTTATAATTGATTTAGTTAGCTAGTTAATTAGTTAGTTAGTTACATAGTTATTATATTTAGTTAGTTGATGTTTTTGTTTTATTTCATATGATAGTTTTTTTTTTAGGCAAAGAAACAACAAAACAAACTGTGGTTTAATTTTATGCACACACAACACACACAAATAGGCGAAAAGAAATTTTAAGTAATTAATTAATTAATTAAAAAACAAAAAAAAATTACAAAAATTACAAAAAATACAAAAATTACAAAAAATAAATAAAATAAAATATTAAAAAAATAAAAAATATATTTTTTTCTACAAATATATATTTATTTTTTTTTATATATATATATATATATATATATATATTGTTGATATCTGCAAGAAAGGCCACAAAATTTAATAATTATTTTAATGCACAAAAAGAGAAAGAAACATTAATATTATTATTATTTTTATTATTATTAATATAAAATTTTATACACACACCGCTTTAAAAAATGTTTCAGATATTATTTAAAATATACAAAAAAAAAAAAAAAATTATATATATAAATATATATATATATATATATTAAATTTAATTTAAAATTTATATAAACAATTTACCAAGTTACAAAAAAAACGAGAGAGAAATTATTTAATTATTTGTTGTTAAACGCTAACCAGTTATTATTTATATTTATATTATTATTATTATTATTATTATTATTATTATTATGTATATGTATAATATTTTTTTTTTTTTTGGTATTTTCCTCAAAGTTTTCAACTTGTTGAACTTAGGCAAATTTTTAGTTTTGAAAAGAAAATCAAAAATCAAAAAAAGAAAATGGGAACAAACACACACAAAAAAAAAGTATTTGAAAAATAAATGAAAAATCAATCAAGAAAAATTTTGCATATTTTGTTTATACTCCTTTTGATGTTGCAACTTGCTGAAGCGCAACTTGTAATGCGCTGGCGTCAATGTTATGCCACATTCACCATCCATATTGAGTGGCACATCAATCTCTTGCTGCTTGGGTAACTGTACATGAAAGCGTCGTAGTATGCGTCCAGTGTATAGTGTTAGCATCATGCGTGCCAGCTCATCCCCGGGACACATGCGTTTGCCGGATTGAAAGGGTATAAACTGGGCTGGAGCTGCGTACTCGCCTTCGGCATTGATAAAACGTTCGGGACGAAATTGTTCCGGTTCTGGCCAATGATCGGGATTCATGTGTATGGCCCATTGTAGCACGAGCACCATGCTGCCGCGTTCGAGGAAATAATCACCTAGACTTATATCACGTTCCACACCATGTGGTATGCCCAGTGGCACCACAGAACGTATGCGTTGCACCTCAGAGAGGCAGGCGCGCAGATAGACAATTGGCTCGAGTTCAGCCAGTGTTGGTGTCTCGCTGAGCAGCAGCAGTTCCTCTTGCAAACGCTGCTGGCATTGCTGCTCCTTGGCCATATAGAGGAAGAACCAACGGAGTGTGGCCAGTGCTGTATCCACGCCAGCACCAAAGAGATCGGCCAATAGATGACGCAGCTGCTCATCGCAATATAGTTCCGAATAGGGTTGACGTTCACCCAGAAAATGTTCCAAAATGCTACGTGCTGGCTTTGCTTCAACTGTCAATTGTTGCTGTTCTTCCCGCTGCTCCTGCTGCTGCTGCTGCTGCTGTATTTGCTCCGCATGCTGCTCCAGCTGCAGCTCACAACGATTGATAATGCGATCATAGAGACGATGTGTCTTTGCCTTGCCATCCAGTAAAAAGCGTATGCTGCGCTTATTCCCCGGCAAATGACGTAACCAAGGCAGGAAGTTAACCACGCCAGAGACACCAATCAGCTTGACACCCTCCTCCTGCAGCTGCTGCAGATACAGCCAATTGGGATCATTGCGCTCATAGATATGTCCAAATACTAGATCATTTATGATATTGCCCAAAGTGTGTTGCAAGGCTGGCAATGGATCGAGCAATGTTGCTTCCTGTGTTTCCGTCTCATATGACTGTGCGTTGTGTATAGAACGAACAGCAGACAATAAGATAAAAGATGAAAGATAAAAGATATGAGAGACGTGTAAGAATGAGTGCGAGAATACAGTGAAAAGTGCCAAAAGCGAAAGGTGAAAAACAAAAAAAAAAAATGTATATATATATATATATATATATATACTATATATATAATAAAAATTGCAAAGCAAAACGGCAAAAAACATACAACAGAAAAAAAAAATTAGCAAATTTTAAATTTATGCGTCGCCGACGTCGTCGTCGTTGTTGTTGTTGTCTTTGTCGTAGCAGCAGCAGCAGCGCAAAGCACACAGCGGACGTCGAGTGATGACCACAACGGAAAGTGAATGTCCACAACAGCAACAGCAGCAACAACTCAGACGACGAAGACGACGACGATGATGACGATGACGCGTAGGACCTTCACTTTCATGATTCTTGGAATTTCTCGCGCGGGCCAGTTAGCCAATTAGTCAGAGACTCCAGACAACAGAGACAACAGAGACAACAGAAACTTGAGAGACTTTTAGAGTCCAGACTTGAGACTCACCTGGACGCACTCGTTGACGCCGCGACCAATGCGTTGCTCCAGCTGCGCACGCGTCTCGCACTGTCTGCGCGTCATGCCCAACGCCTTAAGCCAATCGATGAGCTGGCGACGCTGATATCTCCAGATGCTGCCAGCGGCACCAATGATGCCTGTATACAAAATAAAACACAAACACACACACACACACACACACACACACACATACATACATACATAGATATACATTAAGTTGCTGTCTTAAGTCATTCGTTTAAGTTATTCGAGCTGTTGCTCTTGTTATAATATTATTATGTTTGAGCTTCTTCTGCCACTTTTTGTGGCAAACTACAATTCACAAACACACACACACACACACTTACCATAACCACCCATAATGCCATGCGTTAAATAAAGTGGTGCACGTGCAGTTAACTCCTCATGCCGCAAAAAATCCCGCACCAATGCCGCATCCGAGAGCACCACAGTCCTTACACTGCCCATATTCAATTGATAGATGCCACCAAATCGTTTGGCCAATGCTTGCAACGATTTATGTGGTGCCTTTCTATCCAGAAATGGCAGATAACCCAACAATGGTATACCCCAAGGTCCTGGCGGTGTCAGACCAAATAAACGTGCATTTCTCCGTTGACAAATTAATGATATAATTATGAAGATAATTGAGAGCAGCACACATAATACAATCAAACCGAACATTTCATTTGATTTTTCCAACATTTTCTTTTCGTTAACAAGCTTTTCACTATTCGATGACATAATAATAACTATATAATATTTGCATATAATTGTATTTAATTTCAAATCTGATCCATCAGTTAGTTATAGTTAACAGTTACTTTCGGGAACGTCTGCACGGCAAGGAGGTACTTCAATTACTGGAATTACTTTTAGATTTGAAACGTGCCTGTAGCGCAGCTCAACGGGCACAGGCAGAGTATAGATCAGGGACAGGGACTGTACAGGCAGTTACAGTTACCTATACATCATACCTATACATATGTATATAATACAAATTACCAATACAGTTACAGGTATATACACCTATATGCATAAAGAGAGAGAGAGAGAGAGAGAGAGAGAGAAAGAGAGCGAGCGCACAAAAAAGGTTCACTTCATGAAAATGGAAAATTCCATGCTTATATTACCATATGTATATTTGGCTTAAGCACCTATACAACTCTAACAAAACACACACAAACACTCACTCACACATACACATATAGTACGCATGTGTAATGCCTGGCATTAAAGCAAACGCAATTCTTACATTTTGTTACTCGATCAAATTGAAATGCATATAAAATTTCAAATTAAAGCAATTCTTTATCATTTCACAGCTTATACCCTATACACATAGCCTAAACGGGGTATATATGTACATATACAACTATTTATTTAAAACTTTCTTTATATTTATATTGATTCTAAGCATAATAGTTTGGTGTCCTTAAGTGAAATTTATGTAGCGTTTGGTACTTTTTTTCGGCGTCATTTTTATGGTCGTGCATACCCTAAAATTTCTATATGCGATTTTTTATTTTTTCTCTTTTGTTTTGCCTTTAGTTTATTTAAATTTTTTGATTTGATTTTCATCTCATTTTTCAACGAATTTTTGGATTTGTTTTGTGCTTAGGCAGCGTTTTTTTTTTCGCAATCTTCAATTTAAAGCTTATATGTGTGAGTGTACAAATACATATATGTGTCTATGTATGTATATGTTTATTTATATGTTTTTAAAGTTTAAAAAAGACTAAACTTGAATGAAATATAAGAATTCATATATAAGGTACAAAATGATTGGCACAAACGACTGGGGAAACTTCTAGCAAAATTAAAGAGAAATAATGAAAAGTTGCCAAAATATAATTTAATAAATTTAATAAATAATTGATTATTTATCAAATTATATTAAACTTGTTTTATTTGTTAGTTAATTTTATTAATTTAATAATAATTTTTATAATTTATATTTATTATTTTATTTTTATTAATAATTCTTCAAGTTAATATAAAATATAATCACAAAGTTAAAAAGAAATGTTGAAAAGTTGCCAAACGTAATTAAATTAATTAAATAAATAATTAAGTATTTATTAAATTATATTAAACTTGTTTAATTTGTTATTTAATTTTATTCATTTAAAAATAATTTTTATTATTTTTATTAATTATTTTATTTTTTATTAACAATTCTTCAAGTTAATATAAAATGTAACTACAAAGTTGAAGAGAAATATTGAAAATTTGCCAAATGTAATTAAATAATTGAATAAATAAATAAGTATTTATTAAATTATATTTAACTGGTTTTATTTCAAAGTTAATTTTATGAATTCAATAATTATTAGTATAAATTTTATTAATTATTTTATATTTAATTTCGAATAATTTTTCAATTTAATTTAAAATTTAACTACAAAGTTGTAGAGAAATGTTACAAAATTTGACTTAATTTAATTAAATAAATTAAATAAATAATTAATTATTAATATTATTATATTAAACTAGTTTTATTTGCTAATTAATTTTTTTTAAATTTAATAAATAACTTTAAGTTATTTTAAAATTTTTACTGGGAAATAAATACAAAAATGTTGCATCAGCTTTGCCTTGAAATAATATTCAGCACCAAAATGTAGGTATATACCTAAACAGTCATATTGGTACACATACACACACAGAACACATATAGTAAAAATATATATTTGTATATAGAAAAAAAAAACAAATTTTGTTATGAAGATAATCAATTTGCGTGTCCATGCCATTAACTACCTCACTATGAAGCTGCAATCTTTAATAAAAAGCTTCCAGGAGGATTGTCATACGACATACCTTAAAGTGGCGGAATTATTATTTTCATTGGATGTTGAGGATCTTCAAATGCATATTAATTGGCTGGAATACTATAATTCACATGCACCGCTATTGAAATGGAACTCAAAGGATAATTACGTAGAATTGCATTATGCTGGTAGCATTATGAGAACAACAATTGGTGAATATTCCAAGCTGACAGTTTACCTGCAACAGGAGAGCCTAGAAATGCCCATGAAAAAGGCTCATTACCTGGTTGAAATATTAGACTGTGCACGCAGCCTGGACCAAATGACAATGGGTGGTTCGCTTAAGCCACTAGAACCAATGGTAAAGGATATATTGCTCTTGAATGATACAATCGAAAAGTTTTATTATATAGTATATTATCTATTGCCGCTATACCGCGATCATATACGTTTGCATTGTGATTGATCGTACTTTGAAGTTGGGGAAATTTCGATTATTTTTAAGTGTATTTAAACATTTAGCATTGAATAAAATAAATTTATATGTATTTATTTTATATTTCTTATCTTATTTATATATATATATATATAAATATATATATATATATATATATATATACTTTTATTGGTGATCTTAGTTCAACTACAGCTAAAGCAATGTGGCGCTGAGATATTTTCAACAATGGACACAGAAACAAGTTCAGGGCCAATGGCATGTGCGAAAATAGAATTCAACCTGCATGCCATTGACTTCTAGAGTGGATCCGGTGCCCTCACTTCTCCCTCCCCTACAATGCCATGCCACATAAAGGAGCCACAACAACATCACATCTGCAAAGTTGTACAACGTCTCTTGTGCAGCAACTGTGTGGCATTAACGTTTACGACTAACTTTACCAACATTATATTTTAATGACCTGACGCCAGACGGTAGCCAATGTCCATCCAATGTCTGCCAATGAACCGCAACCTGCAGCTTCCAACATCCAATACAACCAATACAACCAAGGCATGCATACACATATACACAAGTACTCCATGGCTCTAGAGATGATCAGCCAGAGTTATTTCCCTTTAGCTGAACTATATATACACTCATTATATAACCGTGACGATCGGTCAACTCTAAAATGTTCCTTTTATTTTCAATTTGTTTATTATATTTAAATTTTATTTTGTTTTCTTTTATTTCAATATTATTTTTAATTTATATATATTTTTTAATTACTTTATTTTTACTTTAAATTAAATAATTTTTATAATCCCATTTTTTTTTTATTTTAATAGTTATTATTTTTATAGTATTATGATAAATTTATTATTATTATTAAAAATATATATTTCATTTATTTTAAAATACTAATTATTTAATTTTAAAACTGCTATATATATATATATATATATATATATATATATAGCTATATATTTATATAAATATCAACTTTTTTTTAATTTAAAATAAATAATAATATAATATTTGTTTTTATATTTGAAATATTTTTTTTTTATATAATAATTATATTTAATTGTTTAAATATTTTATTATAATAAGTTTTCTTATCTTTAACATTTAAATTTATTGTTTTTAAATATATTTTAATTATATTTAAATGCATTTTTAATATAAATTTAAATGTTTTTTAACAATTATTTATTTATTTATTTTCTTTAAATTTTGTTTTAATTTAATATTTATTAAAAATTTTTTTCTATAAATTTTTTAATTTTTCCCTAAATGTTTGAATTTATTTTTCTAGTTACCTATGAAATTATTTTTTTTTATCATTTTCATTTTATATATGAATATTCTATTTTGGCGTAAATTTTTTGGATGTTTGCGAATTGAGTTGAAATTAAAGTTATTCAGCGGATTTCTGGCTACATTTCCGGAGTATCATAAATAGTCGCAAAAAGTGCAAAAAAAAAAACAGAAGCCCTCGTTTGTCGAACCTTTTGTATTGATGCTAACGTGATTGGGCAAGGGCTGAAGATTCGAGATCGAAGTAGAACCAGGGCCAGAGGCAGTGGCAGTGATGCAGACTCAGGCTGAAGCTCAAGCTCAGGCTTAGGCTCAGGCTCAATGAACTAAAAGTGCAGCCGGCTAAAAGGTGATAAAAAAAGAAAAGAAAAATAAAAAAGAATAAAAAGAATAAAAGAAAAAGAAAAGGGTGCATCAGCATCTACGCCATCTACTTTCAGGCATAGGCCAGCTGAATGTTCTTGAAGCGGACAACAGGTTCAACCGCAACAAGATCATTGGCCGGGCAACATCCTATGGAAAGGACATGAACCCGGGCACCAGACAGACGATGCGTTGCGCTGCGATGCGTTGGTCTTCGTTGCAATGCGACGCATTCGCTTGGGCTGATGTTATTCTGGATTATTATTTTTAAAACATTTTTTTCTCTTTTATTTCGTTTTTTTTTATTCCTTTTCTTTTCTTTTCAACTGACTGACTGCCTTCGGGGCGATGATTAGCAGCAGGTATGTACGAGTAATATATATATATATATATATATATATATATATATAAATAAGTTGGCTGGTCAATAAACTTTTAAGCATTTAAAACTTCCCTCCTTACACACACACACACGCAGACACAGAGGCACATACTAATGCTCTAATTAGCCCATTGCGCATAAAATATTTTTGGTTTAAATGGGAGCAACCTTGGCTTTAGTTATGTTTTCTTTGGTTCACGTGGCGTATACGCATTATGCTGCTTATCATTTAAATATTCAATACAAGATAACACATACAAAGATGTTTATAAATGAACAGAACTAAAACGTATATTAATATATAAATCTATAATTATAGGTTTGTATTTGTATTTGTGTTACAATTGCAAGGGCTTTCCCCCCTCTTAGCAGATGCCATACAACACAATATCTCTAATTCTATGCATCACCCTTATAGCACCTACCTATAGGCAGACATCAATTGGTCAATCGTTGTGTTTGCTTTAAACATATACATAAATAATTTCGAAAGCAGACAAACTCGGAAAATATGTCAAGGTAGTTTGCATGCTTTATTTCTTAACCCAATTTTTGCATTGAGCTTCACGTTGGCTACTACAATTACAGTTTTTGTTTACATATATATATATGTATGTATATTTATAAATATTTATATTTGATTACTGTTGTTCTATGCACACACACACATACACTCACATACATATATATGTTTGCTTTGTGACACATTTATGTGCAATGTGCAACTGGCTACTGGTAACTACCAGTTATAATTGCAGCACGAGTTTCAACCAAATATGCAATGTCAGTTATTTTTACCATTAATGGAACGCATCTTATATTGGTTAAGTGGCACAAAGTCCAAGGTTGTACAAGTGAGAATCATATTAATATATATATATATATATATATATATATATATATATATGTATAACTTGACCTTTTGGTTGGTACACATATTTATATGAAACTCAGCAAATAACTTTAAAAGGAAAAAAGAAATGTCAGCAAAATTAAAGACGCTTTTATTTCATAGTCTAAAAAAATTGCGCACAGTTTATATATGACACTTAAAACTAATAAATTAATAATGATTTATAAAAAATACATTAATTTTATAAATAGTTTAATACAATAAGAAATTTAAGTCGCCGCTTTATTTATTTTTTTAGTGACTTTCCGCATGCTCTGACTGATTATTTTTATAGAGCAGCCAAAACACAGTTGTTTGTTCTTCAAAATAAATAACTATAAGAATGCAAATATAAATTATAAATATTAATTATATTGTTTTTATATTTGTATTAGACCTATTAATAAACTATTATATTATAATTATTAAATTGTTATCACTATTTTTTATTCGATTAAACCTAGTCGAATCCTACAAACTTCTTTGATGCTCGTTTCGTTGATGAAAAAAAGCGTTGAGTTTGCTATATATTATATATTATATTATATCTTTATTAATTCTTACAATTATTGTAATATATATTTATGATGATTAATATCTGTAAGTGTTTTTCTTTAAATCCATCCTAGTTACCATAGAAGTTTCACAGAGTATCTTCCAGTGCTTCAGCGGCAATGCTAATGCTCAGCCAGAGCTTAAGCTGCTAACCATTTCTACTGTGTTTTTTGTTCTTTTTTTGTGATTAGCGTACTATATATATATATATATATATATATATACTGAATATCTTATATATACATATATACGTATATATATATATATGTATACAATTTAACAGATACCTTGACATCTTTCATAGGCCAAGCGAGCGTTCATTTAACTCATCCAACAGGTAGAGAGGGTGGTAGCTAGGCATTCGGGGGGGCAAAAGGAGGGCCAAACAGCAGTCAACAGTCAGCAGGCAGTAGTAAGCAATCACAAGAACGTGCCAGCAACACCAGCTATCTAATAGATACTTTTTAATGATTAAGAACAGTGGCAACAGTAGCTAAAGCAGTAGCTACAATTGCACTACGCGGAGTCGTCAGCAATAATAATAAAACAAAAAAAAAAAAACAAAAAATACAAATACAACATATAAATAAAAAAAAAAACATAAATTAAAAGAATTTACATTTGGTCACATTTTTATTTCATTCTCGATTTCAATGGCCGAAGCAACCGACCAACGAGCAACGCACTTGACTGCCATAGGCCGGACTTGGGTGCGGACCAGAGCAAAGCTATTGCTATATAGTAAGTTGCTAGCTGCTTGAATTAGCATAAGACATACGTATATATATACGTATATATATATATATATATATATATATATAGGTATGTATATATATATCATAAATTGCGTCTGAAAGTTCTAACCGATATTGAG
Organism: Zygothrica quintamaculata; assembly: GCA_037044455.1. Lineage (NCBI taxonomy): Eukaryota > Metazoa > Arthropoda > Insecta > Diptera > Drosophilidae > Zygothrica > Zygothrica quintamaculata. Next base: position 44,836 of record JBAMBS010000910.1, on the reverse strand, counting down.
GTACTTGCCACAACCTGAACCAAGCTGAAGCTGTCTCTGTCTCTATGTCTGATTCTGATTCTGAATCTGAATCTAAATCTTTGTTTTAGTTTCAGCCAATGTATAGAAAACCAAATCAAGCTTTGAGCATATTATAGTATTGGTTATAGTTGTTGTTGTTGCTGTTGCTGTTGTTGTTGCAGTGCTGTACAGTTCAATGGCTTTTGCACCATTTTAAGATCAATGCACCCCAATGCAACAACTTGCCGCTCTAACAATTAAGCATTTCTATAGCAAACATGACAGGGACCTGGCGGGGGTGCCAACAACAAGCACAAGCCACCGGCCGGCTTGACTTGGCTCAGCTTAGCTTAGCTTGACTTGACTTGGCTTGGCTTGGCTTGGCTTGACTTGACTTGGCTCAGCTTGACTTAAGTACGCTTGGCCCGGCTTTGCCCGGCACAACCCGATGCGGCCCAGTGGCAGTGCAAGTCTAGGCCAAGTCAGGCCATAGCGGGCCTGTCCGTTGACAACGCCTGCAAAACGGCAGCAATCGTATGCGCTGCTTATGCTTATGTTTTGTATTTACAGAAAACCTTGCGCATGAACGAATCCATGGACATGGACACACACTCATTGGCAAGCCAAATCCCCTCTCCCCCCTAAAAAAATGTTATCATAGGTACTTCCCCGCTGCTTACCAACGGACAGCATAACTTAAGCTAGTTAACCAAGTTGCCATTTAGCGGCTCTGATCAAATGTTAAAAGCTTACGGAAATTTTTTTTCGTTTTGTTATATTTTTGGGGGGGGATTTTTTTTTGATTTTTTTTTCTTTTATTTTGATATTTAGTATTTTTTTTTTTTTTAGTTATTTGAGATGCGAGTATGCAAAAAATGCATTTTGAATGTAAATTGTGGAGCGGGTCGTGTGTCTAGCCGGTTGCTGTTGCCGGTTGACAAATTGCCGATTCAACTTGTTCTGACATTTTTATATGAGCGTTTTTCTTGTTGTAATTGTTGTAGATTTTCTTGTTATTGTTGTTGCTGTTGTTGTTGTTCTTGTCGCTGTTGTTGATCGTCTAATTAATGTGGCAACATTCTAATTTAAATTGCGCTCCACACATTGTTTCGACACCTGCTCAATAAGCATACATAGCATACAATACACACACCCAATACACACACCCAACACACATACATACACATAAAGTTATACATAAATATACACACACTAATAGAGGCGTTAACGCGTTCTAATGAAGTCATCAAAAGAAATAAGTTTATCATAGTTAAACGTGATTTATTTACTTAAATGCAGTTTTAAATGTTAAAATTAAAATAAAAAAAATAAATAAAATAAAAAAAAATTTAATAGAGAGTTCTAAGAACTTTTTATTGATATTGAAATGTTCAAGGATATATATCAATTACTCGTTTCGACTAGACTTTTCTGGAATACTTATATATATATATATATATATATCTGAATATCTCTTGGCCAAGCAACAAATTTAAGTTGCAATTTGTGCAACTCGTTGCAGGCATTCGAAGTGTAGTTGTCTGAGTTGAAACTGTAGACTAAGCTCTTTCCCTACACTCACATATACACAAAGGAATACACACACACTCACACACTTACCCACACAACTTTCTGTACACACTGTAAGCTGTTATAAGCTGCTGCCAGCTGCTCTTTGCACGGCATATAAAGAGTTTTTCTTCTAAGCTCTAACTTATATGTTTATTTTCCAATTTTTATGCAATTTTCAAATAAGTTCAATAATAATCTTATTTATAGAATATACTACAATGAAATCGTTTACTGCTTAGTCTGCGTATAATATTGTACGACCTTTTTATAAACAATAAACTATCTCTAGCTTTTACAATCTCTCAGAAAGCGCAGAGAGACAAAGAGGAGGTTATAGATAGATCGATATAGAATATAATATTGTGTGCGGATCAAGAATGTATATTCTATTAAGATTTGAAGATACTTTCTTTTGTCTGGTATATAGATTTCTACAAACTAATTAGATCCCTTTCTGACCCTTTGGTTAAATGGACTAACTGAACCATATGAAAATTTGTTATTACCAAAATACGAATGTAAAACTGTTGACTGTTTTCATTGGAGTCATATAGCATAAGCTATAAAGAAGGTTTGTATTTTGGGAAGACAAATATAGGGATTTAAGTTGAATATAAAGTCAAGGATCAATGACTCCCAGTCACTTCTAAGTTGTCTCTTCTTAGTGAAGTAGATAAAGCCAAACTTAAACAAAACATTTTTGGATTGATATTGAAAGGGTTTGTTAGATGTAATTGGAAAAATAAAATATATCACACTTAAAATAACTAAATATGTTTATCTTCTACTTTATTATACTTATATACTTTGAACATTGATAGAAAAGAGTAATTAAAAGAAATACTACAAAACTTTTAGTAAAAAGTTTTGCAATGAAAAAGGCAAATTTTGCTTGAGGGAATTTTTTGCAGAGAAACAGTAAAGATTTTGTTGGAAAGCAAAAGAGGGAAAGAAAGAAAATAAGAAAAGCATAACTTAAATTAGATTTAATATTAAGGAAAAGCAAAAGAAAAGGGAGAAGGAGAAAGATAAGGCATATGAAAGAGATTACGTTAGTTTAAATAATGTTACAACATCAATCAGAGAGCCAGAGACTCTACGCTATGAGTTGAATCAATCGGGAGTAGCTTAATGCTTGTCACCTTTGCTAGTTGGTTGATTTCATAATGGAATGCCTGTTTGGGCATGAGTCAGCATAATTTGGGTGATAACAATACAATAGACTGGGCAGAGCAACAACTTGGTAACAGGCAGACCAAATGATTGAGCAGCTAAAAGAAAGAGTAAAATCGATCAAATATAATCATATATATATTTATATATAATACACTGCAATGAATCGCAGTGTAATGTAGTTAAAATCGTCCAGTTAAATATATATATATATATATAAATAATTTTTTTTTTGCTTAACATAGAGACAAAGCCGGAGCCAGAGCCAGTCCCAGAGCCAGAGCCCCAGACGGACTTATGTGGAGCAACAACGTTTTATGTTAATTCCAAGGTTCTGCATTGGTTGGGTCAACGAATTGTGTCGATTTGATGTCGATGCCGATGCCGATGCCTATGTCTATATCTATATCTTTATCTATATCTATATCTATATATATATCAATATCAATATCGATATCGATGGCAATTTGAAATGAATTGAACTGAATGGAATTGAATTGAATTGATTTAAATCGTATTATATTCAAGCATCTTAAGCGCTAATCACAACCAACTAATTATTCACCTATAACAATAACAATAATAATAATTAATTCATCTAAAACTAAATCCAAATGCCAAAGAAAACGCAAAAAAAGACAAAAATAAAATAAAAAAAAAAAATTATTTGATTTTGTTTTCAATTTTAATTTCGTTTTCGATTTCCTATTGAAAGCGTTCATTGATCTCTGATGTAAGTGATGCTACTGCTTGATGTTGATGCATAAGTTATTATATAGATATGTACATTGATCTGACAAATATATATTATTACAAGGCTATATATATATATATACATACATATATACATATGCATATATAATAAAGTGTAAACAAATTAATTATAAAATGGCTTCCTACTACTAGGGCAGTGGGAAACCTATTGAAGGTCAGCCAGAACCTAGCCGGAAAGGCACATAGGTCTAAGACTACTACCAACAAACAACAGCAATATATAACAATAGGTTTTTCTATTTGATAAATCTATATATATATATATATATATATATATATATATATATATATATTATATATACCTTTAATATGCATATATATTCATATTTATTTATATATTTATATATATGGCTGCAAGTTTCATAAGCTTAAGTATATGATTACGTGCATATCATATTAATAGTATCATATTGTTTGTATAATAAAAAGATATTTTACAATTGTAAATACGAGAATTGTCGCAGCCTTGGACTAGGCATTGGATAATGTCAAACAGGATCGAACGCATTAGCTGACAAGCTCAATGAAACGCCAATTGTGCTGATTGTGTAACGCTTCATGGGACTCCCCCCCTATTTGAATATATTTAATACTTATATCTTATATATCTAATATTATATCCATATAGATATGTTTGTATGTGTTTATTCATTTATTTTGTTTGGAGCACACACACACACAAACAACAATCAAAGTGCTAATCTCATCTCAATAATTTCTATTTACATGAATTGCGCTTGAGCAATTACAATGTCAACCATTGACAATTCAATTACAACGATAAATTTCAATTCTAATGTGACACTTGAATAACAAATGCATTTTAAGACATACAAAACAATAAAAACCAATAGCCAAAACAATACGACTAAATAAATACACTATATTTTCTTATAGCATAATTTAAGTTCAATTAAAGAATCGATTCAATTAACATAACTATGAAGCAATCGATCAAGAACAGTTTTGAAAAATAAAATTGAAAAATTAAATTTACAAAAAAACTCATAATATAAAAAATTAATTTAACAACTTAAATTGTATATAAAAACATAAAATTAAAAAAATTTATTTTTAACTAAATATGAAGCAAGCAAAAGCATACAAACATGTATAAAGATTTCATACAAAACTCTCTATGAGCAAAAAATAAATAAAAGTCAGAAATAAATTCCATTTGAAATACTTCTTAAAATTGATTTTAAACTAATAAACATTTAAGCGCAGTTTACTTAAAATAAAATATAATTAAATTTCTATATACAACTATATTTTGGCCACAAATATTAAGCATAAATAAACGCTTTGTTCTGACCATAATTAATTGCACTAAAAGTCCCTCAGCGAAAGGGAAACACTGCGCCGTCGCAACAACGCAACATCAGCTGCAATGGCAGGCAGCGCCAGTGGGGAGGTGAGTTAAGTTCAATTGAGGTGAATTTTGGTTAGGGTGAGATAAGCTATTGCTGCATGGTGAGGCAAGGCAAGACATCACATTATATAAAGCCACCAACTAACTTCAGACAAATTGACTGCCAAACGCTACGCATGCTAATCAAAATCAACATGCAATTGCGATTTAAAATCCCAATGCGATATGCATGTAAATGCAATGTGCCAAACCTTTATATATATATATATATATATCTATATATATATATATATATAAATCTGTGTGTATATATATATATATTGGTTGTTTGGTAGCATTAATTATGTATGTGTATTTGTGTGTGGCTATATAAATCAATGGGCTGCACGTGACCAATGAGCACGTGTCTGCTCACTAAATTTAAATTAGAGCAAATCACTGTATATATTTATATATAAATATATATATACATATATATAAATATATATATGCCAGATCAATTTTATTTATATAACATTAAGTGACAGCAATTAGTCTTTAGTGATAATATCATAAAAATGCTTTTATTTTAAAAGCAAATCAATCATATTTTTCGCCCCTTTGCCTTTTTGTAAAAAAAGAGCAAAGCAGAGCTATTGGAAATATGCAAAATCCAAAAGTATGTAACACATAGAAATAATCATCGGACACCCCATACAGTATATATATTCTGAATCAGGACGACAAGACGAGTTCATCTAGCCCTGTCCGTCTGTCTGTCCGTCCCTCCGTACGCTATACGAGTTTTTTTGGATTTTTCAATTTCCTCCCCTGACCCCCGCAATTCGAAAAAACGATTATTAAGCACAATTTTCAGCCGATCAAATTTATTTTTGGTACACATCATAATTAGACCATTCTTGATCGATGTTGTGAATCTGGGTAAGATTGATCAAAAATCTCGGAAGTAATATATCATCAAAAGTGGCGTTAAGGGTCCCGGGGGGGTATAGTAGTGCACGCAAAATCAAAGATAGAGCAACGAAATTTGGAACGTAGATTTGTTATGATCATACGCTATACAAGTTTGTTTTGGATTTTTCAATTTCCTTCCCTGACCCCCACAGTTTGAAAAAATTTTAGATACAATTTTTAACCGATCAAATTTATTTTACGCACACATATTAAGTAGACTATTTTTCATCTACGTTGTGAATTTCGTTAAAATTGAACAATAAACACGGAAGTTATACAACATTAAGTACCGCGATATAGAGCGTGGGGGGCTAAAAGGTGCGCGCAATGGCTAAGTACGTGCAGAACTGTGTGTATGTATGAGTATGTGTGTGTATGGCTGTATATGTAGGCAAAGGAGCTCTCGTAGTCGGGTACACTCGACTACAGACTTCTTACTTGTTTATATATTAAATTCTAGACAGCTTAGTGAACTATATAAGCTTAAGCAACTTATCAAGGGCATTCCTGCTGTGTGATTTCTGATCAATCTATAATAATATAACTATAAAAAGCAAAGAAAAACTTCTTATGTGCCAAGTTAATACTAAAACTCAATTTTAATTCAAAATAATAATTATAATAATAATATAATATTAGATTGCAAAAGATTTATGATCAATTTGCTTAAACCTTAAATAGTTTAAGATTTAAGACGACTTGAATAAAATAAATTATCAAAAGGATCAGATACATTGGATATAAAAATTTATATTTTAAGATTATCAAAATTTAAATTAAATATTAAATATAAATTTATTGCTCTTTTATCTCTATTTATATCATCAGATTGAATTTTATGTAATTTTATTTAAAATGTCAAACCTCTTAGCCATGCCTTGAGGTTTATTTGCTCTGCTTAGAATATGTATAAAATTTTAAAAAAAAAATTTCCACTATTTAATTTAAGCTGAAGTCTTTGGCAGCTGCTGAGCATGATTTCCTTAGACTTGGCTTAAATTTAAAAATATTTTTGACCATTTCAATGAATAGTCAACAATCTACCAACTGTGCAACTTCAATCCTTTTTGAAACATAATACTTTTCCACTTGAATTTATATTAAATGTATGGCCAATAATTTTTTACTAAAGAATAATAGTTCAGTATACTAAAAAAATTATTAATAATTAATATATTAATTAGATAATTTTAATTAATTTTGCAAACCGTTTGGATCAAATTATAAAGTTCTACTATGAGCCAATAAATGCTTGATAAAAATCCTAATTAAATAGATTCATATTTTAATTCTAATCTTAATTAAAAATAAAAAATTTAAATATGTTATATTAAAAATAAATAAAAAAAAATTAATTATATTATTATGCTTAGATTTTAATAATATATTTAAATATTCAAATAATATAATATATATTATAATATAAATATATAAATATTCATAGCATATAATATAAATCTATTTATTGATAAGAAATTTATATAAAAAAAAATAAATAAATCATAAATCAAAAAAAAATTGCCTCTCGATTATTGCAGAGTAAGAAGAAACGTTGTGGCTGGCGATATGGTAGGTGCTGCTGCAACAATGTTGCATAAAATGCAAAATCAAAAATTCTTGCCACTGCTAACCTCCAGCGAGCAATTATTGCTGATGACCCGGCTTCGATTTGGTGTTGCCGGCAGGTATATTTAATAGGTAAGAGGGGCAGGTGAGGTGGCAGGTATCAAGTCCCTGGTCTCAGTACTTCCAGCTGCAGGCGGTTTTCACCTTATGGCAGAATTGACGCTTACACACAACAAACACACACATTCAGAGAGAGAGAAAGATAGAGACATACACACACACACACATAAACACATACACACATAAACATTCAGTGAGTTTTTTGAGGCCAAATTTAATTGCAACAACGACAACGTCGACGTTCGGCATGAAATGTAGAAAATTGGCAACTGTGCATGAGAGCAGCAGCTGGCATATAGACATACAGAGAGGAAGAGAGAGCGACAGAGAGAGAAAGAGAGGGAAAGAGAGAGAGGGTGAGGGATGAGAGGGTGTTCACTTGAAAAATCTTGGAATGGATCGGACAGAAAGTCTTCAGCAGCAGAAGCTACTGAAGCAGCAGCAGCAGCAACAGCAGCATCGGGCGGCAGCTTCAATAATTGCCGAATTCTGTGTCTGTGTCGTGTTGCTTTTCTCATTATTATTTTATTATTATTTTTTTATTTTGTTTTTATTTTTTTTTTTTTTTTGTTGCTGCTGTCGATGTTGTTGCTGTTGCTGCTGTTGTTGTATTTTAGCTACTTTCGCAAAGTAATTGACATCAATTTGGTCAAAGAAACGAAGGCGAATGCATTTCCATGTCGAGCATTAAAATTCAGAACGCTGAAAAATAAAGCAGCCCTGCACGCAACCAGAATACCCTACAGCTTCTACTTACCCTTGCCCTCCCCCTCCCTCGCCAACACCACACTACTCACAATTCCCTACTCCCTCAGCCATAATTATTATTATATATATATATATATACTCTTTCCATCCCACTCGCACGCATGCACACAGTCTGTCTTATTCTGTTTGCTGTTGTTGCTGTTCTTGCTGTTGTTTGGTCAAACTCTGTGATAAATTGGTGAAATGCAATTAGCCGGGTCAGTTTTGTGGTGGAGTGCGTAAGTAATTGCCATATAACGGTAAACGTAATGCTGCCAAAGAAGAAGGTGCCTCAACCTCAAACTAAACCCCAGGCACATTAGCAACACCGACACAGGATATGCTTAATATACATACTATAAACCATAGGCACAGGGGAAGAATTCTGAAAGCTGCAGCTTAGCGACATGGTCAAATGACAAGTTGGTTCAGTGGGTCGTTCAACTGGTTGCTGCTTGAATTTAAGCTGTTGCTGCTGCTGCTGCCGCTGCTGTTGCTGCTGTTGCTGCTACTTTTTTTTTTTCGTTGCTTGTTGTCGGTGGTCGATCGGTCGGTCGGTCGGTCGTTGACCGCTGGCCTACAACTGTAGGCTATATAGCAGAAATTACCGCAATTTGGTCCGATCAATGAGCCTTCAGACGCCCTTAGACGCCCACACTCAAATCTCAATGTTAACGGCAACAGGCAACAGGCAACAGCAACAACAATAGGCAATAGTTGCAGCAATAGTTGCTAATAGCAAATAAAATATTTACTATATATAAATTTCGCTCTCTTTCTCTCTTACTAATATTCCTCTCTGTCTATCTCGCTCTCTCCATCTCTCTTCATCTCTCTCCCTCTCTCTTTTTCTTTCACTGAGCCTCACTTTTGCATTCTAATGGCATCAGCATTGATTTTGAAAAGTCAGTCATTAAGTCAATCTGTTTTCCGGTCACTGTGCCAACGACATTGTCTCACATACGATCCATGCAACAAACACTAATACTAACACACACCATAATATCAACAACACACACACACACGCACACACACACACACACACACACTCACACACACACACTCACGTATGTATATCAATGGCGAGATCAATGTACTGGCTATAGCTGACCAAGTGTTGACAGTGAGGCTATTGCCTAACGCAGCGGCGCATTGCAAAAAGGTTAGAAACAACAACAACAACAGTAGCAACATTAGCAACAGAAAAGCAACAACAACAACAGCATGCGCAACAGCAACAACAAACCCGGCCTGGCAAGTGGCTTACCTACATTCCCAAATGCAGCTGTGTTGGTGTGAATTGCACACACAAGACGCGACGCCCCCACGGCAGCAGCAGCAGCAGCAACAGCAAAAGCAGCAACAGCAGCAGCGGCAACAGCAGCGGCAGTGCTGCAAGCAGATCAGGCGTCAACGTCAAGCGACGGAGTTCATTGACTTTTGCGCAAACGCACAAGCCTCCAACTCCAATTCAATGCACATAACGCGCCACTCGCGTAGGCCGTCAACTTGTCCAACAAGTTGGGTAGAAGCCGCAGCAACAGCAACAGCAACAGCAACAGCAGCGGCGGCAGCAGCAACAGTAACAGCAGCAGCTAACGATGACGGAGCCATACTCAGACTCTCTCTCTCTCTCTCTCTCTCACTCCCTCTGTCTGTCTGTCTGTCTCTTATTTGTTTTTGTTTTTATTTTTTTCTCATTCTCAGCACGCCTCTATCTGTGATACTCTCTTACATCGTCACTATCCCTCTCTCTATTTGTTTATATTTCTGTCAGTCAATCCATAAGTCTAGCCTCATAGCTTTTGCACAGTTTAGTTTTAGGCAGGATAACTGCAACAACCTCGTTAATAACATCAGCAGCAGAAGCAACAGCAACGGCAACGACAACAGCAACGGCAACGGCAACGGCAACAGCAGCAGCCGCCTCAATGGCCATGCCAATGGCAGCGGCGTCAATGCGTCTCAGTTGCAACGGTCAATGACCGACCGACTAAAAACACACACACACACACACATATATATATATACACGCAACAGCACACAAACTAAAACGAACATACATAAATGTTGCTTTAAGTATTGCTGACATCGCTGCCGACGTTGATGTTGCTGGCGCTGCGGCTGCTGCTGTTGTTGCTGGCGCTGCTGTTGCTGTTGCTGCTGCTGCTGCTGCTGTTGCTACTGCTGCTACTGCAGTTACTTCCGAGGCAACAGCAATCGCTTTTGACAGTCGCAAAATCCTTTGCCGTTCATTTACATTTAATGTCCACTGTTGTTGCTGCTGCTGCTGCTGATGTTGTTGTTTTGTTTGCTATTGATGTTGCTGCTTCAATGTCAAGGAAGTTGAGCACATGCGACTTCCTTATGCGCTGCACACGATCAACCGCAACAACAACAACAACAGCAACAACAAAAGGTGTGACTCAACTCAAGTTGAGGAGCATTCACTGTGGTTTAAATGCGTATAAAATGCAATTGTTATGATCTAAGTGTTAAATTCCAATAGCCAGTACCACTGTGCGACACTGTGTACACAAAGCTTTGTGTGTATTGTGCTCTGTGTATGCTTGTATTTGTGTGCGTACCTGTCTGTCTCTTTGTGTCTCTCTGTCTCTCTGTCTGTCTGTCTCCCTGTCTCCCTGTCTCCCTGTCGGTCTGTCTGTCAGTCAGTCTATCAGTCTATCAGTTTGTCAGTCTGCTTTGTGTGCGTATGTGTGTGTATGTGTGAAGTATTTGAAATACGCGTCGCAGTCGTCGCTGTTGCCGCTGCTGCTGTTGCTGCTGCTGCTGCTGCTACTATCGCTGCCGCCGCGCGACGCCTGACGCCAGCAGCAGCGTTGACTTGTAAACAGAAAAGTTCGTAAACCTTTAAAAGTGAAAGTAAAATCGGACGTAGACCTACATATACAAATGTAAAAGCGCGACGACAGCGCCGCTACGTTTATATATGATTCTGCCTTTAGCTGTGTGAGTGTGTGTGTGTTTGTGTGTGTCTTTAGTGTGCGTATGTGTGTGCCAAGAAGCAGCTGCCAAACCAGAAAAAAAACACACACGCACAAACCAAGACACGAAGACTTAAAGCTGCTGCTGCTGTTGCTGTTGCTGTTGCCGTTGCTGATGTTGCTCTTAGTGTGACTGGCAACGAACGACGCCAGCAGCAGCAGCAACAACAACAACAGCAAACAGCGGAATTCCCAACAGCAACAGCAACAGCTCCCGGCTTCCAGAGTGTTACAAACGAAAGACTTTTATGACACAAACTTAATTATGGCCACAAAACTAATGCGGCTAACTGAATGAGTTTATTCAAATCAAATAAATTAAAATATATATTTTAATAAATTCTATTAATAATAATTTATACATAATAATAGATATTTAAACTAACTAAAATTATTAATAAAAATTCCATTTGCGAATTTAAAAACTAAAATTTATTTCATTTTTTATTTATATTCAAAGCAAATTTAATGATGGCCACAAAACTAATGCGGCTAACTGAATGAGTTTATTCAAATCAAATAAATTAAAATATATATTTTAATAAATTCTATTAATAATAATTTATACATAATAATAGATATTTAAACTAACTAAAATTATTAATAAAAATTCCATTTGCGAATTTAAAAACTAAAATTTATTTTATTTTTTATTTATATTCAAAGCAAATTTAATGATGGCCACAAAACTAATGCGGCTAACTGAATGAGTTTATTCAAATCAAATAAAATAAAATATAAATTTTAATAAATTCTATTAATAATAATTTATATATAATAATAGATATTTAAACTAACTGAAATAATTAATAAAAATTCAATTTGTGTATTTAAAAACAAAAATTTATTTTATTTTTTATTTATATTCAAAGCAAATTTAATGATGGCCACAAAACTAATGCGGCTAATTGAATGAGTTTATTCAAAGCAAATAATTAAAAGAAATATGTTAAAAAATTTTATTTATAATAATTTATATAAAATAATCAATATTTAAAGTAACAAAAATAATTTATTTCTATCGAATTTGTCAACTTGAAAATTAAAATTTATTTTATTTCATATTAATTTTTTATTTAAATTTAAGTTTCTATGCAAAGCGAAACCAATTTTGAATGTGCTTAGTTTGGGGTTTGCTTAAAGTTTGTTAAGTTTTATTATTTATTTATAAAAATATATACAATTTTTATCAAATATCTACAATTAAATATTTTGATTAATGTTGTTAATATCTTATACATTTAGCTAGAAAAATTGCGGCTTAAATGAAAGCATTCCTAACAATAATTGTTTTAAATATCAATTTATGTAATTTGATCTATCCTTAGCTATATATGCTATATATAATATTTGAACTCTGATTATGTTATATATATTATATCGATATAAATGGCAACACGTGGGATATATATGTATTTATATATAAATACATATAATAATAATAATAACAACAGCCATATGAATGACCCTATGTAAAGTCAAAATGACAGACAAAAAAAAAATAAAAATATGTAATAAATAAATAAAAGAAGGAAAAAAAATTAAACTGGAAGCTGGTCGGCATTGAATGAACTCCTCTTAGCTCCTGATGTAGCAACAGCAAAAACAACGCAACAGTAACAGCAGCAACGGCAACAGCAGCAACAGCAGGCAACAGAAGTAACAGCAATATCAACCAGAGACAACAACTTCCTGTCGATACCGTTACGTATGCATTATGAGCAGTCAAAGCACCAGCGGTGAATTGTATTGCGCAAACAGTAACAACAACAACAACAACAACAATAAACAACAACAACAACACGAAACCATTACCCACCCCAACAATAATGCGTTGGGATCAAAAGCCAATAAACTTTAAATGTATTCAATGAATTTGGCAATTTGAGTGGAGATGTTGCAGTTGTTATTGTTGTTATTGTTGCTTATATATCTATATATATATATATATATATATATATATATATATTGAGTAACTTTCACGTTTGATGTGCGGGCGGGTTGAAGGTAAAGTAAACGCCTGGACTAAAGCCGAATGACGAGGGTCAGAAACTTTCCTCTCCTCAGCGGAAGTGATAACAATGCTAATGCCAGTAACAGCAACAACAACAGCAACAAAAGCAACAGCGGCAAACATCTGAACAACATTTTTTAACAGTACAATCAATAAACCAATGAAAATCACATAAATTGCGATCGCTGCTCATCTGTATTACATAATAAGCAGAAACGGCAACAATAACCGGCAACAGCAACAGCAACAACAGCAACAATAAGCACAGGTTAAACAGCTGATCTGAGAGATCCAAAAGGTTGACAACCCCAGGCCAAAATCAACAGAAACAGCAAGAGCCAAAGCAACAACAACAACAGCACAAACAATGCATAAAAATTAAAACAAAATCAAAAACAAAAAAATAAAAATACAAAAAAAAAATAAAATAAAATAAAATAATAATAATATAAATAAAAACAAAAACAATATATATATATATATACTGTATTTGTATTGGCATTTCATTGGCCCTGGTCAACGCGATTGGAGGTGGGCGGAAAAGGTCATCGACGTCGCACCGGAAGCGTGCCAAAAATATCAAAATCTCTAAAAATATAAACGTGCTCACACACTTGATTATTGCCAATATCTGTGCTTTTGTATTTGTGTGTATGTATATGCGGGTGTGTGTGTGTGTGTGTGTTTAGTTTGTGTTATAATCGCGCATTGGTAAATCATAGATCCGGCAAAATGTTATAGCCCAATCAACGAGAGAGCAGCAACAAGCTGCCAGCGACGACCAACAAGCGACGAGCAAAATATATATCCATATCTCTATATATATTTATATATATGTATATATTATAATAATAGCAAAGAAAGAAAGAAAAAAAAACCGGAAGCAGCTCAGAACAGCTGATCGGGCAGCTGATCGATCGATCGATCGATCTATCAATGCTCACGTTTTCTATATTACCGTATGCTGAGAGAGCTGCTGAGGCTGCTGACTGTTAGTTGTTCCTGGTTGCATATTTGGCATATTGAAAGCGGCCAAGCGGCCAACTGGCGAAGCCACCAAGCGCAGCAATAAACTTCAAAAAAAAAAAAAAAAACAGTCAACGGTCAACGAACTCGTCGCTGGCTTAAAGCAAAGTTGCTGTCTCTGTCGCTGCCGCTGTCGCTGTTGCTGCTGCTGCTGTTGTTGCCGCTATCGCTGTCGCTGCCATTGTCGCTGTCACAGTCGCGGCCACAGTCGCAGTTGTATACGTTGCCGCCTTAGCAGCAGCAGCAACAGCAGCAGCAGCAGCAACAGCAACACTTTTGCCAATCTATAACAGAGACAAACGTTGATAACCACGTTGAGAACGTTAAACAACAACGTTGAAAGCCGCTAAGACTGTTATTGTTGTTGTTGTTGTTGTTGTTGTTGTTGTTGTTGTTCTTCCTAGTGTTGTTGTTGTTGCTGCTGCTTCTAATGAACAGCATCAGCTGCTGTTGTATGTTTAGTGTTAAACACTCAGCTGGTGCGGGGCAACCTTAATTAAAAAGCCATGCTTCAAAGATCTTCCCCCCCCCCCCTCTAATTTTTTTACCCAGCTGTTACTACTCTGTTCACTCTCCTATGCCTTACACCCTTTCTCTGTCTCTGTCTAACGTTCGTTGTCGAAGTCATGCATACAATTATTGGGCCAATAGAAACGTCATCGTCAAACTCTCGCTTCTTCACCATTAACTGGGTCTCACGTTGATTTACTTTGAATATGAAAGCAATGCCATTGAACTGTTATAGTTTCTAACTAATTATAGTATATATATTGTATATATATATATATATAAATAAGTAGTTGCAATCTTATTAGCCATTGCTGTTGCTCTTTCAATCCATACCAATTGTATAGGGGGAAGCCTAAACTATTGCCTTACTTTATATCTATAGGATAAACTATATAACTATTCTCAGTCTGTGCAAATATATATGCATTCTCTATATATTCAGAGTTCAATGGCAATCAGAATTCAATCGAAAATTCTATAGAAAGCCGCACACACATACACAGATACTCGGTTGAGTGGTAAAAGTATTAGATGTAGCATAGAATCAAAATCAGCTGGCCGAAAAACGAAAGCTAAAGTTCGAAAACCTTCAAGCAACCGCAGCGAAATGCCAGCAACAACAACAACAGCAAGAAACTCAAGATTCTTTTCTAAATATATTGAAAGTCAATAGACAATATCTAATATCTTATATCTAATGGCCATTGGCCTGTTCGCTGTTGGCTGTTGGCTGTTGGCCCATAGCTGCTGGGGTTGGCTGACTGTTGGTAAATAAACCATTTCACCCAGCGAGAAAGTTTCGATTTGATTTTTGATGCTCGTCTTTGCTTGTGCATATGGCCAAAACAAATGACTGAAGCTATCCGATTGGTGTTAGTCCATTGACTACATTGACATCTGGATCCTGTGCAGGAAGTGTCAGCAACTCTTTGGGGCCTGATAAACGGGTAGTCTTTTGGCTTAAAGGAAACAAAACAAAAAAAAATTGAAGATTTTTGGAGCTGTATAAAGAGTGCATTGACTTAGAGCAATACATATGCAGATATAGATAGAGATATAGATACAATAAGATACAGATACAGAAAGAGTTACAGATACAGATTTTGATAAAGCTATAGATAGATTAACAGATACATATATAAACATTTATAAAGTTACAGATACTGATACAGATACTGATGCAGAAACAAATACAGATACAGATACAGATACAGATACAGATACAGATTCAGATACAGATACAGATAAAGTTAAAGATATAGATTTAATAGTAAATACAAATACGGATAAAGATACAGCACGATATAGATACAGCTACAAAAAGAGATACAGATGCAGATAGCGATACACATATAGATAAAGATACAGATACAGGTAAAATTATAGATATAGATACAGTTGCAGATACAAATACAGATATAGATACTTATTCTGAGCGTTCGCTCCATAGCTTCGCTGTCTGAGTGGCTAAACGAGAATTGCAATTTTTCTTTCGTATAGCTCAAGCAGTGCATTAATTATAATACCTTGTAAATATGTCACTTACACACACATACATATATATATATATATATATATAGGTATATTTATATATGTATATAATAATGTATTAAAGTACTTGCATGTGGGCCTGAACCTGCGCCCAGGCTGACCAGTGATCAGCAGTTGCCTGTCGCCTTTTTATACCATCTTCTACAGAAAGGCAGACAGGAGTTTTAGACCGTCTACAATTTATTGGACATATACTATATAATTTGAGGAATATATATAAGGAATTAAAATTAAGCAAGAGTATAACCAGTATATGTTAGGGAACATCAGTTATCTGCCACTCCATACTTATACAAATAGATATCTTTGGGAGGAAATATGTATATATATATATAGTTGCATAAGTTAAACTATGCACTGGGTATATGATAGTCAAGCACACTCGACTAGAGCATTCTTACTTGGTTTTACCTGTTTTTTGAAAAGACACTTTAGTTTATTGAACTTTTGTGCTGCATACTTTGAGCCACAGCACAGCTCGGCTCACCTCGCTGACTTCACACGCTTATGCGTTGGCGTTGACGTTGACGGTGACGGTGACGGTGACGGTGACGGTGACGGTGACGGTGACGGTGACGGTGACGTTAAAGTTAACACTGTTCGCTATATTGGTTGGTGTTAACTTGGTTAGCTTCAGCTATAGCTATAGCTACAGCTACAGCAACAGCTACAGCCCCCAGCTTCAGCGCCCCCCCACAACGGCCAGATCCACTATTGCGCATGCGCCTAGCCTCGTTCGCTCATTTCATAAAAATGGCCTTCAAAACGATAATTCAAGCGCTTAAATTGTATCTACACTCTTTGCAAAGTTTATTCAACTTACTGCGCTCTGCTGATGCTGATGCTGATTGAGCTGACACAACGTATGGATCTTAACAGATATATACATATCTATAAATACATATATATATATATATATATATATATATATATATATATATATATATATATATTTATACATATGGAGTCCGGGAAAGGGCATCCACTCGAGTCTTCAGATTTATGGGGGTTGCATGCATATAATAATAATAATAATAATAATAAAATGTAGCCCTTGCTTCAGGAAACTTTCAGTCAACTTTCGAACAATTAAAAATAAAACCACAAAAAAAAAACAAAACGTCCCTAGCCTCAGCTTATAGCCAGATTTTTGTTTCTTTGTGGCAATAACAATTGGCACTGAAGGCTTTAGAAAGCGCTATACCAGACATATTATATATATATATATATATATATATATATATATATATATACATATGTTTTATATGTAATGGCAACAAGCAAATGTATTAAGATTATAGCCATAACATAAATTTCTCAGGAAATCATAAATCATAAGCATCGCTTGACCCATTTGCCCAAAACAGAAAAAAAAAACCAACAAAAAAAGTCTGAACCTGAACCTATATTCTTATAATACATAATAAGTATGTAGTGCGATCCTCAGTTTAGGTTTTTGCTTTCTTTTTCTTACAGTCGGTTGAAGCCACTGCTTTTTTTTGGGTTAATCTCTTAACTGATTGCCTATTGCATATCCTGTTAGCCATATTCTACATAAAACGGAGCAGATCGTTAACATTTTTTTATATATCTTTTAGATATAACTCTTTATGTATATATATATATATGTAGCTTTACTGCTTCGGAGATCTGCTACTTAATGAGTTTTTCCGAAAAGACAAAACACTGCACAAAAGTATATATAATATATACATATAGCTAAAAGATATTCAAATTATATATATTATTATCAACTATCAATAAAAATTTGAATTTTAAATTTTATATATCATTTGGAACTATTTGTCAGATGTGAAAGTATTGCATATATATTCAATCAGCTACTCAGAATACAAAACTTAACAGCTTCAAGAAAACATTGCGATTTATAGCTGTGTAATATATATATAAAATATACAATATATATATAATAGATATATAAAGATATATACATATATATATTTAATAAAAATATATAATTAATGGATACTTTATATAACTTAAATGCAATCGTAATTATAGATATCTTTAACTTTTTGGTAAGTTGAAGACTTCTATAGGAAATAATAAAAAAACATAGAAAAGAAGTAAGCCAAGTGTAACCGACTACGAAAGCCGCTGTTCCACATACAGAGGCATACACAGAAATGTATACAGTTATATATGACTCGGCTAGTCATCCTGATCAAGAGTATATAAACTTTATGGGCTCTCAGATGATTATTTCTACCTGTTACATACTTTTCGATATTATATTACTAAACATATTTACTCTCTTTTTTCATTTTTTCAGAGGCAAAGCTATTAAGAATTACAATTTAATCACAAAAAAATATATATATATATATTTTATCTACATCTGCAACTTAAACTTGTGCCCAACCAAATTTGAGGAATTGATGAATTGCCCTGCATCACAGAGGCAACTTGCAACATTGTTGCAAAATAAAGTTAAAGGCTCCGATTACTACGATAAATCAATCAATCAAATTTGTAATATTCAATTTTCTATTGCATATCATCACGTGCAAGTTTTGTAATTCCCAATTAGTTAAAGCAAAACTATGTATACACTACTCCACTTTCACACTGACATCTGAAGGTTACTTTGGTTTACCTTAATATTTATTTTTAATTTGGAATTATACTCCAGTAATTTTTATTTTACTATTTCTTCATATCTAGTCATACTGTATTTTGTTCTATTTTCATATCAAGGCGGGTAATAATATTATTATTTCAATAATACTCCTCTTACTATTTACAAGTATCTAGGCTCGTAACGTTTTGCTTTCCGGTATTTGTTATTTTTGAACTACTCAAGACGGGGAAGTGTAAGAACTTCTTTGCTGAGTAAAATAAATGAATAGTCAAGTAAGACATCTATATTCGGGTTTCCCCAACTACGAGAACCCTATGCACACATATAAACAGTTATACACGCCCAGTGAGCTGTTGCGTTCATACGGACAGACAGACAGACGGACTTTGCTAGATCGACTCTGCTGGTCGTCCTGATCAAGAATATTTATACTTTATGGGGTCTCAGATGATTATTTCAACTTGTTATTTCTCGATTTTGCACAAATCCATTAGCTGCCTTTTTACCTTTTTTAAAAGGCAGAGGAGCTTGCCAAAGAAACATTAAAAAATTTTTATATTTTAATGCAAACACAAAAAAAATTTATATTAAATATTTTCTATTAAAATATGTATGAATCTTATTTAAATTAGCGGATAACAATTGCCTAGACTACAGCAAAACCTAGTTGTAGAATTAATTGCAGATACAGAGTTGTAAGTAGTATATATTAGCAGTAGTATATATACATAGGTTATATCAGTTAAAGTAATAGTTATAGTTACAGAATAAGATAACAAAAGTATAAAAATAGGAAGTTGTAGTAAGCATACTGGAAAAACAAATGGTAATAGTAGCAAAAATAGTAGTAGTAGTATATGGAATGGCAGTAGAATTCGTAGTAATAGAATAAGTTTACTTAATCTTATACATAGTAGAAAATATATAAGCAATAGAAGGAGCAGTACTAGTTGTAGTAAATCTATTAGAAGTAGTATAAAACTTATTAATAGTAGTCAAATAAGTAGTAGCAGCATTAGTAGTATTACGAACATCTTAATTGAGATTGGAGTCTTAATAAAAGTCCTTAAAGTGAAGCAAATAATTTGCTGGACAATTGCTTCATAATGCACTCTGTATATCATATCATATCATATCATTGATGTTGTGCACACGCACACACGCATATGTATATATGGATATCATAAAATTAATAATTATACTTACGCATTCGAAAATCGGAGACAAGAAACAAAAGCGATTATTTAATTTAATTTTAATTGGAGAAAGTGCAAAGCCCCTAAATAAAAATCATACACACACGCGCGCGCGCCAGCAAACGTTTTGGGACCACAAAAAAAAAAAAAAAAATTTTCAAAAAAAAATTGTGTGGGCTCAAAAAACCAACAAAAAAAAGTCCAAAAATCTTAAGTAAAAAAAAAAAAAGAAAAATCCCAAAAAATAAATAAATGAAACAAAATTATAAATAAAAATGCTTAATCTATTCACATTACAAACGCATTAAATGACAAATTATAAATGTTGACACCGCAGAGCGAAGCTGAAAGATGGTAGTTGGAAGAGGAGGAAGAGCTCCAAACTATCAAACTAAAGACGGCAAACAACAGCAAACACTTGAACGCATTGGAGCAACCAACCAAAATAACCAATAACCAAATAACCAGTTTCGAATTGAAAAATGAAAATAAATAAATTTAATGGCCGCAATGCCAATGAAATGCAAATAAAAATCAATATAAAATCACAAAAAAAAAAAAAATTTCTACTTATGCAAAGCAGAAATATTGCTCAAAGTGGCACCGCTGTAGGCGACCCTAAAGACATGTCACAATATCTGCCCAAAAGTCGAATATAATAATAAAAATAATAATAATAATAAAAGTTTATCAACAAAAAAAAAAAAAAAAAAAGTAAGCAGAAGGCGCAGCCGCATTCAAGCGCCAGTTACATTAATTTTTTTTTTATATATATAAAATTTTTTTTATATATATAAATTATTTTTTTTTTTTGTTTCTCGCTTTTGATAGGCATTTTTATTATGCAAAGCATGGAAAACACTGAATTTTAAATCGACCAACTATAACTTAATTTCGATTTGCTTAAATACAGTGCGGACATTGATCTGTGACTGCTGGGCTAATAGGCTTTTGGGCCCAGTTTTTTGGGGGCGTTCGCGTGCGCCTTTTATATTGAATATATTTGACTCTTGATATCTGTTATATTGGATACATTTGAACAATATGCGACAATCAAATGAAATTCATGAGCATTCAATAATTTTGTTTCCTACAATACAAAAGGGCTAAACTCTCTTCATCGTTTTGGTTTCATTATTAAAAAAAAAAAAAAAAAAAAAAATGACAAAAAAAAAGACATCTTTACGTAAGGCCCTTGAACGTGCAGCGCTCGTTAACTTAAAAGCGGTGAAATTTTTTTTTTTTTACTTTTTCTACTTGTCCGATTGTCTGTTTGCCTGTATGCCTTTCTGTCTGTCTGTTTGTCTGTCTGTCTATGTGTGTGCGCGCTTTTTATTTACCTGTAACGACACCAAAAACTTTGTCAGTCAGTCAGTTAGTCACATAATAGCTGAGGCCAAAAGCCAACAGCCAAAAACCAACAGTCAACAGCTGTTTCGCCTTTGCTGAGGGCTCGCGTAACCAATAAGCAGCAACAGAGGGCACCCGATAACTGATATCCAAAAAAGTTGCTAATACTAATTATAAGAATTACGCTTATATAACCAGGATTAATAACTACCAGCAAAACTTTGGTTTTAATATTTAAATTTACTATCAAATAAATATATCTTCTTTATATCGAGCCGAAGGTCCCAGCAGCCAGGGCTCGTTTTATGATAATTATAAATAACTAAATAAATTATCTTCCTCATATATATATATATATTTATATATATTTATTTTTATTTATATTATTAACTAAATTAAAAAAAATTATAATTTTAATATAAATTTTAAATGAAAATACTAAAGTATAAATTTTATTTAAAAAGAATAATATTATAAAATTATAATATAATCAAAATAATAATAATATATTAGTATTATATATATAAAATAAAAATATTAAAATCTAATTAAAAAATAACATTAATAATATTAATAAAATATTATAATATAAAAATAATAATGTTTATTATTATAAAATTAAAATAATATTATCATATTATAAAAAATAGAAATAATATTATTATAAAATAAAAATTATAACACTTTAATATTATTAATGAATAAAAAATAAATTATTGTAAGACAATGAAATATGAATAATATTATTATAATAAAATTAAAAAAAATATACAAAATAATAATAATAATAATATTAATATTATTTAAGAAAAAGTATTTTTTTATATAGTAATAATTAATATATTTTTATTTAAAATTAAAAATTAAAATAAATTTTTTATTTAAAATTTTTATTTTTTTTAATTTTTTAAGATTAATTTTATTTATTTAATTTTATAGCATACTTTTAAGTCAGCAATTCGTTCGAAAGGAACAACAGGAAATATAAACACAAACAGGCACAAATCTCTTAGGAACAAACACCGTTATCCATAAAATATACAATTATTTGTGTTATATTAGAAATACTATATATGTGCTCTATTTTCAGAGTCTGATATATATGAACTGAATATGAGCAATGTTATGAGTTAAAGGCAATGTAAAAATTTGCTTAGAATGCAAAAAAATATGAATTAATATGAATTTATATGCTCAACTTAATATTGTAGAAGTGATACACAAAGTATGGAGCAGTTCAGTTGAATGAATGAATATGTGAATGAGTGAATGTTTGAATTCTTAAAGACAATGTCAACAAGTGTTCAGTGCAACTGTTTATCGTTTTTGCTTATCATTTTTTTTTTATTACTCCGACAAACCTATCTATTGTAACGTGTTCAACAACGTGCAGTGTAAGCTGAGAGCGTACAAACAAACACAGACAAACACACACAAACACACACAAACACACACAAACACACGAATTTGTGTCTGTGTGTGTGTATTGTTTTTTATTATAAATGCACATTGCATTTCTCGTGTACTGTAACATAAAATAATGCAAACCCTTCGTTTCCCAGCAGATTTTTAAAGTGTTCCCATTTTCAGCCCCTCTACCTTCTCGCTCTCTGTTTCATTCGATCACGTGAACACCCACTGTAGCTACAATAGGGTCCATATTGCACCTGATTATGTGGACGAGCACTTAAATCATTCGCTTGCCGTTGCCCAGTTTAAATATTTGTTGTTACCGCGCAAATACGCCAACTTTTTGACCAACTTTTGATATGGACTCGTATAAACGAATATGTGTATAAGTATGAGTATCAGCATGAGTATCAGCATGAGTATACGAGTACTCGCACTTGAAATCGCATTCATGTTCTCTTGATAAGCGTTGCCCAGCAAACATGGGCAACAGCAGCAGCAGGCGCCCAAATAAAACAAAATAAAAAAAATAAAATTTTCAAAAGTACAAAAAAAAATATAAATATATATATATAAAATGAAATTAAAGGAAAAATAAAAAAAAAATTAAAAAATATATATATGCATATTAAAAAAAAAAATAAATAAAAAATAACAAGCCCTCTTTGTCGTCGCTTGGGCCGAACAGTGAAATTACAAAAACAAAAAAAATCATTTGTTTATTTATTGCGTGCTTAAATTTTGATTATTATCGAACGTGTTGCAAATCGGTCGGGCGACTTTCGTTTTGTATAATGGTTTATACACATAACTGTTCACATTTAATATCTTTTTGATCTCGTGCAAAGGATCTGAGGATAATGATTAAAGGCATTATATATTTACTTGGCGAAAACTTAACAATGCTAACGATTATAATAAAGATCTGGCAATGGCATAACTTTCGTTTTGTATAAACCATTTACTACCCACAATTGAACTTTGATCTCTAGCATATGGTCAAACCCTATGAGCTGATGATCTGTACTAATCAGAGACTTGAAATTCGAATGAATTTTAAAATTTTTTTAAACTATTTGTGATGCACAAAAAATCTTTAATTTGGTCGCCTACAAAAGCACAAAAGAATTGAGAAGGTGCAAGGCATTTAAATTTAAGTAATCATAATAAATATATTTGCATTAGGCGCATTTTATTTTATAATTGAAGCAAGATCTATACAGATCTAACAATTGACTATCCTTAACTTCTTTATAGATAATGAGAATATGAAAATGAGGTAACAATTTGAACAGGATTTTTGTATCATACCGAAAATATCCTGCCCAACTGTAGTGTAATAAAAAGAATAAAAAACTGGAACTAAAATTAAGAAAACCCAACGACTTCTTAATAATCATATATATATATAAATCAAGTAACATATAAATATAATTTATGGATATAAAAAATAAGTTAATGTTTTAGTGAAATTGCTTAAAGCTTAAAGCCTCTAACCTTTCATTGATGAGAACTCAAGGCAAATAAAGCAAAGTTCTAAGCAGAAATAATGAATTTTCATAATGTAAAAATTTTTAATATAAATTTACTAAATACATTTAGATAATAGAATATAAAGGATGTTAAGGAAGTTGATTAGAAATTTTAGGAAAATAGTTTTAAAAATTGTAGAAAAAATTTATAACGATTATAATAGGTTTGTGATAACGATGGACTTGAAGTAGGCAAATGCAGACAAATTGATAAATTGATGACGATTGTGGAGAAAGTCTTGCGACGACTGATGCGTGCCCCTCCAACTGCTACAGCGATTCACTATGGACGACATCGACAACTCCAACGGCTATGACGGACCCAGCGACCAGCTGGGAGCTGTGACCAGAGCTGAGAACTGTGAAAAGTTCAATAAACTTGTCAGTTTGCCAAAAAAAAATAAAAAATTAAAAAAAATAAAAAAAATAAAAAAATAAAAACCAAAAATAAAAAAAAGTAAATAAAAACCAAAAACCCAAAAAAAAAAAAACCAAAAGCAAACTTAAGCGGCGCTGCCGACAGCAACGCCGCGTCGACTGAAACAGTAACAGCAACAGCAACAGCAACTGCCGCAGCAACCACCAATACACCAACACACCATTATCAACACCAACACTACAAGCAACGTGCAACGTTTGTGAAAGCAACCAAAACGCCAAATTGTAAGTGCGTTTGCATTACGATGACATCGACAACGGCGCCGTCATCGTCATCGTCCATCGATGTCGCTGCCGTAGCCGTAGCCGTAGCCGTAGCCGTAGCTGTAGCCGCAGCCGATACCGATGCTGCTGTCGAGGCTATGCTGCTGTCATACAAACGTGGCCGCAGCAGCTGTGGCTGCCAAAACGCGGATTTCAAGCAGCGGCAGCCCCCAAATAGATGCCAACAGTGTAAAAGAGAGAGGGCGCCATACAGAGAGACAGAGTGAGAGCAAAAGACACTGAGAGGGAGGGAAAAAGAGAGAGAGAGAGAGTGTAAATGTGTATGTAAAAGAAAGAGAGAGCGAGAGCGCGAATGAGAGAGACAGACAATGCTGTCGGCGTAAGCATCGACTCTGTTGCCGTGGCTGCCGATGTTGCTGTTGATGTTGCTGTTGCCTTTGCTGCTGTTACTGTTGCTGTTGCTGTTGCTGTTGCCGTTGCCGCGATCAACGCTGCCTCAGTTAGCGTCTACGCGACAGCGTTCGTTGACTTAACGCACTACTAACTCAGTGCCACAGTCACCGACTTTTGAAATGTGTGTTGTAAACACATATACAAGCAAACACAAGCATACACACACACACACACACACACACACACAGTCACACACACAACAAACACACATATACATACATACATATAGCACACACAAACACGCACAAACAAACATACATACACTAAGGCACAAGCATTCGAGTGCTGCCTCGTTGTGTGTTTGTTTCATTTTTCACCATTATTTATGCTAATGATAATATTCACGTTGTTGCTTTTGCTTTTGCTTTTGCTTCGGTTTTGCCTCCGTTTTCTTGTAGTTTTTTTTATATTTATTTATTTTTTTTTTATTGCCACACTGATACAGCGCCACAGTGAAGAAAAGAAGCAAAGATATTTATATACGATAAATATATATATAAATATAACTATATATATATATATCTATTTATCTGATTTGTATCATTTTGTCAGTGCCATAAATTTGCCATAAATTATAGCAAAATTATAGCATACAAATTGTATAGTTAAATGACTTAAGTATTAGCAATTGATAACACTTCATTATCAGTTCATCGTTGCATGCTCAGGATATGTGGCAACAATTGTAGAGAGCATCAACTGCAACAGTTGCTGCAGTATGCAAATGTAATTGTTGTTACTACTGAAGTTGTTACTATTGTTGCTATTGTTGCTGTTGCTGTTACTGTTGCTGCTGCATACGGAAGAGCTTCGTGAGCCACATAAGCAACAGCAACAGCAGCTGCCAAATTGTGGGTATGGAAGTGAAAGCATCTCCGAAAGTTGTAAAATATGAATGTGCTTAGCAGCATCAGCAACAACAGCAGCAACAACAGCAAACAACAGCAGCAACAGCAACACAACCACCAACAATTAAATAGTCTTGGCAATATACGAATAATTTAATGCGCTGCACAAACAGCAACAATTAAATGGCACATACAAATACAGATAAAAAATAAAAATTGATTAATATTTATTTATATATACAAAAATAAAACTAATTTAAAAAATATTTTTTTATTAAATCTTTATAAGAAAATATTAATACTTTTACCAAAAATAAATCTAAAAATCTGACGCAAACCTTAAGATTTTATAAGACTTTTTAATGGGATGAGAAATTTCAATAAAAAAAATTTTTAAAAATAAATTTTAAATTAAAATAAATTTATTTTATATTAATTGTACTTATATTTGAAAAAATAAATTAAAAATTATTTTTTATTAATTTTATATAAAAAATTAAACTTTGAGCAGAAATTAAAAACCAAAAATCTTAAGCAAACTTTTTTTTTTAAATCATTTAATGAGTTCAAAATAAAAAATAAAAACAATTAAAAAACATATTAGTTCTGATGCAAAAATGTTGATTTTTATTTTTTAAATATTTTTACATATATTTAAATCAATAAATTTTAAATGATTTATAATTGTATATGAAAAAAACTAAGCTTTGATCAGAAACTGAGTGCAAAGATAAAGTGCCAACTATTTGAGATTTTTTAACCAAATGAGAAATTGAAATAAAATAATAATATATAAAAAAAAAAATAGAAACGACATATGTATATAGCAAATAATCGCAAATTTTCATTGTTTTAGCCAAATTTAAAGGCTAAAGCACACTTTATACTAATGTCTCATATTTTTACTATATTTTACTGTAATTGTTGGCTACATTTCGGCGGCGGTTGCGTCAGGTTAAATGCATTTATAGCACGACCTCTATTTTGTATTGGAAATAATAATAGAAATGCTATGATTTGATGATGGAAAAATTACGACATTAGAGGAAAAAACCTTTCCTTAGTAGAAAATTGAAAATAAAGAACCAAAATCTGTTGTTTCTATTATTTTTTCCGACCCTGCATATGTAAATATTATTTTATTATTATTTAAAGTCATATTTATAATAAAAAATTTCAAATAATTTTTATTAATTGTAAACAAAAAAAAATTATTATTTAAACAGAAAATAAGTCCAAAAATCTTAAACTTTTTGAAATCATTGAATTAAAAAAAAAATAAATAAAATAAATTCTAATTTATACTTATTAATATTTAATTTTATTTTTAATAATTCATAATATTAATTTTATAAATTTTTTAATTTATTTAATTATTTTTTTTTTTTAATAAGAAAACTTTTTTTCGATTTATCTGAGAAAAATTTTTATTTGTGTGTATTTCTTTAGTCTTGAATATATATATAATAATATGAATACAATTATTGATTAGCTTATCTATATATATATATATATATATAGATTATAATTAATATATTTTTTATATATAAACTATATATCTGCCTGTTAACCTGATCTGATAATTTAGCATTTTTTTACCTATAGAATCTTTAACAAATTGTAACAATTTATATATTTATATAGTAACAGACTGAAGGTAGGTCATGCTTTCGCTCACCCATACAGACACACATACACACATACATACAGAAGCAGTTTGAGCAAGTACAAGGAAGAGAAATTTAAAGATTAATTCAACTTAACTTCCTCTTTTATACGCTCTTTCTTTTTGAGGCAATCGTTCCCTTCCTTTTTGCTTTGCAACTCTCTGAGCAATGCGTTAACATAGAATATGTCATTGAACAAGCTGCCACACCTACTTGCAACAAAAATAAGAGCCACATAATTGGCAATAAATTTTATATAAATGGTGTAATATATGCAAATGACACGCCCACTTCCCACAAAGCTATATATTGTATAAGTGTATAGGTTATATATATATATATATATATTAAGTACAAATGGATGTTGAAGAAAGCTTTGGGCATAAACCTTTTTTTTTTTAAGAAGCAGGCAACGGTAAATTTGGCCAAACAACCGTAATACTGTGAGCAAACAGCAAACAGCAAACAGCAAACAGACAACTTACAACAAACAGCAGCAACAAGAAACACACAACGAACGCAAGCAACGCAGCTGAACAACTTTTTAATTGCCCTCAAAAGCGACACCAAAAAACCTAAGAAGTGACCAACAGCAACAGCAACAGCAACAGCAACAGCAGCAACATCAGCAACATCAGCAACACCAACACATTGAGACAACGATACGATATACCAACATCATTATCATCATCATCATCATCATCATCAGCATCTTTATCATCATTTGACTTTTAATGCCAGCCCAGAATCGTAGACGGGCCCTTAAAAATAACAAAAACAACACCAACAACACTCCAACAACAACAGCAACAGCAACGACAACGCAACAACTCAAATAGGCCGTAAAATTTCTTTTTGCTGCTGCAGATTCTGCGCGCAGCAGCAACAACACCAACAATTTACGAGCTTTGTAAGCTTTTTTTTCTTAATTTTTTTTTTTTTTTTTGTTTAATCTTTACACTTTAGAAAGTTTGTACTTTTTGTGTGTATCAGTGTGTGTGCGTGTGTGTTTTGTTTGCTTTTACAGGATTATAAATAATATTGAAGTAAAGTTTTCTAGCTTCTTCTTCTTCTTCTTAGTTGTGTGCAAAAAAGTTCTGAAAGTAAAAGTGTTAAATAGAACTGAGGCAAACTGAGCGTCTGGCATTGCGGCGTTGCTGCAGCAGGCAATGGCCTCAGTTGAAGAAAAAAATTTATTAAATTTTTTTTATTCAAAAATTTGAATACAAGTAGGTGAAATGTCATTGAACTCGCAACCGAAACAGCAACGGCAACAGCAAAGGCAACGGCAACGGCAACGGCAAACAGCTAGAAGCCGCAGCAGCGATGACGCCAACGACGACGCAGCAACGACAGCAGCAACAGCAGCATCAGCGGCGCCACTTCAATGATTGTTGCTGTGGTGCTGTAACGACAACAGCAGCAGCAGCAGTAGCAGCAGCAGCAGCAGCAGCTCCAACATTCACTGCTAAAGTCCAATATATGTTATCGTTATGGGATAACAAATTGCATGATTTTGCTGCAATGCAAATAGTTCCCAAGATCGCGTTTATTTTGGGCATATTGCTGTTAATTTGTCATTATAATATGCTTTTACTTAAATATATGTTAATAGCAACCACAACGCAGTACCAGCAGTTGTAATAATGAAAAAAAAAAAAAATTAAGTGTATGTTAAGCTCTCCGCCACGGAGCGCACGTCTCATTAAGGTAAAGGCGCGCTGACGAATGGCAAGTGGTAAGCGCGTTCAGCAATCACAAGTGATAAGAGCAGCAACTGCAACCAGCTCAAACATGTTTGAGTGAAAAACCTAAGAAAGCGCTCAAGTCGAAAGTTGGAGCATAAGCCAGTGAGAGCATCTAATATAATTGAGAGAATTTTACAAAAAAAATTAAAGAGAGTACAAGAGATATGCAAGTGTAAAGAGTAAACGAAGAGTATGTGTGTGTATTTATGTTGATTGAACAGCTGACCGACCGCAGGTCGTAAGTAACATGCGGCGTATGCGCAACTCATGTTGCCCAAATGCCACAAAATTATCATAAAAGTGGCACAGGCACACACAGGCAGATTCAGATACACACACACACACAGAGACCCACATACAGCTTTTGGTTAGGTAAGAGGTAAGTGGTAGCTAAAGTTGTAGCTGAAGTTGAAGCTACATCCGCCTCAATGTCAGCGATCGCCCCTTGTGTCCTACATTCTAAGATTTGGCACAACATCAGCAACAGCAGCTACAGCGGTAACAGCAATAGCAGCAGCCACAGCAGCAGCAGCCACAGCAGCAGCAGCAGCAGCAATAACAGCAATAAAAAAAGAAAACTTTGCCATATGCAAAACTAATGGAGAGTGCAACAGCAGCAGCAGCAGTAACAACATCAACAACAACAGCAGCACTAACACAAGGCGGATGTTGCAGCGTTAGCTGCTTGTTGTTGTTATTGTTGTCGCTGTAATTTATGCATGCAAAGTTCATTAACTTTTGGTAAGGAACGAGCAGGTGAAGGGGATGGAATTGAGGAGCTATTACTGCCTTCACTTTGCATAGAAACTCAAATGTTCTGCTTTCGCTCTGCAACAATTCAGTGGATTTAATACCATATATAAAGATATATATTTATTGTCTCTATCTATATGTCTATATATATACATATATATACCCATCTCTCTCTCTCTTTCTCGTTGGCAGTCACTCTCTCTCTATTGCTCAGAATCATTTGAAATTGCAGATATTATAATATCCGTAGGAGAAGAAAGTTGGTAATCAATCAGGTGTAAGATAACTTTCGCTCTGCTTGCAAATTGCTGCAAGTTTTCTAGCAAGTTCGTTGCCTAAGTCTTTCGTATATTCAACCCGTGACAGTGAAATTTCTGGGAATATACAAGAATATAATGCCTATGCACTTCACCCAATCACAAACCGATTCTCTACTTAACTAATTAGCATTTAAGCCAACATTAAAGGCCAATACCTATTCAATACATGTGACAATATCCCATGCTATACCCAATATCAATATACAAAGAATATGTTGAGTAAAGGCATTATTGATAGCAATAGTAAAAGTAGTATAAGTAGTATAAGTAGTAT
The DNA here is from genome assembly GCA_037044455.1 of Zygothrica quintamaculata. NCBI lineage: Eukaryota > Metazoa > Arthropoda > Insecta > Diptera > Drosophilidae > Zygothrica > Zygothrica quintamaculata. The sequence goes on along the minus strand of JBAMBS010000910.1, from coordinate 13,636 downwards.
AAGTAGTATAAGAAGTATAAGTAGTATAAGTAGTATAAGTAGTATAAGTAGTATAAGTAGTGTAAGTAGTATAAGTAGTCTAAGTAGAATAAGTAGTATAAGTAGTATAAGTAGTATAAATAGTATAAGTAGTATAAGTAGTATAAGTAGTATAAGTAGTATATGTAGTATAAGTAGTTTAAGTAGTATAAGTAGTATAAGTAGTATAAGTAGTATAAGTAGTATAAGTAGGATAAGTAGTATAAGTAGTACAAGTAGTATAAGTAGTTTAAGTAGTTTAAATAGTATAAGTAGTATAAGTAGTATAAGTAGTATAAGTAGTGTAAGTAGTATAAGTAGTGTACGTAGTATAAGTAGTATAAGTAGTATTGGTAGTACAAGTAGTATAAGTTGTATAAGTAGTACACGTAGTATAAGTAGTATAAGTAGTATTAGTAGTATAAGTAGTATAAGTAGTATTAGTAGTATAAGTAGTATAAGTAGTACAAGAAGTATAAGTAGTATAAGTAGTATAAGTAGTATTCGTAGTATTAATAGTATAAGTAGTATAAGTAGTATAAGTAGTATAAATGGTATAAGTAGTATAAGTAGTCTAAATAGTATAGGTAGTATAGTATAAGTAGTATATGTAGTATAAGTAATATAAGTAGTATAAGTACTATAAGTAATATAAGTAGTATAAGTAGTATATGTAGTATAAGGAGTATAAGTTGTTTAAGTAGTATAAGTAGTATAAGCAGTATAAGTAGTATAAGTAGCATAAGTAGTATAAGTAGTATAGTATAAGAAATATATGTAGTATAAGTAGTATAAGTTTTTTAAGTAGTATAAGTAGTATAGGTAGTATAAGTAGTATAAGTAGTATAAGTAGTATAAGTAGTATAAGTTGTTTAAGTAGTATAAGTAGTATAAGTAGTATAAGTAGTATGAGTAGTATAAGTAGTATAAGTAGTATAAGTAGTATAAGTAGTATAAGTAGTATAAGTAGTATAAGTATTATAAGTAGTATAAGTAGAATAAGTAGTATATGTAGTATAAGTAGTATAAGTACTATAAGTAGTATAAGTAGTATAAGTAGTTTAAGTAGTATAAGTAGTATAAGTTGTATAAGTAGTATAAGTAGTATAAGTAGTATAAGTAGTGTAAGTAGTGTAAGTGGTATAAGTAGTATAAGTAGTATAAGTAGTATAAGTAGTATAAGTAGTATAAGTAGTATAAGTAGTATAAGTAATATGAGTAGTATAAGTAGTATCAGTAGTAAAAGTATTATAAGTAGTTTAAGTAGTATAAATAGTATTCGTAGTATTAGTAGTACAAGTAGTATAAGTAGTATAAGTAGTATAAGTAGTATGAGTAGTATAAGTAGTATCAGTAGTAAAAGTATTATAAGTAGTTTAAGTAGTATAAGTAGTATTCGTAGTATTAGTAGTACAAGAAGTATAAGTAGTATAAGTAGTATAAGTAGTATAAGTAGTATTAGTAGTATAAGTAGTATTAGTAGTATAAATGGTATAAGTTGTATAAGTAGTCTAAATAGTATAAGTAGTATAGTATAAGTAGTATATGTAGTATAAGTAGTATAAGTAGTATAAGTAGTATAAGTAGTATAAGTAGTACACGTAGTATAAGAAGTATAAGTAGTACAAGAAGTATAAGTAGTATAAGTAGTATTAGTAGTATAAGTAGTATTAGTAGTATAAATGGTATAAGTAGTATAAGTAGTCTAAAAAGTATAAGTAGTATAGTATAAGTAGTATATGTAGTATAAGTAATATAAGTAGTATAAGTACTATAAGTAATATAAGTAGTATAAGTAGTATATGTAGTAAAAGTAGTATAAATTGTTTAAGTAGTATAAGTAGTATAAGTAGTATAAGTAGGTTAAGTAGTATAAGTAGTATAAGTAGTATAAGTAGTATAAGTAGTATAAGTAGTATAAGTAGATAGTAGTATAAGTAGTATAAGTAGTATAAGTAGTATAAGTAGTATAAGTAGTATAAGTAGTATAAGTAGTATAAGTAGTATAAGTAGTATATGTAGTATAAGTAGTATAAGTTTTTTAAGTAGTATAAGTAGTTTAGGTAGTATAAGTAGTATATGTAGTATATGTAGTATAAGTAGTATAAGTTGTTTAAGTAGTATAAGTAGTATAAGTAGTATGAGTAGTATAAGTATTATAAGTAGTATAAGTAGTATAAGTAGTATAAGTAGTATAAGTAGTATAAGTAGTATATGTAGTATAAGTAGTATAAGTACTATAAGTAGTATAAGTAGTATAAGTAGTTTAAGTAGTATAAATAGTATTCGTAGTATTAGTAGTATAAGTAGTATAAGTAGTATAAGTAGTATAAGTGGTATAAGTAGTATGAGTAGTATAAGTAGTATAAGTAGTATAAGTACTATAAGTAGTGTAAGTAGTATAAGTAGTATAAGTAGTATAAGTAGTATCAGTAGTATAAGTAGTATAAGTAGTATGAGTAGTATAAGTAGTATCAGTAGTAAAAGTATTATAAGTAGTATAGGTAGTTTTAGGTGAAATTTGTGTTTACATTTATCGATTTGCTGCTTTTGGTAATCGTTAAGTTTTGGCTAATATGGTTTGAAGACATATTTGGTAACCGAAGCTAACTTGTTTATAATTGTTGTTGGACAGTTTTGGTTATAGCTTATATCTCAATTAGTGTAATGAATTAATCGACTGGCAGTTAAGCTAAGATTAAAGCTCATGATAGAAATGATCAAAAATTTTGTTATCGATGATTGTTAGTTATAGTTTGTGTTTCTATTGCATGTATATACCCCATCTATTTAATTTGATAAATAACATTGTTCTTTGGCTAGAGGCACTAGAGAGTGTACATGCACTAAGTTGCAACATACTTTCGCCAAATGCGTAGAAGATTCAACGAAAACTAGAAAAAAAGATTATAGAAGATAAAAATATATGAAAAAATAAAAAAAAATAATCAAATAATAATAATAAAAATAATAAAAATTTCCCCCAATTAAGCTAAAGTTAAATTAACGATAGAAATTTCCTGGAAAAGTCTAGCTGCTATAGCAGACTTGCAACCAAAGTCACCAAATGTCGCCAGTGCAAAAACGACAACAAATGGGAAGCAACTCAATGCAGTTGCCACAACAAACAGCAACAACAGCAGCTCGAAAAATATAAAAAAGTATAAATAAACTGTAAAAGAAAAACTAAATAACATAACAAAACAAAAGAAAAAAATGGGTAAAATTGAAGAAGGCAAAAACCAAATAACAACATACACGCTAACAACAGAAACAGCAGCAACAGCAGCAATTGCAGTCATGCAGTCAGTCATGAACAACGACAAGTGCGCTGGCATCGCTGCTGCCGCATCCACTACTGACACACTGACTCGATAGTGTGGCAACTGTTGCATGTACCATGCTTTGCCTTGCCTTGCCATGCCTTGTCTTGCAGCAGCAACAACAACAACAACAACAACAACAACAACAACAACAGCAGCAGCAGCAATTGCAAATTTGTGACCATGAACGTGAAACAAAAACAGCAAAGTGAAAAATAATTGATTCCGGAAGGAAACTGCCTCAACTGGTTTCTGTTGCCATTGGCTTAAAGCGTTAGTTAGGATATCAGTTTGGTTTATTTTAATTTAGCTGTTGATTTCATTTTATCAAATGGGGCTATGATATTGCTGATGTTGTTTATTTGTTGCAGTTATAGCTGCTGCTGCTGTTGTTGTTGCTGTCGTTATTTATTGTTTCGGCTTGCATTTGGTTTCGTAATAGGAACAAGTAAAAAGTAGTCGAGTGTACTCGACTACGAGAGCACCTTTGCCTACATATACACCCATACACACACATATTCATCATATATATCATACATACACACAGTTCTGCACGTACTTAGCCATTGCGCGCACCTTTTAGCCCCCCACGCTCTATAGCGCGATACCTAATGATGTATAACGTCCGTCTTTATTGTTCAATTTAACGAAATTCACAACGTATATGAAGAATGGTCTACTCAATATGTGTGCAAAAAAGAAATTTGATCGGTTAAAAATTGTACCTTATAATCGATTTTTTCGATTTGCGGGGGTCAGGGGAGGAAATTGAAAAATCAAAAACAAACTTGTACAGCGTACGAAAATAAGAAATCTAGGCTTCAAATTTGGTTGCTCTAGCTCTTATAGTCTCTGAGAAACAGGCGTTCATACGGACGGACGGACAGACAGACGGACAGGACTAGATCGATTCAGCTAGTCGTCCTGATCAAGAATATATATACTTTATATATATACTTCTCCGATGATTATTTCTATGTGTTACATACTTTTGGATTTTGCACATTTCCAATAGCTCCGTTTTGCTTCTTTTTTACAAAAAGGCAAAGGGGCGAAAAGCGCCGCCATTTCACAATTGACTTTCCGGACGAGTGAAATTCATCTCATATTGCTATCACATATTTCTGGTTAATTATTTTTAAATACAAAACAAAAAAAAAATAAGTTGCTGCAGCAACAGCCACAAAACATCATTGTTATTATTTTATATATGTATTTATATATATATATATATATATATATATATATATATATATATATATATATATATATATATATAAATACATAGATATTTGTTGTTATTAGAGTACAAAGTGTTTTTATTTGTTTCTCTTTTTTATTTTTTGTATCGCAAAGTGATTAAATTTACCATTATTGTCGTTGCAGCAACTGTTGCAATTGCTGTTGCTGTTGCTGTTACTATTGCTGTTGATATTGCTGCCGTTTTTGATATACTTGACATTCACTGTGAGGCTTCACTGCTTGCTGATATGTTGATGACAGTTTTGTGTCAACCAGCGATGATCTTCGTTGTTGTTGTTATAGTTGTTGCCTTTGTTGCTGTTGTTGTTTGTTTGTACTTTTGTTGTATTTTATTGCTGCTGTTTCGCACTAAAAGGAAGTGGAGAAATCTGAACCACTGGCCATCAACAACATTAATAAGTTGCAAAAGTTTGGATCATTTATATATATGTTGAACCTGATCTAAAATTTAATTATAATAGTAATATATGGCTCATTATTTAAATTTTTTAAATTAATATAATTATTATTTATATTTTCTTAATAATAAAAAAACATAAAGAAAACAAGTAAGAAGTAAGCCAAGCAACATTGTGGCAAAATAAACTTAAACGCTCCGATTGCTAGGATATCAATCAAATTTGTAATTTTCAAAATTCTATTGCATATCGACAAGAGCAAGTTTTGTAATTCCCAATTAGTTAAAGAAAATATATGTATATTTTACTCCAATTTTACACTCACATCTCAAGGTTACTTTGGTTTACCTTTAAACATTTTTTTTTTGTTGTTGAATAATACTCCAGTAATTCTCCGCTTTCTATTTGCAAGTGTCTAGGATTGCATCGTTTAGCTTTTGGCGTTTGATCTTTTTGACCTACAGATGGCGTGGAAGTGTTATAACTTCTTTGTTAAGTAAAATAAATAAATAATCAAGTAAGAAAACTGTTTTCGGATGGCCCCGACTACGAGAACCCTTTCGTGCCAACAAGCACAGAAATGCACACCCCCATACACACATATACACAGTTCTTCACGTACAGTAAGCTGTTGCGGTCATGGGGAAGGGCATTGCTAGAGCAACTAAGTCGTCCCGATTAAGAATATACATACTATATAAGATCTCAGATGATTATTTCAACTTGTTGCATACTCTTCGATTAATAACAAAAGTATTAGCTCCCTTTTTACCTTTTTCAAAAGGAAAAGGGGCTTACAATAAATTATATTTCATTTGACTTTTTATTATTGCTGTCATCTATAGGAAATTCTTATTCATTCAGCAACTTTTGTGCAATTGAACCTTATTACGCATAGATTTCGGTTTAGTTTTTTTTTAATATAACAATATAATATATTAAATATAATATAAATAAATATAATATAAATAAATTTAAAACAAATAAATAAAATATAAATAAATATAATATAAATAAATATATATAAAATAAATATAGATAGTTTTGTGTTGCATAATTGCATTTGAAGCTAGTGCTGCTTAAACAGTGTAAATTGATGCATTTCTGCGTGTTTAATGTTCTTCATTTGAAGTAGTATTAAAATGCCTTAGGATAATTCTCGATTATGGAAAAAAGACACATGAAGTCAAGTTGGGCATCATCTAAGACCTGGTTTTTGGTGCTTGTCTCAAATTTGCAATCTTTGGCCGCGAAACTTTCTCAATTGAAAATTGCATTCAAGCGATGATGAAGGCAACGTTTGTTGCATGGGGGCAACGGTAAAGGGGTTGTACCGGCATCAGCAGCAGCAGTAACAACGGCAGCGGCAGCGATTTCCCTCGAATTTTCCGCTGCGTTCAGTGAGCCGCTTGACTGGAGCTAAAAGCTGGAGCTGGAACTCTGGCTGTAAATATTTGTTGCTGTTTTTGTTATTGTTGTTGTTATTGTTGTTGTTATTGTTCTTGCTGTTGTTGTAGCTGGAAGTCGTTGCCGCCAGCCGTTGACCGAAAAAAGTATGTCAAGTTTTCGACAAAGATCAAGTACATCTCAGATAGTACGTCAAATGTGTTTTTCTCTGTTTTTCGTTGTTGTTGTTGCTGTTGCTTTTATTGTTGTTGGTGTTGCAGGCCTGTTGTTGCATCCGCTGTTCGGGCAATTCCAGTTGCCATGACCAAAATGTTCTCAAAAAACATTGCATTAAGGCTTAGATTTTGGTGCAATTTTCATGTTGAATTTTTTTCATTTGGAATTTTTTTTTTTTGCCTGTTGCTTATTGCAGTGAAAGTGCAGCAACAAATCGACTGCCAACTGGCAAACAGAAATGAATGGCATATACTCGTACGAGCTACAACTAGCAATTGTTGTTACCCCGGCAACACAAAGCAGGAAAACTAACAACAATGACACAGCACCAACAACATTTCCCATCAATCTTACAAAGCTAAGAACTTTTTTTTTTTACAAAAATAAAAACCAATTGCACTGAACGGAATATATATACATGTACAGTATAGATATACATATATACACGTATTGTATATGTAATATATATACATAATTTATGTATATAAATATATATTCAATATAAATCTTATCTGATAAGTTCATATGAAGAAATTGGTGCAACCTGCAAGGCAGCTGAAGCCACTTATAACTCATGTGACCTCCAATTCTTTGATATAAAATTAATAAATATATATAAATATATATTTAAGTACTATATTATAAAGAAAATATCGATCTAATATGATTTATGGTTATCAACTAGCTTTAATTTTTATTTCTCTTTGAAAATATATCAATAAACTGATGAATTATAAATTGGCACTTTAAAAACAATTAAAATATTTAATAAATAAAAATTTAAAAAAAAATAAAAATAAATATTTATAAATATAGTTTCCTATTGCTCAGTTTCCTCTTGTATAAAATTAAATGCAATGCATTTCATTTCTGTGAAACTAATAGGAGGCAATGCATTTAATATATATGTTGGTAGTAAAAATATTAATATATAGTATAATTATCTATTATATTAATGCATATATTTATATATTATAATGCATTGTACAGCAGCTGTGATAAAGGCAATTTTGAAAGTCATAAAAATTTAAACCAATATTTTTCTTTAGTATTTCATTTGCGTTATTAACTTCTTAGATCTATATTTAATTCCAAAAGATTTGACATATATGAATATATATAAATTTAAAAATAAAATTTTTTTATATACGTACATATGGATAAATATAGAGACACGATCATGAATTATTCGTACTATATATAAGATATTCTCGCTTTCTATACTTTTATCAAAAAGGCTTTAAGGCAAATTTAGCAATAGAAATAATTTTAAAAGTAATTTTTGCTTAATTAAATTACATTCTATTTATTAGTATATTTAATAAGTATTTAATTATTTTAAAATAATTATTCGTATTAATAAATTATGTTGAACCTAAATAACCTATTTCCACTTTAGTATTATATGGAAAATAAAATGAAGAGAGAAGCATTTTATATGCACAAAGACATTTGTAGAAAAATATTATGAATAAATAATTTTCCATAGCATTGGCTCCAGATGGAACTTAAATTCCCAATGCCAGCGCGGGGTCAATGTACCGTTTTGCTTGAGGTCACTGAGCCAAGTTGTGGGCGGCTTTTGGCCTGCGGCAGAGACTCTTTGGATTCGGTCATCGGTCTAAGCTATCACAACAAGCTATACACGAATGCCCATATACCTTGATGACCTACATATTTTGGGTCTCGTTTACACTGACCTACTGCTGAGAGTGGTGTGCGGGTCTGGGTCAGAGAAAGGGAGAACTCGTTTATATAGTAGTTATTTGTAAGTGAGTGTTCACTTTTGCCATAGTCACCCAAATTGTCTGTTGCATTGATTGCTCAATCGATCTAAAGACCAAATCAAATCAAAACCAAAACGATTGCTTGTCAACAATCAAGTTCATCATTATATTGACTAAACTGGCACCTGCAACAATCAGCGACATAATCAATCCCCAATCCCCAATCCCCTATCCCCCAGACAGTTATATCAAGAGAGAAAGAGAGAGACAAGTTCAAAGAACTCTTTGATCATTCCACCATTCACTGACGCACTTTGATACTTGATTAGACTTTCAAGACATCACCTGTCCACATTAACGTACTCAATGCAAATCCTCTCCAGATTCTATATAAGTTCTTTACCTGCTTTTAATATGCATACTACGTATATTTAAATGGTCTTCAAAAGCCCCAAATTAATACATTTATAATCTTCTCGTTCTCTTCATAATCTTACACACAAATCTATCTAAATCCTATGACATGTTTCGTTTTATTTACTAAACTTTAAATAAAACTAAATTTAGTAAATTTATCAAAAAAAAAAAAAAACTAAAGTTTTTTATGCTCATAGCTTAAAGTTTTATATAAAAACAGAGTTACCTTTTTATTATAAAGACTTGTAATTTGTTGTTAGTAATATAATTGATATTCTATCTATAGTATAATGATATCAAAAGGGCTAAATTCTAGTCCAATTTATTTTATTAATTGTCTCAGAATTGCATGCTAAGTATGTCCTAGAAGGATATTACAAATAATTCCTAAAGCATTTACAATTCATATTTTATTTTTTTTTTTCTCTTAATTTAATAGTATTAATTAAATTTTTAAATGTTTCTAAAAACTAAATACTAATATTTATTATTAATTAAAAAATATAGTAATTATTAATTCTATATATATTATCGCGTTATATGTAATAAATAATTATAAAAAATTTAAAAATTTTATATAAAATAAAACCAAAATAAGTAAAAATTTATTACTTACGACAAAAACTTTAAATTAAATTAAAAATTTTTCTTTATTACATTTTATATTTTCTTTTTATTTTTATTTTAATATAGTAGTACATCATTTTAATTTAATTTTATTATATTATATAAAATAAGAAGTAAAACAAATAATTTACATTTTATACTAAAATATTTTTATACATAGACTTTAATAGTTTTTTATTATGTATATTAATAAATGGAGTTCACAAGATTTTAATTATATTTCTAATTAAATAGTCAAAGAATATATATATAATTTTGTTATTTTAGAAGGTTATTTTTATTTATTTTTTTAAACAAATTTTATTTTTATTTAATGAAAAATAAGAAAGATATTTTTAATTTAACTTTAATTTAAGTGTAAATAAATATTAATATATATTTATAAAGTTATTAGATATTTTTATATTTATATAAGTATTAAAATATATAAAAATAAATTAAATTCAGTTGCTACTAATTTCCATTGGTAATAGATTATCGAGGGTATACTTTGCTATTAATAATCCAATGGTATCACATACTATGAAGATATATAACAAAAGTTAACAATCAGATATATTCATAAGTCTGCTAAGATTAAGGGTAAAGGGATTGCAATTATTAAGGCTAGAACTAAGGTTATTTATAAATAATTTTTTCTTTATTATCACTTTACAACCCAAACAAAAATGTTGCATGCAACTTTCCAAATCCCACAAAGCTTACAACAAGCAACAATCATGCTCTGTGGAGTACTCAAACACTGCCAGGTGATGGTTAGCTGACACTCCGAGGCGACTGAGCTATATTCATATGCGTACACTGTTGCCGCTGATAACCCAATATCCCAGTTAAATATGAAATCAAAAGCCGTAAAAGACAAGGGAATTTAAATACGCAGCGAAAGAGAGAGCACAAAGCCAATTACTACAAATAATTTGGATAAAATACTAAGCCGAATCTTAAATACTCTAATAAATTAATTTTAATCGTTAAACTAATTTTGCATTAGAATTAAAAAATTCTACTAATTGCAATTTCTGTAAATACAAAATAATATGGAAAATTATTTAACTTTATTTTGTATTTTGAACATAAGTTCCTTAGGCAATTTATACTAATGGATAGAGAATTTAAAATATGTTAAAATGTTTTTCGGTATAAAATCTTCCTTGAGCCTTTGCTCTTTTAAGGTATTTGAAAGTTGGTTTTGACAATTTGGGTTTTACATAGGGTAAATTCAAATCCGTTATGAATAAATCCAATTGCGTGGGCGCTGTGATTGTCGTCAGCTTTATTGTAGGCACAGCGAATTGTGAGTACTCAAATACTTTCAATTGTCGCTTTGTCGCCACCTTAAAGTACGTCTGCAACCACAACATTGTCTCCGTTTTGAACGCGTCGAGGCAACAACTGCGCGGGTTGTTGGCCAAATACATATAAAAGCGACGCGGCGCTCTGACCGGCGTTTCTTTTGTCAATAGAATGTCGAGGGGCGAGCTTATCATTATTTATTTGGTGACACTGGCCCTAACAATGGTTACGGCCATGGAACGTTTTCAGCCCGCAATACCGCCAGCACCGCGCTGGGGTGCCAACATGCAAATGCTACGTCGCCATAATAGTTTGTACATAGAGACATGGAATGATGATTGTGAGATTTTAAGTGCCTAATTAATTATAACAGGTGCGGCTTTTGACTTTTGGACAGAGGATAGTGATAGCAATATTTGGGAGCATTGTGGGCTCTTTGAGGGTGATATAATGCTGCATCGTGAGCTGTTAAGAAATGGTTTGCTGAATGAAAGACAAACTTGGCCAGATGCCGCAGTGCCATTCTATATAGATCCACAGGATTTCAGTGAGTAGCAAAACTTTTGTTCAATTTATGAAAATGAAAACTTAAAATAAAAAGCAAATTTGGCACAGCGGTCAACCAGACTATGATTATATTAAAGGCATTTAAGGAATACCATGAACACACTTGCATACGCTTTCGACCATATGAACAAGGTGATAAAAATTGGATAGTTATCAAGGGTAACTATTCTGGCTGTTGGTCAAGCGTTGGTCGACGTCAAGGCGGACAGATACTCAATCTGAATACACCTAAATGTGTAACACACGGCGTTGTGGTCCATGAGCTGTTGCACGCGCTAGGCTTCTACCATCAACAGAGCGCCACAGAGCGCGACGAATTTGTAAAGATCAACTGGGAGAACATCTTGGATGGCCATGCACACAATTTTAACAAATACGCCCGAACGCATATTACTAACTTTGGTGTGGAGTATGACTACCAGAGCGTCATGCACTACAGCTCTCGGGCATTTAGTAAGAATGGCAAGGCCACAATAGAACCTTTGGTAAGTCCCACACATACCTATACTATTATAGACTAGATTAAGGAAACAACATTTTCATATGTTATGTTGGAAACTGATAGATTCCCTTTATTATAAGTTAAATACAATTTTGTTAAGATATATTTCGTTATATAATTTTGAGTTATATAATTTATCACTAACTGATAAAAGAACACAACCAAAAATAAGTCTAACTAATTTTTTTATGTATAATTAGGATCCATATGCATCGCTGGGCCAACGACGCGGCTTATCAGATAAGGATATATCGAAGCTGAACGAGATGTACGAGCAAGACTGCAATGGTAGCTACCTGTTGGGCTTTGATAATTTTGGTAGCTATCTGAATGAGCTGCTTGATTACTTTCAAGGCAATCTGCAGGATCTGTTCGGTTAGATGACAATAACACATTATTATTGGAAGAGTTATAATACTTATATTTTAATAAAAATCTAAGCCGTTGCCTGGGCAACAAAAAAGCTAAACTGACTGAGCTCCTCAAGCGTCTGGGCTGCCTCAAGACGCATTGATTGACATGCTTGCTGCTCGGCCAAAGCTTGCAGCGCACTCTTTAACTCCCCACTCCAGATACACTGTACGCCACGCAGGCTAAAACGTGCCAGCAGCAATAGCATTTGACAAGCACGCTGACGCAATAGCTGATGATGACTTTGCAATAGTAAGACGAGACGTAGGCGGGAATCAAAAACAATCTTCTCCACCAGTTCTGCATTCTCGGGCAACTCACGCAGCACACAACAGAACAGAGCTAACATACAACTAGCTAGACGAACTGCACTACTGTCCTTAAAGTCTGAAAGATAGATGTATATTCATATATAATTTTATATAATTGAATTTTAGTTGACGATCGCTTACCTTGTGTAAGAAAATTAATAAACATATCGTTGACAGCGAGTATAGCGACTGCATCACAGAACTGAGTAAGGAACTGCTGCTGCTGATGTACCAGATGACAAACCAACTCATAGAGGCTACATGCAGTCCTCATCTCCTCGGCACTTAGATCAGAAATACTACGTAACGTGCGACTTAGGGATACGCCAGTTGCCATCGGAAGTGAAGCAGCAGAGTCGGTTAGATGACGCTGCGAAAGAAGCAGCTTACAGGCGTACATAAGATTGGGCACCAGTTTAACATCAATGTAAACACTCTTAATTGCATCTGCCACTAAATGTTGTTCCGCCAAAACAAAGGGCAGCGATAGCAACTGGGCAACACTTTGCAGCACCTTCGGTATGGCCTTGGAGTTACGCAGCGGCGCCACAATAATGCTAACCAAATTGTGCTGTTTTAGTGAATCAAATTCACCATCCAGCAGTTCCTGTATGGAACGATTTAAAAATGCCAGCCACTCATCATTCTCAATGGGTGGGCTCTGAGATTCATCGCAACTATCCCAACCAGGCAAAAGACATGGCGGCGAGTTCCTATTTAATATACGTTATTTAGTATTGATTCGTTAATTTATAAGTTGTGATTCTACTTACTCGCTACTCAACTTCTCCTCGTTAGTAGAATGCATGGATTGTTTAAGCTGTGGAGTCTTTCTCTCTTGTAGCTGTTGTGCTTGTGTCTGTTGTGTAAGCATTTCTGTGGTTTTGCGCTGAACTTCAGCGTCAATGCTTTGGCCTAAACGCAGCGAGAAATTGTCCAAATTTTGGCTTAGCTTACGTTTCTCTAGATCCTTGCTGCGCGACTGTTTTATATTAAGTGCCAGTTTCAGCTTTGATTTCATACTTTTAGCTGCACTTGAGGCAGGTGTTTCGATTGGAAAATTATCGTTAAGATGATTGAGTATCATATTTGAGTTGCCACTAACAAAGCAAGTTTGTGAATTGACTAGAGGCATAGCACCAAATCCAGCAACATT